>CM072244.1:29997928-30000428 GCA_036851935.1 Coregonus suidteri | reverse complement strand
AATGTTGTCTTCCTCTTCCCTCCCTCTGAAATGAAGAAAACACAGAAGTACAGTACAGTAGAGACTAGCTAAATGTAGCATCACTGGAACATTATATGCCTGTGTACTGTCTATGGGTGTTCTAGGTGATCTGATGTTCTCTGGTGTTGGTCTGGGTCGTTCTAGGTGATGTGATGTTCTCTGGTGTTGGTCTGGGTGTTCTAGGTGATGTGATGTTCTCTGGTGTTGGTCTGGGTGTTCTAGGTGATGTGATGTCTCTGGTGTTGGTCTGGGTGTTCTAGGTGATCTGATGTTCTCCGTGTTGGTCTGGGTGTTCTAGGTGATCTGACATTCTCTGGTGTTGGTACTGGGTGTTATTCTACTACTGCTGGGTCTGCTGCTGTTCATGTTCTTTAGGACAGAGGAGAGACAGAGACAGGAGACCAAACAGGTAGAGTCGTTTTCACACGCAATCATTATTATTATTTGTTAATCTGTTTGCTTTCCTCTTCAGCAGCCAAACACTCTGCCAGACCGTTGGTTCCTGACTCAATGACAGACAACCAAGATCCAGACATAGGAACCATCACTAACCCAATCTACGCCACAGCAACAATAAGAACCCAGATACAGCCTGTGACATCACCACCATCTATGCCACGGCAACCAATCCTAGTCCAGATGACATTTACTCCAACATTGGTCCATAACATAGGTTCAAGACAGTGTGACCTATGCTACTGTCAACTTCCCCAGAGATCCAGCCTGTCTCCACTATGCTACTGTCAACTTCCCCAGAGATCCAGCCTGTCTCCACTATGCTACTGTCAACTTCCCCAGAGATCCAGCCTGTCTCCACTATGCTACTGTCAAACTTCCCCAAGAGATCCAGCCTGTCTCCACTATGCTACTGTCAACATCCCCAGAGATCCAGCCTGTCTCCACTATGCCTACTGTCAACTTACCCAGAGATCCAGCCTGTTTCCACTATAATACTGTCTCCTTTAGTACAGACTCTGATGCTAGTAACCCACCCAGACACTCACCCTACAGATGTAGACACCTCATAGATGTACTGCACCATTAAACACTCTGCTACATAGTCTACTACTCTCACTGATCTGTATGACAAAGCATGAATTCATGTTTTCATTCATTAATGTTTTCACTCATTTGTGTTTTTAATTAATTTGTTTATTTGATCGTTCATTTGTTCATTAGTTTATATATTCATACATTCATTAATTCATATTTTTATTCATAATTTTTATATCATTAATTTGTTAATTTGTTCGTATATTCATTTATTGATTTATTTGTTTGTTCGTTAGTTCGTTCATTCTTTTGTTTGTTTGTCGGTCGTTCCGTCTGTAAGTCCGTTCATTCATTCAATCATTTTTCTACTGTGAATGTAACACTGGCTTGAACAAAAAGAGACAGTTTGTAGCTTTTAGAAAGCTTTGCTTATTCAGTGTTTTTTACTCCACTTGACAGGGAAATGAGCCTATGTGTATTTATCAATAAAGCACCAATATATTTCTATGTGTTTGATACATTCCATTCTAGACATTACTATAAGTCGTCCTCCCCTCACCAGCCTCCACTGGTGCTGTCAGTAAACTCAGTACCTGTCTCATCAGCATGTACCACTGTCACTAGACACACAGAGCTGAGATGGAGGGAGAGATGGAGGGATAGATGGAGGGATAGATGGAGGGAGAGATGGAGGGAGATCGCCCTCCCAGTGGCAGATAAATAACTCTGTTTCTCTCCTCTGCAGACACAGCTCCAGTCTGCATGAGAGTGTATTAATGTGTTTCTGTGCTGTGTTTCCATAGAGGCCTCCTCTCTCCCTCTTTTTGTCTCACTGATCTCGTTTCTTTCTTTCTTGTTCTTCTTTCTTTCTTTCTTTTTCTTTACTTTTGTGCTTTCTTCTTTTCTTTCTTCTTTCTTTCTTTCTTTCTTTCTTTCTTCTTTCTTCTTTCTTTCTTCTTTCTTTCTTTTCTTTCTTTCTTTCTTTCTTTTCTTTCTTTCTTTCTCTCTTTCTTTCTTTCTTCTTTTTCTTTCTTTCTTCTTCTTTCTTTCTCTCTTACCCTCTCATCGTTCTTCTGTGTGAGTAGGAACAGACAATGATGGTTAAGGAGGAAGAGGGAGGGACTGTCAGAAGAAAACATGTGGTAGGAGGGTTTGAACTAGTTGAGAGAGAGAGAGAGAGAGAGAGACGAGAGAGAGAGAGAGAGAGGAGAGAGAGAGAGAGAGAGAGAGAAATAGAGAGAGAAGAGAGAGATAGAGATGCAGAAATAGGGAAGTACATAGTTGTACCAGTGCAAGGAGTGAGTGAGAGAGAGGGAGGGGCAGAGAGAGAGAGAGAGAGAGAGAGAGAGAGTACATAAAGTACATGACGTTTAAGTTCCTATAAGTAGAGAGAGAACAGAGAGAGATGTAGACTTGGACACACAGCATTAAATCAGGACCTATTGACACCTGGACCAACCTGGAGAGAACACAACATTATATCAGG
>CM072244.1:29980428-29992928 GCA_036851935.1 Coregonus suidteri | reverse complement strand
TAGTCCTCCTACAACTACTGTACCAGTTCCCTAACCACCTAGTCCCCCTACTGTACCAGTTTCCTAACCACCTAGTCCATCTACTGTACCCGTTTCCTAACCACCTAGTCCTCCTACAGCTTCCCCAGCTAGAATGATAAGAGTTGTAATGTGTTCCTACCTGTTCTGGGAGTTCCAGTGGTCACAAGAAGAGGAGCTAGGGAAGAGAAGACACAGGATTAAGATACTGATGTGTGTGTGTTTATGTGTTTGTGAGAGAGAGAGAGAGAGAGAGAGAGAGAGAGAGAGAGAGAGAGAGAGAGAGAGAGAGAGAGAGAGAGAGAGAGAGAGAGAGAGAGAGAGAGAGAGAGAGAGAGAGAGAGAGAGAGAGAGAGAGAGAGAGAGAGAGAGAGAGAGAGAGAGAGAGAGAGAGAGAGAGAGAGAGAGAAGAAGGGGGAGAAAGTGGGAGAAAGAGAGAGAGAGAGTTGGGGTAGAGCAGCATGGAGAAAGTCTTCATCACCACGGTTACCCTTCTGTTAGGTGAGTCCACTCAGTTGTATTACAGTTTTATGACATACTGTAGGTACTTTAGTGTGTGTTTTATGTATTCATACAAATAGTGTGTAACAGTACATTTAGAAAGATGAAGTGTTGGGGTGACAGGTTTTAATATGAACTGGACTATTTCTCATGTTTTCATGTGACAGCTCTGTGTCCAGCTGAGTCAGAGGGTTTGGCAGTGACTGGACTTGTAGGAGGACAGGTGGAAATCAAATGCTCACATATATTTGCACAGAGCAACAAAAAATACTTCTGCAAGGACACCTGCACTGGTTCAGATATTCTGGTTCAAACTGAGGACAGCAACAACTATATTGAGAGAGGAAGATACAGTATAGACAAGTTTCTGAGCCGTTTCCGCTCTACTTCCTGAACTCCTCCCGTCGATGCAATCCACTTCCGTTCTGCCGGGCTGGGTTTGTTTTGCTAGCTAGCTCCGTTGTGCCGACAAAGCACTGATATCGCAGTGACAAAGAGGATATAAAAATTACAATTACAACATGAAGAAAAGTGGTTTCGGGAACGACGTGTGCGGTAGTTGGTTTGCAAAAACTTGAGAAAGCACCTGAACGAGTGGTTAGATAGAGAGTGCTACGACCACAAACCAGCTACGAAGAGGCAATGTCCATGCGCTCCATTGTTTAAATTTTTTTCGCAAGCCTGATACCGACTCGGAATCAAGACCTGGCTGAAGGCATTGAATCTAAAGAAACCACCCCTCAACATTTTTGTTTGTTCCTATCACTTTGTTGACCAAAAACCTACCAAGGATAATCCTTTCCCAGAGTTGTGGTTGGGATACAATCGCCCTCCCCAGCCAAAGAGGCGTCAACTCACCCAGCGGACCACTGCCTCCCCCCCAGATAAAGAAACGCAGACTTGAATCTGAGGGTAAGTTCAGCAACTTTAGCTATGAAGCTGACAATACTGTTAATTATGAAGAAGTTGTCATACATTAACATTGCTACCGGTATTTTGCTAAGGCAGTTGATTGTTTTGGAGATGGGACAAACAATGCCCACGATAGCTACATCATTAATTGTGTGTGTGTGTGTGTGTGTGTGTGTGTGTGTGTGTGTGTGTGTGTGTGTGTGTGTGTGTGTGTGCCTGCCTGCGTGTGCCTTAGACTACATCATAAATGCTGCTATAGCATAACAGTGCTCATCATGGTTTAGGAGATGGAGGTGTGGACATGGTGTTGGCTCGGTGATGGAGGAGGTATTAGCATTAAAGCAGAGCTACAGGAGGCTATTCCCAGGGCAATTGAAAAGTGCTGCCATTGGTGAGGCAAGTGCGTTCTTCCTCCACTCTTCATGAGGCCTAAAGAGTGTCACCTCCTGTGCCGGTTCTGGAGTGGTAGAGGATGGCAGTGAAGTTGGTGGCGGCTGGTAGAGATCCTTCCTGTTGTGTCGTTTGAAGCGGACATACTTCATCTTCCTCTGACCAGCATTTCTTTTAGACCCAGCATTCCACTGGTTTTGTCCGTCTGTGCAGGCATGCCCGGTTTTCCCCTGTCTCACAGCATTTTCTACCTAGAGAGATATAGTAAAAACAGTGCATAGATATTATAATGGGTTCACTGCACACATGTCATATGATGTAACAACGAATATGAAGAAAAATGCGTTATTATCATAATTCAATTCAATTATGAGTGCGCTTATCTAAACGGCACCTAAAAGCTGTCTCAAAGAACCAGCAAAAGTAATGATTATGAATATGTAAAATATTGCAATGAGACATTTTAATTGTTTATTCATAAACAAGTGTTCGGTTCATGCATAAGCTCCAGTTCAGGCCGGAGCCTTAGGTTGTCATTATCTATTGTCTGTCTGCTATATTTATTTTTTATTTATTAAATCCAGGAATTTGGTTAATGAAACATTTATTAAAATTAAGATACAATTAATAAAAAATGAAATTCGCTTTAAAGGCTTTGTTCTTTCTGTTTTGAGGTGTCTGTGAAAGTTTGAAAGTCTTTAGTGCCGCTTTCAGAGCGCTCACGTCCGTAATGGAGAACTGTCGTAGGCCTAACATTGTTTTTTCCTCATAAATGCAAACACGAAAATTAAAACACACAAATAGTTTTTTTTTTAAATAACAAATTGATGGATTTATAGCGTTTTGAAAAGAAGACATAGGCCTAGGCTACAATGGTCAAATAATTACCTTCCACAGGATCGCAGCTGAGTGGGAACAAGATCTCCCTGGTCCAGCAACACACGTACATCCAGCAGTTTTGACTTCTCCAGCTTCAGTTACCAGCACCCAAGCATTATGCCATGCATTGTTCAAACACTGGCTAGGCTCTACATTTGCTTTCAGATAAACAAAACGATCATGTTTGTATGACATGACACAACCGACTTTGTTGCTGGTGCAGATATTGATATGCCTCGGAGGCTTTCAGATTGTCCATTGCTTTTCCATCTATTGCCATGGATTGCACGAAGTAGGAGCAAATCTTGCTGTACGTTATGTTGGGCCACGTCGTCATGTTATCCTCCCAGATCTGCACTGAATTCGGGTGGAGGAGAGTAGCGCCATCTCCAGTCAAAGTAGTAGAACCGTGTTCCCAAGCTAGCGTCGACATCGCTGTGTTTACACCGGCAGACGTTGTGCAAACAACTTCCGGCGGAAATGAAATGCATTTGTGTAGAGTTATGGCGCCACCCGGGATACAGCGCGTAAACTTGTGTATAGATGACAGAGGAGATGGAGACTTCACTGTTACCATCAAGAACCTGAAGATGTCAGACTCTGGGACCTACTGGTGTGGAGTGGACAGATTCTTCATAGACACGTTCCAGGAAGTGCTTCTCACAGTACTGGGCGGTACGTGTTTCATGTTGTTGTATTTATTTTAATTTCAACATGTTGATTCTCTTCAGTACAAGAAATATATTGTCTTTAGTATACCACACATTAGTAATAGTATTAGTACTGAAGAGAAACAGTAATATTCAGTATTAGTATTTAGCTGCACATCATTCTTATTAAGGAGCAGAATGTTGTCTATTACTCAGTGTCACACTGTGGCTATTACACACATCACTTCCTGTTCCCTGTTCAACAATGCAGTCTTACATCAGTCTATTCAGCCTGACATCACTAGGTCCAGTCTCCGCCCCCCTGTCATAGTCAGCAGGACAACGGTAGTCATAACAACAGGTAACCTCTAAACCAGTGGTACTCATTATTGGACCCTGGCACTACACACCTGATTCCACTAATCAACTCATCATCAAACATTTGATTAGTGGAATCAGGTGTGTAGTACTAAGGCTAAAACTAAATGATCAAGACCAGGATTAAGATACACTGCTCTAGACACATAGATTGAGACAGTGCATCTGCATTCTAAGCTGCCCAGCATCCAGATACCAGGGTATACAGGGTACACTTGTTAAACATTTAGTTACGTTACAGCCTTATTCTAAAATGGATGAAATTGTTTTTAATCCTCATCAAGCTACACACAATACCCCATAATGACAAAGACAAAATAATTAAGGATATATGACATTTACATAAGTATTCAGACCCTTTACTCAGTACTTTTTAAAGCACCTTTGGTAATAATTACAGCCTCAAGTATTATTTGGTATGACGCTACAATCTTGGCATACCTGTATTTGGAGAGTTTCTCCCATTCTTCTCTGCAGATCCTCTCAAGCTCTGTCAGGTTGGATGGGGAGCATAGCTGCACAGCTATTTTCAGGTCTCTCCAGAGATGTTTGATCGGGTTGAAGTCCAGGATCTGGCTGGGCCACTCAAGGACATTCAGAGACTTGTCCCGAAGCCACTCCTGCGTTGTCTTGGCTGTGTGCTTAGGGTCGTTGTCCTGTTGGAAGGTGAACCTTCGTCCCAGTCTGAGGTCCTGAGCGCTCTGGAGGAGGTTTTCATCAAGGATATCTCTGTCCTTTGCTCCGTTCATCTTTCCCTCAATGCTGACTAGTCTCCCAGTCCCTGCCGCTGAAAAGCATCCCCACAGCATGATGCTGCCACCACCATGCTTCACCGTAAACATGGTACCAGGTTTCCTCCAGACATGACGCTTGGCATTCAGGCCAAAGAATTCAATCTTGGTTTTCTCAGACCAGAGAATCTTGTTTCTCATGGTCTGAGAGTCCTTTAGGTGCCTTTTGGCAAACTCCAAGTGGGCTGTCATGTGCCTTTTACTGATTAGGGGCTTCCGTCTGGCCACTCTACCACAAAGGCCTGATTGGTGGAGTGCTTACAGAGATCGTTGTTCTTCTGGAAGGGTCTCCCATCTCCACAGAGGAACTCTGGAGCACTGTCAGAGTGACCATTGGGTTCTTGGTCACCTCCCTGACCAAGGCCCTCCTCCCCCGACTGCTCATATTGGCCAGGCGGCCAGCTCTAGGAAGAGTCTTGGTGGATCCAAACTTATTCCGTTTAAGAATGATGGAGGCCACTGTGTTCTTGGGGACCTTCAATGCTGCAGAAATGTTTTGGTACCCTTCCCCAGATCTGTGCCTCGACACAATCCTGTCTCGGAGCTCTACGGACAATTCCTTCGGCCTCATGGTTTGGTTTTTGTCTGACATGCACTGTCAACTGTGGGACCTTATATAGACAGGTGTGTGCCTTTCCAAATCATGTCCAATCAATTGAATGTACAACAGGTGGACTCCAATGAAGTTGTAGAAACATCTCAAGGATGCTCAATGGAAACAGGATGCACCTGAGCTCAATTTTGTGTCTCATAGCAAAGGGTCTGCATGATTATGTAAATAATGTATTTCTGTTTTTTATTTTAATAAATTTGCACAAAATTCAAAAAAACTGTTTTTGCTTTGTCATTATGGGGTATTGTGTGTAGAGTCAGGCTTTGGTAAGTTGAATCTTGGTTTGCAGTGTTGGGGTTCAGGGTTTGGTAAATTTAATATTGGTTTGCAGTGTTGGGGTTCAGGGTTTGGTAAGTTGAATCTTGGTTTGCAGTGTTGGGGTTCAGGGTTTGGTAGACAGCATCATCATTTTTGATATGAACCATGGTGTCTGTAGCAGGGTCATTCTCATAGTCCTGGTTCCCCTGAAAAGTTACAACAACATTAGGCCATAATCGGTACCATCAGACAGTGGTGTTATGTCCATAGTCCTTATTTGGGGAAATATGAACGTGCTTTATTCTGTATTCATGTTGTATAAATACATTTGATGAATTGTTACAGGTGATGATCTGAATGGTTAGGTTAAATCTGTTAATCTATTAGCTCAGCAGACACCCCGATGACCAACCACCCCGTCCTAACCTTTAACCCCTCACCTCCTCACTGTTTCCTGGGTGGGTGTTTGGTCTGCTAGAGGTCTGTAACATAAAAACATTTGGAAAAAGGGAAGGGGTCTGAATACTTTCCGAATGCACTGTATGTATATAGCTTCCTGTTTTACAGCTGTTAAGCTGTTTTATCACTTCCAGTCCTGGGCCAGATCCTGTGTTTATAGGGAGTCATTTGTGTTCCTGTGTGGCACAGTTGGTAGAGCAGGGTTTTTGCAACGCCGGGATTGTGGGTTTGATTCCAGCTTGGGCCACCCAGCTAATAAATGTACCCACGCATGACTGGAAGTTGCTTTGGGATAAAAATGTCTGATAAATGGAATATATATTGTATTATTTAATGTTATTTTACATTTACATTTTAGTCATTTAGCAGACGCTCTTATCCAGAGCGACTTACAGGAGCAATTAGGGTTAAGTGCCTTGCTCAAGGGCACATTTACGTCATTTAGCAGAGGGGGGGGGGGGGGGGAGAGGGATTACTTTATCCTATCCCAGGTGTTCCCTTAAAGAGGTGGGTTTCAAATGTCTCCGGAAGGTGGTGAGTGACTCCGCTGTCCTGGCATCGTGAGGGAGCTTGTTCCACCATTGGGGTGCCAGAGCAGCGAACAGTTTTGACTGGGCTGAGCGGGAACTATGCTTCCGCAGAGGAAGGGGAGCCAGCAGGCCAGAGGTGGATGAACGCAATGCCCTCGCCTGGGTGTAGGGACTGATCAGAGCCTGAAGGTACGGAGGTGCCGTTCCCCTCACTGCTCCATAGGCAAGCACCATGGTCTTGTAACGGATGCGAGCTTCAACTGGAAGCCAGTGGAGTGTGCGGAGGAGGGGGGTGACGTGAGAGAACTTGGGAAGGTTGAACACCAGACGGGCTGTCTGCGGCATTCTGGATGAGTTGTAGGGGGTTTAATGGCACAGGCAGGGAGCCCAGCCAACAGCGAGTTGCAGTAATCCAGACGGGAGATGACAAGTGCCTTGATTAGGACCTGTGCCGCTTCCTGTATAAGGCAGGGTCGTACTCTCCGAATGTTTGTAGAGCATGAACCTGCAGGATCGGGTCACAGCACGCCTTGATGTTGGGCGGAGAACGACAGGGTGTTGTCCAGGGTCACGCCAAGGCTCTTCGCACTCTGGGAGGAGGACACAACGGAGTTGTCAACCGTGATGGCGAGATCATGGAACGGGCAGTCCTCCCCGGGAGGAAGAGCAGCTCCGTCTTGCCAGGGTTCAGCTTGAGGTGGTGATCCGTCATCCAAACTGATATGTCCGGCCAGAACATGCAGAGATGCGATTCGCCACCTGGTTTATCAGAAGGGGAAAGGAGAAGATTAGTTGTGTATCGTCAGCGTAGCAATGATAGGAGAGGCCATGTGAGGATATGACAGAGCCAGTGACTTGGTGTATAGGGAGAAAAGGAGAGGGCCTAGAACTGAGCCCTGGGGGACACCAGTGGTGAGAGCACGTGGTGCGGAGACAGCTTCTCGCCACGCCACTTGGTAGGAGCGACCAGTCAGGTAGGACGCAATCCAGGAGTGAGCCGCGCCGGAGATGCCCAGCTCGGAGAGGGTGGAGAGGAGGATCTGATGGTTCACAGTATCAAAAGGCAGCAGACAGGTCTAGAAGGACAAGAGCAGAGGAGAGAGAGTTAGCTTTAGCAGTGCGGAGAGGCCTCCGTGACACAGAGAAGAGCAGTCTCAGTTGAATGACCAGTCCTGAAACCTGACTGGTTTGGATCAAGAAGGTCATTCTGAGAGAGATAGCAAGAGAGTTGGCTAAGACGGCACGCTCAATAGTTTTGGAAAGAAAAGAAAGAAGGTATACTGGTCTGTAGTTGTTGACATCATGTGGGATCGAGTGTTGGTTTTTTGAGAAGGGGTGCAAACTCTCCCGCTCTTCTGAAGACGGAAGGGACATGGCCAGCGGTCAAGGATGAGTTGATCAGCGAGGTGAGGTAGGGAGAAGGTCACCGGAGATGGGTCTGGAGAAGAGAGGAGGGGATGGGGTCAAGGGGCAGGTTGTTGGGTGGCCTGCAGTCACTAGTCGCAAGATTTTATCTGGAGAGAGGGGAGAAAGAAGTCAAAGCATAGGGTAGGGCAGTGTGAGCCAGGACCAGCAGTGTCATTAGACTTAACAAACGGGGATTGGATGTCGTCAACCTTCTTTTCAAAGTGGTTGACAAAGTCATCCACAGAGAGGGAGGGGGGGGATTCAGCAGGAGGAGAATGTGGCAAAGAGCTTCCTAGGGTTAGAGGCAGATGCTTGGAATTTAGAGTGGTAGAAAGTGGCCTTAGCAGCAGAAACAGATGAAGAAAATGTAGAGAGGAGGGAGTGAAAAGATGCCAGGTCGGCAGGGAGTTTAGTTTTCTTCCATTTCCGCTCAGGGGCTGCCCGGAGCTCTGTTCTTGAGCTCGCAATGAGTCATCAAGCCACAGAGCTGGAGGGGAGGACCGAGCCGGCCGGGAGGATAGGGGACACAGGGAGTCAAGGATGCAGAAAGGGAGGAGAGGAGGGTTGAGGGGGCCAGAATCAGGAGATTGGAGGGAGAAGGATTGAGCAGAGGGAAGAGATGATAGGATGGAAGAGGAGAGAGTAGTGGGAGAGAGAGAGCGAAGGTTGCGGCGGCGCGTTACCATCTGTGTAGGGGCAGAGTGAGTAGTGTGGGAGAGAGCGAGAGAAAAGGATACAAAGTAGTGGTCGGAGACATGGAGGGGAGTTTGCAGTGAGATTAGTAGAAGAGCAACATCTAGTAAAGATGAAGTCAAGCGTATTGCCTGCCTTGTGAGTGGGGTGGGGGATGGTGAGAGGGTGAGGTCAAAAGAGGAGAGAGGTGGAAAGAAGGAGGCAGAGAGAAATGAGTCAAATGTAGACGTGGGGAGGTTGAATCCCCCAAAACTGTGAAGGGTGAGCCATCCTCAGGAAAGGAACTTATCAAGGCGTCAAGCTCATTGATGAACTCCCTCCAAGGGAACCTGGAGGGCGATAGATGACAAGGATATTAAGCTTAAATGGGCTAGTGACTGTGACAGCGTGGAATTCAAATGAGGAGATAGACAGATGGGTTAGGGGAAAAAATTGAGAATGACCACTTGGGAGAGATGAGGATTCCTGTGCCACCACCCCTCTGACCAGATGCTCTCGGGGTATGCGAGAACACATGGTCAGACGAGGAGAGAGCAGTAGGAGTAGCAGTGTTTTCAGTGGTAATCCATGGTTTTTCCGTCAGTGCCAGGAAGTCGAGGGACTGGAGGGTAGCATAGGCTGGGATGAAGTCAGCCTTGTTGGCGGCAAAAAGAACGGCTAGTTTCCAGGAGCTGCCTGAGACCTGGAACTCCAGGTGTGTGGTGCGTGCAGGGACCACCAGGTTAGAGAGGCAGCAGCCACGCGGTGTGAGGCGTTTGTGTAGCCTGTGCGGAGAGGAGAGAACAGGGATAGGCAGAGGCATAGTTGACAGGCTGCAGCAGATGGCTACAATAATGCAGAGGAGATCGGGATGAAAATGAACTAAACATCAGGGAAAGGAGGAGAGCAGGCCTCCCTCACCAAAAAAAAAAAAAAAATATATATATATAACTCTCCTCCAACTCCCACCTCAGAAAACTATAATTGTTTCACTGAACCACCCGAGTAAAACTCTCCCAACTTCCACTTTGAGAAATTAGAATTGTTGTAAACTACAGCAGACTGTTATCAGTAGCTGTAATTAAGTACAGCAGCTACCAACCACCTAACGTTAATGCCTCGGATGAGGTTAGAAAAACAGCTGAATGGTAGCAGCTAGCTGGCTCAATCACAGGTTCTCTTAAGCATGAATAAACATTGGAAACAATTAACCACAGTTTGCAAAAACGTTACCAGTAGCTACCCGCTAGCTAGCTAGCTTTGTTGGTCCAAGTAGTGGGTAGGCTAGCCTCGTGCTTCGCGGAGTTCCGCCGAATCACAGTCCTTACCCATAATAATTACCTACAATAACCTTCAATAACTACCTGATAAGCTACCTATAATACCAAACTACAATACCTACCTACAATCTAAATACATGGTTTAAGCTTAACTCAACACCATATAAGAAGCCAAGCTTACCTTTCATAACGCAGCAATGATTAACGTTGGGTAGCTAGCACAAAGCTATTGTATTTAGCTACCACAGTACAGCCAGCTGGTAGTATTGGCTGGCTAGCAATGGCTACTGTGTTGACTTTGTTTGAAAAATGGCGTCGCTGCGAACGAATGTAGCTGGCTAAAATGGATATTGTTTTTTAGTTGCAACCGTTTGCTAATAGCAACTCGCCAGCTTAATCCAGGAGGTGAGTTAGCTAGCTAGCTTCGTGCTACATCCGGCACCGCCGAATACAAAAGTAACCTACAATAACTACACAACAGCTGCCCACGATGCCTACCTATACTACTTAATAATATACAGCCCACGATGCCTACCTATAGTACCTAACTACAATCTAAATACATCGCTTAAGCCTTACTCGACAAAAGCCCAAGCTATGTATAAAGCCAAACTGCAGACTGCAATCAGTAGCCGAAATTAAAAGTACAGCAGCTACCAAACCACCTAAAGTTAATGATAATGAGGTTAGAAAAACAGCTGAAGGTGGCAGCTAGCTGGCTCAATTACAGGTACTCTTAAGCGTGAAATAACATTGGAAACAGCTAACCACAGTTGCTAAAAGTTACCGGTAGCTACCCGCTAGCTAGCTAGCTTTGTTGGTCCAAGTAGTGGGTAGGCTAGCCTCGTGCTTCGCCGGGGTCCGCCGAATACAGTCCTTACCTACAATAATTACCTACAATAATCTACAATAACTACCAGAGTAAACTACCTATAAAACCTAACTACAATGCCTACCTACAATCTAAATACATGGTTTAAGCTTTACTCAACACCATTCATGTTATCATCTGACAAGATAGTTTGTTATACATTGGAGAAAAAAAGTATTTAGTCAGCCACCAATTGTGCAAGTTCTCCCACTTAAAAAGATGAGAGAGGCCTGTAATTTTCATCATAGGTACACGTCAACTATGACAGACAAAATGAGAAAAAAAAACAGAAAATCACATTGTAGGATTTTTTATGAATTTATTTGCAATTAATGGGTGGAAAATAAGTTTTTGTTTTGTCAATAACAAAAGTTTCTCAATACTTTGTTATATACCCTTTGTTGGCAATGACACAGGTCAAACGTTTTCTGTAAGTCTTCACAAGGTTTTCACACACACTGTTGCTGGTATTTTGGCCCATTCCTCCATGCAGATCTCCTCTAGAGCAGTGATGTTTTGGGGCTGTTGATGGGCAACACAGACTTTCACTCCCTCCAAAGATTTTCTATGGGGTTGAGATCTGGAGACTGGCTAGGCCACTCCAGGACCTTGAAATGCTTCTTCGAAGCCACTCCTTCGTTGCCCGGGCGGTGCGTTTGGGATCATTGTCATGCTGAAAGACCCAGCCATGTTTCATCTTCAATGCCCTTGCTGATGGAAGGAGGTTTTTCACTCAAAATCTCACGATACATGGCCCCATTCATTCATTCTTCCCTTACCTTTACGGATCAGTCGTCCTGGTCCCTTTGCAGAAAACAGCCCCAAAGCATGATGTTTCCACCCCCATGCTTCACAGTAGGTATGGTGTTCTTTTGGAGCTGCAAGACTCAGCATTCTTTGTCCTCCAAACACGACGAGTTGAGTTTTTTACCAAAAAGTTCTATTTTGGTTTCATCTGACGCATATGACATTCTCCCCAATCATCCTTCTGGATCATCCAAATGCACTCTAGCAAACCTTCAGATGGGCCTGGACCATGTACTGGGCTTAAGCAGGGGGACACGTCTGGCCTTCAGGATTTGGTCCCCTGGCGGCGTAGTGTGTTACTGATGGTAGGCTTTGTTACTTTTGTCCCAGCTCTCTGCAGGTCATTCACATAGGTCCCCCCGTGTGGTTCTGGATTTTTGCTCACCGTTCTTGTGATCATTTTGACCCCACGGGGTGAGATCCTCTTGCGTGGAGCCCCATATCGAGGGAGATTATCAGTGGTCTTGTTTTTGTCTTCCATTCCCTAATAATTGCTCCCACAGTTGATTTCTCTTCAAACCAAGCTGCTTACCTTATTGCAGATTCAGTCTTCCCAAGCCTGTTGGCAGGTCTACAATTTTGTTTCTGGTGTCCTTTGACAGCTCTTTTGGTCTTGGCCATAGTGGGGATTTGGAGTGTGGCTGTTTTGAGGTTGTGGACAGGTGTCTTTATACTGATAACAAGTTCAAACAGGTGCCATGAATACAGGTACCGAGTGGAGACAGAGGAGCCTATTAAAGAAGAAGTTCCAGGTCTGTGAGAGCCAGAAATCTTGCTTTGTTTGTAGGTGACCAAATACTTATTTTCCACCATAATTTGAAATAAATTCATTAAAAATCCTACAATGTGATTTTCTGACAAAAAAAATCTCTCAATTTGTCTGTCATAGTTGACGTGTAACGGTAGTGTCGAGTCAATGTTGCTAATTATGCTGTAAACAAAGGAGTCGCGCTTATGCTGAACTTTGATCATACGTTTTTATCATATCACAGATTTCAGCATAAGTTTACAGATGTTCTAGAGCATCCGGAAGAGCATGTCCCGAAAAGAATTGTCTGTCTCTAATGTTCTTTGTTCAAACCCA
>CM072244.1:29946063-29979928 GCA_036851935.1 Coregonus suidteri | reverse complement strand
CTTCAACTAAAACCCAAAAAATGCATCCCGAGCGAATTAGGCCAATCCCCTAATTTCAAATCCAAAAAGACCCTTTAATTCTAAAACCATTTAAAAAGGAAGCGTTCCCCCAAACCTTCCTAAAAAACCCTCCCTCAGAAGTAAACTTGGAGAAGAGCCCCCCTAAGAAACTTGCCCGGGGGTTTTCTGTTCACAAACACAAAAAACCCCACAGAGCCACAGGACAACCAACAACTAGCCCCAAACCCAAATCATGAAAAACCCAAAAGAAAATTTACTTGACACATTGGAAAAAACAAAAAAAAAAACAGATAAACAAACGCTATTTTTGGCCCTAAACAGAGAGTCAAGTGGCAGAATACTTGACCCTGTGACTGACCCAAAACTTAGGAAAAGCTTTGACTATGTACAGACTATGACAAGCCTTGCTATTGAGAAAGGCCCCCCGTAGGCAGACCGGGCTCTAAAGAAAAACAGGCTATTCACACTGCCCCAAAAAATGAGGTGGAAACTGAGCTGCAATTCCTAACCTCCTTCCAATGTATGACCCTATTAGAGACACATTTTCCACAGATTACAGCGATCCACAAAGAATTGAAACAAACCCAATTTGATAAACTTCCCTTTCTACTGGGTGAAAAACCACAGTTTGCCATCACAAGCTGCAAGATTTGTTGACCTGTTGCCACAAGACAAGGGCAACCAGTGAAGAACAAACACCATTGTAAATACAACCCATATTTATGTTTATTTTATTTCCATTTGTACTTTAAACTATTTCCACATTGTTTACAACCTGTATAGATACATAATATGACATTTGAAATGTCTTTATATCTCTTTTGAAACTTCTGAGTGTTAATGTTTACTGTTAATATTTATTGTTTATTTTCACTTTTTTGTTACTATCTACTCTTCACTTACCTTTGGCAATGTTAACACGCATTTCCCATGGCAATAAAGCCCTTAAATTGGAATTGAAATTGAATTGAGAGAGAGAGAGAGAGAGAGAGCGAGAAAGAAAAAGAGAGAGAGGAGAGAGAGAGAAGAGAGAGAGAGAGAGTAGCATAAATATAATTATTCCCCAAACTTAAAGGAGGGGGGAACAAACAATACTAATGAGTTGAAAACATCAATGATGAAGACACACATAACATACTTTACTGAAAACCAAAATTCGGTGTTTTTGAATTTTGCCAAATACAGTGAATTCGTAATGTAAATTCATATACTTTTTTTCACATTTTGTTAAGTTACAGCCTTTTTCTAAAATGGGTTGATTAAATTGTTTTTTTGCCATCATGTCAATCCATGACAAAGCCAATACATGGTTTTTAGAACATTTGTACATTTACAACAAATAAAAAACGGAAATATGTCACATTTACATAAGTATTCAGACGCCTTTACTCAGTTACTTTCTTAAAGCACCTTCGGCAGCAATTACAGCCTCGATTCTTCTTGGGTTTGACTTCTAGCAAGCTTGGCACAGCCCTGTAGTTGCAGGTTTTTCTCCCCATCTTCTCTGCAGATCCTCTCAAGCTCTAGTCACGTTGGATGTGTATCATACGGTGCAACAGCTATTTTCAGGTCTTCTCACAGAGATGTTTGATCGGGTTCAAGTCCGGGCTCTCTGGCTTGTCCCACTCAAGGACATTCAGAGAATTGTCCAAAGCTCACTCCTGCGTTGTCTGGCTTTGTGCTTAGGGTCATTGCCCTGTTGGAAAGGTGGAACGTTCTTCTAAGACCCAGTCCTGAGTTCCTGAGTGTGAATCTGTAGCGAGGTTTTTCATCAATGCACCTCTCTGTAACTTTTGCTCCCTTTCATCTTTCGCTTCGATTCCTGACTAGTCTCCCAGTCCCTGCCGCTGAAAAACATCCCCACAACATGCACGCGGCACCACCATGCTTTCACACGTAGGTATAGTTGCCAGATTTCCTCCAGACGTGATTCTTGGCATTCCAGGCCCAAAGGAGTTCAAGTCTTGGTTTTCATTCCGAACCAGAGAATCTTGTTTCTCATGGTCTGAGTCCTTTAGGGTGCTCCTTTTTGTGCAAACTCCAAGCGGGCTGTCATGTGGCCTTTTACTGATGAGTGTCTTCTGTCTGGCCACGTCTGGCGATAAAGGCCTGATTGGTTGAGTGCTGCAGAGGAACTCTGGACGCTGTCATAGGAGTGACCAGTGGCTTCTTGTCACCTCCCTGACGCAGACCCCTTCTCTCCACGATTGCTCTGTTTGGACGGCGCAGCCATCACTATGAAGAGTCTTGGGTGGTTCAAAACAAAACTTCTGATGGAGGCCACTGGTGTTGTTGAGGACCTTCAAATGCGGCAGAAATGTTTTTTGGTAGTACCCTTTTCCCAGATCTTGTGTCTCGACATAATCCCTGTCTCTGAGCTTCAAATGGGGACATTCCTTTGACCTCATGGCTTGGGTTTCGTTCTCCTGACATGTGTTGTCAAGTGTGGTACCTTATATGAGACCAAAAACAAATCCATGTCCAATTAATTGAATTTTACCCACAGGTTGACCTCCAATGAAGTTGTAGAAACATCTCAAGGCGAATTGATCATGGAAACAGAATGCACCTGAGCTCATTTCGAGTCCTCATAGCAAATGGTCTGAATACTTATGTCAATAAGGTCTTTGTTCTGTTTTTATATCTGAAAATGTTGTTTTCCCGCTTGGGAATGTCCCATGATGGGGTAATTTAGTGTGTAGATTGATGAGGAAACATATAATTTAATCAATTTTTAGATAAGGCCTTGTAACGTAAAAAATTTTGGAAAATTGTCAAGGGGTCTGAATAATTTCTGATGCTCTGTATGTGGGCCTCCTGCCAACAATCTGAGGGACGAGACAAACAAAAACTATAATATAGTGTGATTATTAATGATTAGCCTTTTAGATATTTTCTTTCTGCTCTTTTTTTCATGTCATCACTTCTCATTACTCTCTGTTACTATAACTCAGGTTACAACTAGTTCTGGTATTAAATTGCATTCATTATATTATCATCATTGTTATTATTTGTTATAATTATTTTTTTAACATTATCATTAGCTACATTATTCTAACAGTTTAGTGGTATTTGTTGTAGATATTACTACCTGATACATTATTATGCAAGGCTATAATTACTAACAGTCCATTCCTATCTCCAAAGTACTTGTATGTTTTGGAAATAATGGTACATCCTGATCTGCCAATAAAGCAATTTTTACTAAAAAATGATGAGAGATAGATAGAGAGAAGAGATAGAGCGAGAGAGAGAGAGAGAGAGATAGAGGAAGAGAGAGAGAGAGAGAGAGAGATAGAGAGAGAGAGGAGAGGAGAGAGAGAGAGAGAGATAGAGCACGAGAGAGAGAGAGAAGAGAGAGAGGATAGGAGACGAGAGAGAGTACAGAGAGAGCTAGAGAGGAGAGAGAGGAGGACCCCGAGGTTGTGGTGTCCCAGAGGAGGGAGGAGCTTTTCAATAGAGGAAAAAAGAGCACTTTTTCCCAGGAAAAACACCCAGCTGTCCAACAAACTTGGTCTAACTGTTGATAGGTTTAGTAGGACTGAGAGTAGTTTGACAGACACAGCTGTTGGTGGAACCCTGTGCTTGGTAGTATCGTAAAGTCCCTTAAACCCAGTATAGTAACTGTGATAGTAAGTATACTTTAACAGCATAGTAACTGTAAATGGTAAAGTTACCTTTAACAGTATAGTAACACTGTAGTTAAAGTAACCTTCACAACGGTATAGTAATTGAGGAGTACTGTCCAGAATGAAGATCCTCCCATGTTTGTCTCATGCTGTCTTCGCTCCGGTGTGAGTTGTCTGTCTGTCTGTCCTGTCTGTCTGTCTGTCTGTCTGCCTGTCTGTCTGTCTGTCTGTCTGTATTTTCTGTCTGTCTGTATCAGTTCTCTCTAGTACTCTAGACTGTCTGTCTTATAGTCTGTATCAGTTTCTATCGTACTAGACTGTGGTACTGTCTGTCCTGTAGTCTGTATCAGTTTCTATAGTACCATGATAAGTAACCTGATATGAATGACTTTTGATACAACATATTAGTAATGTTTGTAAACTCCTGATCTGCCATGTGTGAGAGAGGGACAAGGACACAGAAATGTGTTATGAGAGTCCACTTGTGAGGTGACGAAGAGAGTTTGGTGTGCCCAAGATAGAATTGGGGGCCACTTGGGCTAATCTTAGAGGTTTACCTTGCTGGAATGGCCTGGCCATACGTACTACATATTACTATACCTGAGGGTGACCAAAAAAAAACGAACGAACAATGTATTGGGGATCCTATTATTAGGGCGATGAGTGACACTCAATGATGGTTGGAAGATGATGGACAGAAGTTAGCTCGGAAGAGCATAATATAACTGAGAATATTTTTTTCCTATGGGAAGTCATATGACAAGAGGCTACGTCCGTAGACCGTCCTTTCATTTTATCTAGTACATGCATTAATACACGATGAATCAACTCTCCATCTGTGTCCCATCCTGAAGTACTCGATACCAGAGAGAACTCGTCATAACATTAACTATAGATGATACAGTATACTGAGCCAGAACCAGGATACACTAAGATATGTGATCAGAATGATATATCCTGCAATATTCATGGTAGAATGTACTGAACTTAAAAAGGTGAGTTCCTCTCACCTCTCTGTTTGATGGGTACAAGTAGGACTATGAGAGGTGTTGAGGACAATGAGGTTAAATTCCTCTTTAGTGACAGTATGTTTCTGTTTGACAAGCTCTCCTTGTTGTGTGAGTCAGCCATCCATCTAAGGTGACTTGAAGTTGTTGGGGGAAAGGTCACAATTCAGTGGCTCATATGCAGAATAAATGGTTTTGAAAAAGCATATGACAAGTAACTTCTGTGGGAAGAAATGTGACAGTTACAACGCCGTTCTGGTTTCAAACTCAGAAGAACAAGAACTATATTGGATATTAGGAAGATATTGCCCATACATGACAATAGAGATGGAGACCATCAATGTGTACCATCAAGAACTCTGATTGAGTCCGACTCTGGACCTACTGGTGTTGTAGTGGACAGATCTATAAAAGATTCATACCAGAGGTTGCTCTATCCTCGCCAGTTACAGATGGTAAGTTACACCCAATCCACATTTTGTCCTTGAAATATATCGAGGTTATTGTTTGGTTCCATTCCACGTTTCATGACCTTCATTAGAGAAAAGCTAAATTGTGCCAGTATTTATGGATCCCTGGCTCTTCTGTTTTTTACACACAGGCTCCTCCTAAACCGTCAACTGCTCACTTGCCAGACCTCATGTCTCCACCAACCATCACAAACCTCTCTGCAACAATCCCGGAAGACCTTCTCTTCAACATCTTCTAACATCTCCACAACCTCCCAAACCTCTCTGCAAACAATATCTAAAATCTCTACACACATTTCTGGCATCTGGAGGACATCAGTGTTCCACTTCTTCATCAAGAGCAGGTATGATGATCCTTTCATCCTTAGACCTTACAACTAATATGTGTGATATGAAAATGGCTTGTCATGCTGGAGGAAATCATTGGCGTCTGTTCAAGCATTGGACAGAATCTCGCTCTCTCTCTCTCCTCTCATCCTCTCTCCTCCAGTCATCCGATCATCCGGCTCTCGAGAATCATCCTCATCGAGTCTCTCGTCCTCTCTCTCTTCTCTCTCTCCTCTCCTCTCGTCGTCTCTCCTCATCTCCCTAGCACATTCGTCGTCACATCTTCTCCTCCCTCTTCTCTCTCTCATCTCATCCCTCTCTCTCTCATCCCCTCGCTACCTAGATTCTCTCCCTCAGACTCAGAACTACTCTCCTGGTTGCAGGACAGTCGTCAGAGTGCTGGTAAGTTTTTTCATATCCTACTGATTTGAGTGGTGGACTAAATATGGTGTAGATGTGAGTCTCTCAGAGGCCTACAGGAAGTGATGCCACACTTTGAGGTTTTGGGCTGAGCAGCTGCTGACACACATGGCCTTTGTGCTATGTTACCTTTGCTACCCATTACTCTGATCACTACACAGTCTCCTCCTTTATCACACCTTTATTTTGTCTCATCCTCATGCCTGCCTGCCTGCCTGCCTGCCTGCCTACCTGCCTTGCTGCCTGCCTGCCTGCTGTCTTGTCTGTGTCACTGTCTGTCTGTCCTGGTCTGTCTGTCTGTCTGTCTGTGTGTCCTGTCTCGTCTTCCTGGCTGCATCCCTGCCTGTCCTGTTGTCGTGTGTGTGTGTCTGTCCTGTCTTCGCTCTGCCTGCCCTGACTGCCTGCCTGCCTGCCTGCCTCTGCCTGCCTCCCTGGCCCTGCCTGCCTGCCTTCCTGCCTGCATGCCTGCCTGCCTGCCTGCATGCCTGCCTTGCCTGTTCTGCCTGCCTGTCTGTCTGTCTGTCTGTCTGTCTGTCTGTCGTGTCTTCTGTCTGTCTTTCTGTCGTCTTCCTGGCTGACTGCTTGCCCTGTCTGTCTGTCCCCGGCTGCCTATTCTGTCTGTCTTCTGCCTTAACTGAGAGACTGAATGACCAACCCCGCTGGACCAACTGGAGAAACCACACAGACCCGAAATTGACGTTGTAACTATCTCTGGTCAGCACTGATGGTATCTATGGAAATATAATACAGTAACTCTGAAAAGTCTCTCCTCCCTGTCTGCTGGTCAGGTCTGATGGTAATATGATGATATATACAGTACTCTGAAAGTATACTCCTCCTGTCCTGGTGGTCCAGGTCCTCGATGTTATTCTGTGATATATACAGTACTCTGTAAAGTCGTCTCCTCCTGTCTGTGGTCAGGTCTGATGGTATCTATGATATATCACAGTACTGCTGTAAAGTCTCGTCTCCTGTCTGTGTCCAAGGTCCTGATGGTATCTATGATATATACAGTACTCCTGTAAAGTCTCTCCCTCCTGTCTGTGGTCAGGTCTGATTGGTATCTATGATATATACAGTACTCTGTAAAGTCTCTTCCTCCTGTCTGTGGTCAGGTCTGATGGTGTGGGAACCATGGTTGGTCCGGTAGTCCATGGTGACAGTGTTTAGGAACTATGGTCCTGGTCCTGTTCTACAGACAGAGGAGAGGAACCAGGAGAACAACCACCACAATCCACGCAGTGCACCTCCAACACACAAACCTGACACTACTGGAGAGTTAGAGATACAAGTGCGTGTGTGTGTTATTGGTGGGTGTGTGTGTGTGTGCGTGCGTGGTTTTGTGTGTGTGTGTGTGTGTGTGTGTGTGTGTGTCCCATATATAAACTTGTAGTGGGAGGGATATATGACTTGTGGTAACTAAACATCTAAAGGTTGAGTGTGTAAGTCATACATCGTCCCTCTACTTGACTGTACTTGTTATCACATTCCATAGAAGAAAAAAAACGTGCTAACATGTTGTTGATGTTTGAGGGGCCCTCCACCGTCTTTTCATATCTGACCATGTAGTTTGTTGTCATTGGTTTTCTTATGCAGGTTGACTGGGTGGTTCACTCTTGTAGCTCAACTGGTATAAGCACGGCGCTTATAACGCCAAGGTATTGGGTTCGATCCCCGGGACCACCCATGAACAAAAATTTATGCAACTGCATGACTGTGTAAGTCGCTTTGGGATAAAGAGCGTCTGCTAAATGGCATATTAATTATTATTATTGTATGGAGTAGAACAGAGAGGCAGACAGACAGACAGACAGACACACTCCCTGTGGTCATCTCTTCATTCTACTCTACCGTCAACTCAACCTACCAACTATATAACCTAAACCTACCCTGCTGGAAAAGAATCTACAACCTACCCTGCTGGTCTAGCCTCTACAACATACCTGCTTGGTCTAGCTCTATTAACCTACCCTGCTTAGCCAAGCCTCTCACAACCTACCCTGCGGGGCCGTGCCACCTGTGTCCCACACTGTGACGAATCTATGCTTAACCGCTTCTGGCCACAAAGATGATATAAATCCAGGCTATTCTACTGCAGATCACCCAGCTTTCTCCTCATCTACTCCAATGTTGGATCTACCCAATATTCTAGGAGTCTCCTTAAGCCCTCCAACAGCCAGTGGCAACCCAGGATAATTCCATCTATGTCTAGCATGCCCAGCTACAGTAAGAAACTGTAAATAATACAAAGAAACCCTGCTGTAAACACCTCTCCTAAAGACACTCCAAAGACGCCATCTACTCTATCCAGCCCAGCTACCCAAAATAATGTAGGAACTATATAATCTATACAATGAATTATACAACGTCTCAAATGGACACTCTAATTAACTATCCCCCATATATGGCACTGGTCAAAGGCAGTGCTCCTATAAGAACAAGGTGCCATTTGGGATGAAGGTAAAGCTCCCTGTAGAGAGTGAATGGTTGTCACCCACAGAGCCGCCATCTTATAATGACACGAAAAAACCAATCCCTTTCATGTTTAAATCCTCCCTTGAAATATTGTATAACACAGCTCCTGTTGATTTTTACTGTAATAAATGTATGTAAAATAATGAACATCTAGGTTTAAATCATTTTTATTTCCAGATTTTGTGAAAGTCACCAACATTATTGTAAAATATTTTGTGTAAATATTAACTATGTGTTTAGTGTTAATCACTTTTGGCTTCATTTTTGGCTCTGTTATACATAATGAAAAACATTAATACCATAATATTCAAAATTTGTACCTTTGCGATTTACATATCTATTATATATGTACATAAACTGTGCCTTTTAACTTTTAAAGTATTTTCAATAAAACTCATCAAAATGTTTAAAACAGTGGGAATATGGAGTATAGTGGTGTGTGTGGTGTGTGTGTGAGGTGTGTGTGGTGTTGTGTGCGAGTGTGTGTGTTTGGAGGTGTGTGTGATGGGACATGTAGAGAAAGCAGGAAGACTCAGAAGACACAACCCACACACACACACATGCACGCACGCACAGCACAGTATACACACACACTCAGATACCACACACACACCAGATACCCATCCACACATCTGAAAAACCACAGAGGAGAGCAGACTCACTAGATCATCACTGTTTACTGTAACGAGGAGTAGTAAAGGGTTGAGTAGAGTGTGTAGAAAGAAACAGGGAGAGATATACTTCACTGGAAAGAGAATCATGATTACTGTCTGTACTCACTACACTACATCTCCATGTGTACTGGTGTTTTTGTGTGCTCTAGAGGCAACAGTGTCTAAGATAGAATTTGTATTTGTTTGGGAATCACTTCCTTTTATGTGGTTATAGAATTTAACTGGCTTCTTTTGTTGTCTTCTGGATTTTGAGATAATTAGGGGGTAATCAGCCTAATCCTGCTCTGCAATGCATTCTTAGGTGTTTTTTTCGTTGGACACTAGGATATTTTTGCAAAGAATTCTGCATGCAGAGTCTCAATTTTGGTATTTGTCCCCATTTTGTGAATTATTGGTTGGGTGAGTGGACCCCAGACCTCACAACCATAAATAAAGGGCAATGGGTTCTATAACTGAATTCATAAATATTTTAACCAGATCCTAATTGGTAATGATCCATTATTTATGGTTCTTTTGATGGCAAAGAAGGCAAACTTAAATTGCCAATGTCCTCTCAGATCGTTCACGAGCTTTGGGGAAGTTTACCCGTGGCGCTGATGTTTATAATAGGGCCGAGGTATGGTATAGTTTATTGTGTGTGCTCTAGGGCCAACGGTGGGTCTTAGAATGAGAATTTGTATTTGTTGGTCCTGTCAACTGGGACCTGTTTTGGAACATCATTATTTTTGTCTGTCTTACTGAATTTATGTTCAGGGCATCAGGTCTGACAGAATATGTGCAGAAGATCTAAAGGTGCTGCCTTGGAGCCTCCTCTGGTTTGGGACAGACGCACCAGATCATCACAAACAGTAGACATTTGACTTCATATTCTAGGTAGGGTAGGGTGAGGCTGTGCTGCAGACTGTTCTCTCATATCCGCTTTCTCTCATCTCTCGCCCAGCTCTGTCTTGCTTCAGATAGTTAGCGTAGAGCAGTTTAAAAACAGCAACCCCAACAGAAGCATAACAACCGAGTTCAGCCTACGGTGAGAAACCTGTGTGTGGTGAGTGTGAGTAGTGTGTGTTACGAATGTGTTACTGGTGTGTTTCGTCCATGTTACTGGGTCAGTATATGGGGACAGGTTCGGGGGACGGTGGTGGGTGTGTTTTGGTCCTCATTCGCATCATAATACTTCAACAAAGGACCAGAACAAAGATAACTAATGGTGAGCACACACATATGTTTTTTACTAAAACCTTGTGGGGACCAACATTGATTCCCCTTTAACCCTAACCCTAACCATAACATAAAACCTAACCCCTAAGACCCTAACTGTTAACACTAAAATTAAACCCTAATTCTAATTCTAATTCCTAATCCGACACCTAATTCTCAAATTAACCTAACCCTAACCCTAACCCTGCCTTTGTAACACCAACCTTTAATTCAAACCCTAAACTTAACCCCTAAAACCTAAAAACATTTGTCTTTTTGGAACCCGTGAACATAATGTCCCCACTTGTGGGGCACCTCTGGGCCCCACAAGCATAGTAAAACCAAACACACACACAAACAAACACACACACAGACACACACAGTGATTACATATATATTATATGTCCTCTTTACAATCCTCAGAATCTGCTAACTCCAAAAATACTGTCTTCAAACCCCATCTACCCCACCCAAACCAATCAGACCCTAGATACATCCTGTGACATCATCACAACAACCAATCCTTTTTCCAGATGACATTCTACTCCCAATAGTGTCCAGGTCTACTCAGAGGCTCCAGAGGACTGTGAGCTATGCTACTGTCAACTTCCCCAGAGATCCATCCTTTCTCGCACTATGCTATGGGTCAACTTCCCCAAGATCCATCCTTGTCCTCCACTATGCTACTGTCAACTTCCCAAGAGATCATCCTGTCTCCACTATGCTACTGTACCTCCTTCCAGTAACAGACACTGGATTGTTAGTAACCCACCAGACTGTTATTACTCCATGTTAGTAACCCCGCATTCTATGTTAATACTCCACTGTGTTAGTAAGACCCCCTAGCCTC
This sequence comes from Coregonus suidteri, assembly GCA_036851935.1. Taxonomy (NCBI): domain Eukaryota; kingdom Metazoa; phylum Chordata; class Actinopteri; order Salmoniformes; family Salmonidae; genus Coregonus; species Coregonus suidteri. The sequence goes on along the minus strand of CM072244.1, from coordinate 29,968,861 downwards.
TGTCTATATACTCCAGTGTTAGTACCCCACCCCCCAAAGACACCAATACTCTGGTTATAATCCTCCAGTGTTAGTAACCCCAAAACTCTGATTTATGTACTCAAAAAAAAAAAAAAGACTCTTGTTATATACTCAGTGTTATTAACCCACCCAGTACTCTGTTATATAATCCAGTATTACCTAACCCCACAATGACTCTGTTATATACTCTCAGTTGTTAGTAACTACCCCCACCCCCCCCCCCCCCCCCCCCCCCCCCCCCCCCCCCCACCAAAAATAATGAAAAAACCCCCCCCCCCCCCCCCCCCCCCCCCCCCCCCCCCACTGTTATATACTCCACCCCCCCCCCCCCCCCCCCCCCCCCCCCCCAAACAAACCCCCCCCAACTGACACCTCACATCTTAAATGACATCCGTGTTAGTAACCCCCCAGACTCTGTTATATACTCCGTTTTAGTAAACCCCCGATACTCTGTTATAATACTCCAGTGTTAGTAACCCCCCAACTCTGTTAATGTAACTCGCAGTGTTAGTAACCCCCCCCAGACTATGTTTATATACTCCCAATGTTGTACCCCCTCAGAATGACTCTGTTTCTATACTTCTAGTGTTTAGTAACCCCCCGACTATGTTTATATACTCCAGTGTTAGTAACCCCCACAGACTATGTTATACTGACTCCATTGTTAGTTAACTCCCCCCCAGACTCGTTATATACTCCAGTGTTAGTAACACCCAAAAGACTCTGTTATATACTTCCAGTGTTTAGTACCCCCCCTACTATCTGTTATATACTCCCAAGTGTTATTAACCACCCAGACTCGGTTATATACTCCAGTGTTTGTTAGTACCCCAGATACTCTGCTATCATACTCCAGTGTTATAATACCCCCTCAGACTTCTGTGTATATACTCCAGTGTTAGTATCCCCCCAGTCACAGACTCTGTTTTAGTGAATTCAGAGCATTTCAATTGACTATCCCACGCACTACAAACTAATTGTAACAGGTTCCCGTAAAGCAATTGTAATGACATCCACCAATAACCATACCCAAGAGAATTCCTGATTTAACAAGTCTGTGTTTTAATTTAAATGTGTCATTTAATTGTGTGAGAAACTGTGGGGGTTTCATATGCCTGTTATTGACTAGCCTGTTGCTCTGTTTTTGTAAAAACTAATTTTGGTAAAAAAAAAAAAAAAAAACAAAAAACCCGAGTTTACAAGGTCAACTTTATGATGCTTGATGATACAATGATGAACCTGTCCAATGTGCTTTCCAGTAAGATAACCTTTACAAAGTGTCCGTATTCACTTATATTTAAATGGCTGTGTGTTTGTAGTGAATGTGCTTTTTAACTGATAAAGCCCAGACAAGCCGGTGTTTTGGGATGATATATTAGCATTGAAGTCGCTAGAACCGGCGGATATATTGCAACCGGTGTTGTTTTGGGTCCCAAGGATATATATTGCACTTGGTGTTGTTTTAAGCCCGAAGATATTTTTGGCAACGTTGGGGGGGGGCCCCCCCCCCCCTAGAACACAAGTAACAACAATATTACTATAATTAAACATAAACTTCAACTATGATGTAAAGATACATTTGTGGTGGAAACTAGCCATTACATCTTCCACGCTCCAGACACTGAAATGAGATTGAACCACATAAAAAACAGACTTTGCCTGAGCTTTGGTAAGTAGAATTGAATAATCTGGTCTTTTCTTATTGATATCTCATCCTTAACATGTAATCCTGTATTTCTGCTGCGTCCGCCTCAACACAGACCTGTTTCTCTGTACTAATGGTTGTCTTTCCCTCTTCCCTCCTCTGAATGAAGAGACACGAGAGTACAGTACAGTAGAGACTAGCTAACCATGTAGCATCACTGGAAACTTAATGCCCTGTGTACTGTCTCTGGGTGTCTAGGTGATCGATGTTCTCTGTGGTGTTGGTCTGGGTGTTCTAGGGTGAATGTGATGTTCTCCTGGTGTTTGTCTGGGTGTTCTAGGTGATCTGATGGTTCTCCTGGTGTTGGTCTGGGTGTTCTAGTTTGATGTGATGTTCTTCTGGTGTTGGTCCTGGGTGTTGTTATACTACTGCGGGGTCTTCTGCTGTTCATGTTCTTTAGACGAGGAGCGACAGAGGACGGAAACCAACAGGTACGGGTAGTTATCACACACCATTCGTTATTTAAAAAACACAGAAAAGTGTCGAAAAATTAATAATAAATTTTATAAATGAAAACAGTTTAATTAAAATAACATAAATCTTCCAAAGTATAATTATAATAAACTCGATCTATGTTTGTTTTCCCTCTTCAGTACCCAAACACAAGTCCAACCAGGATTCAGACACAGAAACCATCGCTAACCCCGTCTTACCTTCACAGCAACCCATCAGAACCCAGATTCATCGCCTGCGATATCACCACCATCTACATCATGGCACACCAATAAGAATGCAGATACAGCCTGTGACTTCACACAAACACAACAACGCCACGGACAAAACCAATCCTTGTGCAGATGACATTTACTCCAATGTTGTTCTGTCTACAAAGGTTCCATACAGTGTGACTATGGCTACTGGTCAACTCCTCCAGAGATTCCAGCCTGTCCTCCACTATGCTACTGTCAACTTCCCTCATAGATCCCAGCACATGTCTCCACTATGCTACTGTCCAACTTCCCCAGAGATCCAGCCTGTCTTACACTTATGCTACTGTCCAGACTTTTACCCGAGATCCAGCCTGTCTCCACTATAATACTGTCTTCCTCAGTACAGACTCTGATGCTAGTAACCACCCAGACACTCACCCTACAGATGTAGAGACACCTCATAGATGTACTGCAACATTAAACACCTCTGCTACAGAGTCCTACTACGTTCGTCACTGATCTGTATGGCAAAAGCATATGAATTCATCTTTTTCATTTATTAATGTTTTCACTCATTTGTGTTTTTAATTAATTGTTTATTTGATCCGTTCATTTGTTATTCGTTTATATATTAATCATCAATTCAGTTATGTGTTTGTGCTTTCTTTCATTCATTCATACAATTTTTTAATTCATATTTTTTTTATATTGTTAATTTGTTAATTGTGTTCATATATTCATTTATTGATTTATTTGTTTGTTCGTTATGTTTCAATCATCTGTTCGTTCATTCTTTTGTTTGGTTTGTCGTCATTCCCGTCTGTACGTTCTGTTCAATTCATTCAATAATTTTTCTACTGGAATGTAACACTGGCTTGAACAAAAAGAGACAGTTTATCCCACTTTTTAGAAAGCCTTGCTTTATCAGTGTTTTTTTACTCCACTTGACCGGGGAATGAGGCCTATGTGTATTTATCAATTAAAGCACCAATATATTTCTATGTGTTTGATACATTCCATTCTAGACATTACTATAAGTCGTTCCTCCCCATTACAGCCTCCACTGGTGTCTGTCAGTCACCTCAGTACCTGTCTCATCAGCATGTACACTGTCCACTAGACACACAGAGTTTCTGAGATGGAGGGATAGATTGAGGGTAGATGGAGGGAGATCGCCCTCCAGTGGCAGAATAACTCTGTTTCTCTCCTCTGCAGAGAGCCTCCAGGTCTGCATGAGAGTGGTATAATGTGTTTTCTGTGCTTTGTTCCATAGAGGCCTCTCTCATCCCTCTTTTTTGTCTCACTGATCCTCTTTCTCACACTCCCTCCACCTCTCTCTCTCTCTCTCATACTACAATCTCTCATCTCTCTCTCTCTCTCTCTCTCTCTCTCTCGCTCTCTCGTTCTCTCTCTCCTCTCTCTCTTCGTTCTCTCTCTCCTCTCTTCTCTCTCTCTCTCCTCTCTCTCTCTCTCTCTCTTACTGTGTGATGTAGGAACAGAGATATGATTGGTTAAGGAGGAAGAGGGCGGGGCTGTTAGAAATAACATGTGGGTAGGAGGGTTTGAACTAGTAGATGAGATAGAGAGAGAGAGAAGAAAGATGATGCAGAAATAGGGAGTACATAGTTGTACGAGTGCAAGGAGTGAGTGAGAGAGAGGGAGGGGCAGAGATGAGAGAGAGAGAGAGTACATAAAGTACATGAAGTTTGTATATTTAGGTTACTTTAAGTGTAGAGAGAACAGAGAGAGTTGTGCACTTGGACACACAAACATTATATCAGGTGACCTATAGACACCTGGACCAACCTGGAGAGAACACAACATTATATCAGGACCTCCAGACACCCTGGACCAACCTGGAGAAGAACACAACATTATATCAGGACCTATAGACACCTGGACCAACCTGGAGAGAACACAACATTATATCAGGACCTATAGACACCTGGACCAACCTGGAGAGAACACCAACATTATATCAGGAACCTATAGACACCTGGACCAACCTGGAGAGAACACAACATTATATCAGGACCTATAGACACCTGGACCAACCTGGAGAGAACACAACATTATATCAATCAATCAATCAATCAATCAATTTTATTTTATATAGCCCTTCTTACATCAGCTAATATCCTCGAAGTGCTGTACAGAAACCCAAGCCTAAAACCCCAAAAGCTAGTAATGCAGGTGTAGAAGCACGGTGGCTAGGAAAAAACTCCCTAGAAAGGCAAAAACCTAGGAAGAAACCTAGAGAGGAACCAGGCTATGAGGGGGGGCCAGTCTCTCTTCTGGCCTGTTGCCGGGTGTGGAGATATATAACAGAACCATGCCAAGATGTTCTCAAAAATGTTCATAAGTTGACAAGCATGGTCAAATAATAATCAGGAATAATCTCAGTTGGCTTTTCATAGCCGATTCATTATAGTTTTAAAACAGCAGGTCTGGGACAGGTAGGGTTTTCCATAACCGCAGGCAGAACAGTTTAGATCAACTGGATAACAAGCAAGGCCAGGCGGACCTGGGGACAGCAAGGAGTCACCACGGCCGGTAGTCCCGACCGTATGGTCTCTAGGGCTCCAGGTCTCTCAGTTGTTGGCTTTTTCATATAGCCGATCATTTAGAGTTGAAAACAGCAGTCTGGACAGGTAGGGGTTTCGTAGCCGCAGGCCAGAACAGTTGAAACTGGCATAGCAGCAAGGCCAGGCGGACTGGGGACAGCAAGGTGTCATCATGCCCGGTAGTCCTGACGTATGGTCCTAGGGCTCAGGTTCTCAAGAGAAGAGAGAACGAGAGAATTAGAGAGAGCATACTTAAAATTCACGACAGGACACTGGATAAGACAGGAGAAGTACTCCCAGGTATAACCAACTAACCCCAGCCCCCCGGACACAAAACTACTGCAGCATAAATACTGGAGGCTGAGACAGGAGCGGTCCGGAGACACTGTGTGGCCCCCATCCGAAGAAAACCCCCGGACAGGGCCAAACAGGAAGGATTATAACCCCACCCACTCCGCCAAAGCACAAGCCCCCGCACCACTAGAGGGGGATATCCCCAACCACAACTTACAATCCTGAGGACAAGGCCGAGTATAGCCCACAGAGGTCTCCACCACAGCACAAACCAAGGGGGGGGCGCCAACCCAGACAGGAAGATCACGTCAGTAACTCACCCACTCAAGTGACGCACCCTCCCAGGACGGCAGGAAAGAGCACCAGCAAGCCAGTGACTCAGCCCCTGCAACAGGTGTTAGAGCAGAGAACCCCAGTGGAGAGGGGAACCGGTCTCCGGCAGAGACAGCAAGGGCTGTTCGTTGCTCCAGCCTTTCCGTTCACCTTCACACTCCTGGGCCAGACTACACTCAATCATATGACCTACTGAAGAGATAAGTCTTCAGTAAAGACTTAAAGGTTGAGACGAGTCTGCGTCTCTCACATGGGTAGGCGCAGACTGTTCCATAAAAATGGAGAATCTATAGGAGAAAGCCCTGCCTTCCGCTGTTTGCTTAGAAATTCTAGGGACAAATTAGGAGGCCTGCGTCTTGTGACCGTAGCGTACGTATTGGTATGTACGGCAGGACCAACTCGGAAAGTAGGTAGGAGCAAGCCCATGTAACGCTTATATAGGTTAACAGTAAAACCTTGAAATCAGCCCTTGCCTTAACAGGAAGCCAGTGTAGGGAAGCTAGCACTGGAGTAATATGATCAAATTTCTTGGTTCTAGTCAGGATTCTAGCAGCCGTATTTGCACTTACTGAAGTTTATTTAGTGCTTTATCCGGGTAGCGCGGAAATAGAGCATTGCAGTAGTCTAATCTAGAGTAACAAATGCATGGATTAATTTTTTTTCTGCATCATTTTGGACAGAAAATTCCTGATTTTTGCAATGGTTACGTAGATGGAAAAAAGCTGTCCTTGAAACAGTCTTGATATGTTCGTCACAAAGAGAGAGATCAGGTCAAGAGTAAACGCCTATGTCCTTCACAGTTTTATTTGAGACGACTTTACAACCATCAAGATGAAATTGTTCAGATTTAACAGAAGATCTCTTTGTTTCTTGGGACCTAGAACAAGCAATCTCTGTTTTGTCCGAGTTTAAAAGTACAAAGTTTTTAGCCATCCACCGTCCTTATGTCTGAAAACACAGGCTTCTAGCGACGGGCAATTTTTGGGGCTTCACCATGCTTCATTGAAATGTACAGCTGTGTGTCATCCGGCATAGCAGTGAAAGTTAACACTGCTATATACACCTGACCTATAGACACCTGGACCACCTGGAGAGAACACGAACATTATATCAGGACATATAGAACACACCTGGACCAACCTGGAGAGAACACAAACAAGATGAGGATCCTGCTGATAGATCATCCTTCCTCTCCTCATGCCAGGTAATAAGCTGTTTATAAGTATATATAACAATGTAATAACATCCAGTCCAGTCTTCTTATAGAAGGCTGCTACGAACCGATAGTATGGGATAACGTGTGTTTTTCTGTGTGTGTTGTGTGTGTGTGTGTGTGTGTGTGTGTGTGTTTCTGTGTGTGTTGTGTGTGTGTGTGTGTGTGTGTGTGTGTGTGTGAATATGAGGAATATAAAATGTATTCTCTCTTGTCTGATTGACAGGTTGTTTGAGCTCCTTCAAAGTGACAGGATACTATGGAGGAACTGTCATCATCTACTGTGAATATTTCCATAGGAAAAAGGAAGTTCTTGAGAAATATTTCTGTATGGGGGAGGATAGTTGGAGTTGTGAGGATATAATCAGAACTGGATTGAGAACAGCTGGCAGCACAGTGGTAGATTCTCTCTGTATGACAACACTGAAGGAAACGACTTCAAGGTGATCATCAGACAACTGATCTAAACAAGATGAACGGACCTACTGGTGTGGAGTGGACAAACCTACTGCACCTGACAAGTTATACCAAGGTAGAGCTGGATGTGAAGACTGGTGAGAGACTTTTACTTTAACTTTAGAAAATGAATTTAAGCTAGATATGTTGGTGCATGATAGTGCCACTAGTCAAGGAAGTTAGTCTATATATTATGACTAAAGTTGTAATGTGGTTCCTATTGACAGATGACTGCTGTGAGAAGTCAGTCCACAGAGACGGTCTAGAATCTGGGAGAGAAGCTACCATCAGCTGCAACTATCCATGAGGACCGCGAGGACAGCACCAACATTTCTGCAAGGAAAGCAAAGACACTTCAAGACTTGTGTTAATTATGATCGCTGCTTACCAGAGACTGGCTAAAGCTGGGCGTTTCTCTGTATCTGACAACAGCAGAGTGAAATCCTACTCAGTGACCATCAGTGACCTGACAGAAGATGATACTGGGGACCTACTGGTGTGGAGTAGAAACAGGAAAGAGAATGAAAGTTACATCGCACTGATCACACAGGTGAAGCTACATGTTATAAAGTGAGTATAAACAAGACTTCTATTCTTTAGCATGTGTACCCAAAACACACACGTTACAGTCTTGTACGAAGTAGTTTAATTGAAATCATATTGCATTCATTTATTTTATGTCAAGTCAAGTTCAAGTTCAGTATGGATGTCATCATGAAACCTGCAGTTGTCCATGACCTATATTTGAGAGAGAGAGAAGAGAGAGAGAGAGAGAGAGAGAGAGAGAGAGAGAGAGAGAGAGCGAGGAGAGAGAGAGAGAGAGAGAGAGAGAGAGAGATGGAGAGGAGATGGAGATGGGAGAGAGAGAGAGAGAGAGAGAGAGAGAGAGAGAGAGAGAGAGAGAGAGAGAAAGATGGAAAGAGAGAGAGAGAGAGATGGAGAGAGAGAGAGAGAGAGAGAGAGAGAGAGAGAGAGACGGAGAGGAGAGAGAGAGAGAGAGAGAGAGAGAGATGAGAGAGAGAGAGACGTAGAGATGGAGAGAGAGGAGAGAGAGAGAGAGAGAGAGATGGAGAGAGAGAGAGATGGAGAAGAGGTAGAGAGAGAGAGAGAAGAGGAGAGAGAGAGAGATGAGAGAGAGAGAGAGAGGAGAGAGAGTATGATGAGAGAGAGTGATGAGAGAGGAGACGAGAGATGAGAGAGAGAGAGAGAGAGACGAGAGAGAGAGAGAGAATGGAGAGAGAGAGTCTCGCTCTCCTCGACTCTCCTCTTCCTCTCTCCTGCCTCCTCCTCCTTCCTCTCCTCGTACTCTCCTCTCCTCTCCACCTCCTCTCTCCTCTCCCTCTCCCTACTCCTCTCCTCTCCTCTCCTCTCCCTCCTCTCGCTCTTCCGCCCTCTCCTCTCCTCTCCTCTCTCTATCCTCTCCTCTCTCATGGTGATGATGGTGTAGATGTTGAGTCCATCTCAGAGGCCCTAAGAGGAAGTGATGCAACTACCTGAGGTTTTGTGGGGAGCTGCTGCTGACAGCATACATAGCCTCCGTTGCTAATGGTTACCATGATCACTATATTACTCAGAGCCCTTTGGGGCCTGGTCAAAAAGTAGTGCACTATGGTAGGGAATGTAGGGTGCTATTTGGTATCCAACCACAGCTAGCTGAGTTCTCTTGTGGTTTTCAGAAGTCCTCAACCATCTCGGCCGGTTTGAATTTATCATTTCACACAGCAGAGAGAGAGAGAAGAGAGAGGAGAGAGAGATAGAGATAGAGAGAAGAGAGAGAGAGAGAGAGAAGGGAGAGAGAGAGAGAGAAGAGAGAGAGACGAGAGAGAGAGAGAGAGAGAGACGGGAGAGAGAGAGATAGAGAGAGAGAGAGAGATAATTCCATTCTGTAGCCATAATGGACATATGAAATGTCTCTATTCCTTTGGACAGTATCTGACATACCAACATGTCGTCTATGACAATTGTTGTAGTTATTGTTTTAACTCTATTGTCCATTGTATGTTTTATTACTTAGGGCTCTCATTCAATCCGTATCCAGGAAGGTTGAGCTTTACAGCCTGATGAATATTCAAAGGTAATGTTCCTGTGTTAGTGGAGACTCTGCGGTCATGGTAAATGCTGCATATGTCGGCTCAATCAGAAATGAACCTTTACATTTCTAACAGTGTGCAGTCTGTAAACACTTCATGGGATACATATTGAATAGAGCCCTTATTTTGTTAGTGATTTCTTTTCTAATACAATGTGGTGTTTTGTCCTCTTACCTCTCTGTTGATGGGTCCAGTATGATGGTGTTTCAGGACAATGTGGTCCAGAGGTTCCTCTTTAGTGACTGTGTGTGTTTCTGTTTGACAGCTCTATGTGTTGTGGACTCAGTCATCACTAACGTGACCGGAGTTGTTGGAGGACAGGTCCGCTTTCGTCTGCTCATTCAACATGGGCAGGGACCACTTACACAGTACTTCTGCATCAGTAGATGTTTAAGTAACAGTGACATTCTGGTTAAAACTGAGGACAGCAAAACTATTGATTAGAGGAAGATACCACTATAGATGACAGAGAGATGGAGACTTCCATAATAAGGTCATACATTTTGCGCAAGAGGTTAGGAAGTGCCGTTCAGTTTCACCTAATTTTGTGGGCAGTGTGCACATAGCCTGTCTTCTCTTGAGAGCCAGGTCTGGCTATGGTGTCCCTTTTCTCAATAGCAAGCCTACAGTGGTTCCTTTCATTAATAAGTTGCGTCATACCTTAGTATAGCGTGCAGTCCTAATTCTACTTTGCATGCTTATTTGGTGTTTTTACGTTGTACATGGAGGATGTTTTTGCAGGATTCTGCATGCAGAGTCTCAATGTGTTGTTTGTCCCAATTTTGTGAATTCTTGGTTGGTGAGCAGACCCCAGTAAACTCACAACCATAAAGGGCAATGGGTTCTACAACTGATTTAAGTTTATTTAGAGAGGATTTGTTGTTCCTTTGATGGCATAGAAGGCCCTTTTTGCCAGATTGTTCACAGCTTTGTGGAAGTTTCCTGTGGTGCTGATGTTTAGGCCGAGTAGGTAGTTTTTTGTGTGCTCTATGTATTTTTGGTCCTAAGCAAATTGACCTTTTTTTGAACAACCATTATTTTTGTCTAACTGAGATTTACTGTCAAGGCCCCAGGTCTGACATGAATCTGTGCAGAAGATATAGTATGCTGCTGTAGGCCCTCCTTGGTTGGGGACAAAAGCACCAGATCATCATCATCAAAAAAATCATCATAAAAACAAGTAGACATTTGATTTCAGATTCTAGTAGGAGGCCGAGGCCAGGAGATGGCAGACTGTCTAAGTGCCCTCGCCATTTTTCTTTGATATATATGTTGAAGAAGGTGGGCTCAAGCTGCATCTGTTTCTCTCTCTTCTCTCGCTCTCTCTGTCTCTCTGTCTCTATGTCTTCCCTCCTCTACTCCCAACACAAACAACACACACACACACACACACACACACATAAACACACACATCAGTATCTTCATCCTGTGTCTTCTCTTCCCTAGCTCCTCTTCTTGTGACCACTGGAACTCCCCAGAACAGGTAGGAACACAATACAACTCTTTATCATTCTAGCTGGGGGAAGCTGTAGAAGAACTAGGTGATTAGGAAACTCTGTACAACTAGGAGGACTATGTGAATTTAGGAAACGGGTACAGTAGAAGGACTAGGTGTTAGGAAACTGTACAGTAGAGGACTAGGTGGTTAGGAAACTGGTACAGTAGTTGTAGGAGGACTAGGTAGTTAGGAAGAAACTGGTACAGTCGGGGACTAGGTGGTTAGGAGGAAACTGGTACAGTAGTTGTAGGAGGACTATGGTGGTTAGCAGGAACTGGTACAAAGTCGGGGGACTAGGTGGTTAGGAAACTGGTACAGTAGTTATAGGAGGACTAGTTGGTTAGGAAACTAAGTACAGTTTGGGGGACTAGGTGGTTATTAACTGGTACAGTAGGGGGACTAGGTGGTGAGGAAACTGTACAGTAGGAGGACTTAGGTGTTTGGGAACTGGTACAGTAGGGAGACTAGAGTGGTTAGGAAACTGGTACAGTAGGAGGACTAGGTGTTAGGAACTGGTACGGTAGGAGGACTAGGTGGTTAGGAAACTGGTACAGTAGGAGGACTAGGTGGTTAGGAAACTGGTTCAGTAGGATGACTAGGTGGTTAGGCAACTGGTAACAGTAGGAGGACTAGGTGGTTGGAAATGGTACAGTAGTTGTAGGTGGACTAGTTGGTGATGGAAACTGGTACCGTAGAGGACTAGGTGGTTAGGAAAACTGGTACAGTAGGAGGACTAGGTGGTAGGAAACTGATACAGTAGTTTATAGGAGGACTAGGTGGTTAGGGAAACTGGTACAGTAGGCGGACTAGGTGGTTAGTAAACTGGTACAGTAGGGGGACTAGGTGGGTAGGAAACTGATACAGTAGTTCTAGAGGAGGACTAGGTGGTTTAGGAAACTGTGTACGGTAGGAGGACTAGGTGGTTAGGAAACTGGTACAGTAGGAGGACTAGGTGGTTAGGGAAACTGGTACACTAGGAGGACTAGGGTGGGTAAGAAACTGGTACGGTAGGAGGACTAGGTGGTTAGAAACTCGGTACAGTAGGAAGGACTAGGTGGGTTAGGAAACTGGTACACTAGGATTGACTAGGTGGTTAGGAAACTGGTACGGTAGGAGGACTAGGGGTTAGGAAACTGGTACAGTAGGAGGACTAGGTGGTTAGGAACCTGGTTACAGTAGGAGGACTAGGTGGTTAGGAAACTGGTACAGTAGGAGGACTATGTGGTTATGGAAACTGTACAGTAGGAGGGACTAGGTGGTTAGGAAACTGGTACGGTAGGAGGACTAGGTGGTTAGGAACTGAGTACAGTAGGAGGACTAGGTGGTTAGGAAACTGGTACAGTAGGAGGGACTAGGTGGTTAGTAAAACTGGTACAGTAGTTGTAGGGGACTAGTTTGGTGAGGAAACTGGTACAGTAGGAGGACTAGGTGGTTAGGAAACTGGTACAGGTAGGAGGACTAGGTGGTTAGGAAAACTCATACAGTAGTTTATAGGAGGACTAGGTGGTTAGGAAACTGGTACAGTAGGAGGACTAGGTGTTAGGAAACTGGGTACAGTAGGGGGACTAGGTGGTTAGGAAAACTGATACAGTAGTTTATAATGAGGACTAGGTGGTTAGGAAACTGGTACGTCAGGAGGACTAGTGGTTAGGAAACTTGTACATAGTAGGAGGATAGGTGGTTAGGAAACTGGTACAGTAGGAGGATAGGTGGTTAGGAAACTGGTACACTAGGAGGACTAGGTGGTTAGGAAACTGGTACGGTAGGAGAGGACTAGGTGGTTAGGAAACTGGTACAGTAGGAGGACTAGGTGGTAGGAAAACTGTACAGTAGGAGGACTAGGTGGTAGGAACTGGTACAGTACGGAGAACTATGGTGGTTTAGGAAACTGGTACGTAGGAGGACTAGGTGGTTAGGAAACTGGTACGGTAGGAGGACTAGGTGGTTAGGAAACTGGTACAGTAGGAGGAATAGGTGGTTAGGCAACTGGTACAGTAGGAGGACTAGGTGGTTAGGAACTGGATTACAGGTAGGAGGGACTAGGTGGTTATGGAAACTGGTAACGGTAGGAGGACTAGGTGGTTAGGAAACTGGTACAGTACCCTGAAGGAAAGGAGAAGGGTCTGAGAGGAATGTTATTATCTTGTATTTGTAGTTCTCTAGGTACCCCAGTGGTCATCATGGTGTGTGTGAGTCTGAACTGTGTTGGTGGTGATCTACCCATGGAGGAGAGACAGGAAATCATCAAGTGAGTAACCCTCATGTGAATGTATTATATATGTACAACAACGCAAGCAACAGACAACACACACTGCAACCATTGTTCATGATACATTACATGATCTAAAGTATGTTGGACACCTGCTCGTCGAACATCTCATTCCAAAAAATCATGGGCATTAATATGAGTTTGGTCCACCCTTTGCTACTATAACAGCATCCACTCTCTGGGATGGCTTTCCACTAGATGTGGGAACATTGCTGCGGGGACTTGCTTCCATTCAGCCACAAGAGCACTGATGTTAGGCAATTAGGCCTTTGGCTTACAGTCGGTGTTTCCAATTCATCCCTAAAGGTGTTTCGATGAGGTATGGGGTCAGGGCTCTGTGCAGGCCAGTCAAGTTCTTCCACACCGATCTCGACAAACCAGTTCTGTATGGACCTTTCGTTTTGCACAGGGGGCGTTGTCATGCTGAAACAGGTGAAAGGGCCTTCCCCAAAACTGTTGCCCACAAAATTGGAAGCACAGAATCGTCTAGAATGTCATTGTATGATGTTGGAGTAACATTTCCACTTTACAATAACAGCACTTACAGTTGACCGGGGCAGCTTCCTAGCAGGGCAGGTGGATTTGACAAACTGACTTGTTGGAAAGGTCACAAATCCTATGACGGTTCCACGTTGAAAGTCACTGAGTTCTTCACTAGGGCCATTCTAATGGCAATGTTTGTTCTATGGATATGCACGGGCTGAGTAACTATATTTTATACACCAGTCAGCCAACAGGTGTGCTGAAATAGTTTTGTATCCAATGATTTTGAAGTGTGGTGTCCACATTACTTTTGCATGTACATGTAATGTTGTGTGTTTCGCACAGGGCCAGACATCCAATCGGATCGTCTGGTTGTGAAACAGTGTTCGTGTTAACCAGAGCTGGGGTTCAATTAAATTTATTGAATTTAGTTCCATTTCAATACAGACAATGAAATCGCAATACAATTTGTCATTGATGACCATCATTTTTGATGTGGACGTTTTCAATCCTGAATGATTTCACTTCACTTCCTGAATTGACTGAGTTGAAACATCTAGTTTATTTTGAATAACTGTAACCTCGTCCCCAGGCGGCTCAATAGAGAGAGAAAGAGCCGTCCCGCTGGGTTGTCGAGATTAGAGTATATTTTTTAATCAGTATATGATAACATTTCTGTAGGGAGCGATGTGGAGGTCATTCTATTGGTTTTACTGAGATCTCAGTTGCTTGTCTGTTTTATGTGATGACATCATTCATTTAGGGGGAGTTGGGTTGTAGAGGAGGGATGTTATGTTTCTTCTGTTTCAGCAGAAACTTCAAATCTGTTGAGTTTAATCATTTACAAAGCACTGTATTTTGGATCAATGAAATGTCATAGAAAAGTAATTCAAAAGAGATTGTGCATGCTCTACTTACTATGTTGTCATCATCTCAACAATGTGTTCCTCCTCTGCTGAAACAAATGGTGGTGGTACTTTAGAAAAGAGAAGTTGACAGTTTTAACACAAGTACTAACATCCGGGCCGTATTGAACCAGTTTCTCTCAGCAGCAGGACATTATAGACCTCGGTAGAACGCTGAGGTCACTACAGAGAAATTAGGATGTATCAGCTAATGTCCACCCACTCTACCCACCATCACTATCTCAATCTCTCTGACATGCATTTATACTGTTTATTTCACTTTGGTTTATTATCTATTTCACTTGCTTTCGCAATGGAAACATATGTTTCCCATGCTAATAAAGCCCTTGAATTGAATTGAATTGAATTGAGAGATAGAGAGAGAGAGAGAGAGAGAGAGAGAGAGAGAGAGAAGAGAGAGTGAGGAGAGAGAGAGGAGAAGAAGAGGAGAGATGAGAGAGAGAGCGAGAGAAGAGAGAGAGAAAGAAACAGAGAAAGAGAGCGGAGAGAGAGAGAAGAGAGAAGTGGGAAGTGGGGTGGGTGTTAGAGGAGGGAGGAGCTTCAACTAAGGAAAGACAGATCATTGTTTCAGAAACACCCTGCTGTCAACGAATAGCTGACAGAGAAGCTGTTGTGGACCTGTGCTAGCTGGTAGTATAGTCAAGTAACTTTAACAGTATAGTAACTGAGGAGTAACTGTCAGAATGAAGATACTCCATGTTGTCTCCTGCGTCTTCTCTCAGGTGAGCTCCTGTCTGTCTGTATCAGTTTCTATACTACTGTCTGGATTATATAGTACAGAAGGAATATAAAATGGTACTTCTCTTATAAGGTTTTACAGTTCTGAGTTTTTGTTTTCACATGTACCTTATTGATAATGCACTGACCTTAGAATGCTTGATATGTTGGTCTTTTACCTTGGTTTATGCATGGGTTAAAGTAAGATTATGCAGGGGTTAAAGGAAGATGTGCACGGTTCAAGTAAGATTTGTGCAGTGTTAAAGTAAGTTTTTGCAGGGTACAGTAAGATTTGAGCAGTGTTAATGTATATCTCACAGGTCATCAGTTTGTGACTGTACTGTGTGGTTTCTGTTTGACAGCTCTGTGTGTTGTGGAGTCAGCTGTCATTAATGTGAAGGAGGTGGTGGGAGGGACAAGTCCCTGGGGCTGCTCATTCACATTTGGCAGGTGACCAACATAACATCAAACGCTTTTGCAAGGGGACATGTTCTGGTAAAGACATTCTGGTTGAAAACTAATGGGAGCAAGAGAATGTAACTCAAGGTAGATACAGTATAGATGACAACAGAGATGGAGTCTTCTATGTGACCATCAAGAACCTCGAGGAAGTCAGACTCTGGGACTACTGGTGTGGAGTGGAGAGATTTGGGTCCAGACACATTCCAAGAGCTGCATATCATAGTTAACAGATGGTAAGTGAATACTCCATAGTAATTTGTATCTGGAATGGTGGACAGATCTTATAAAGGACACAACCAAGAGTATATCTCATATGTTATAGATGGTAAGTTACACTACATGTAAATTGGTATCTGGTAAATGAACTTCCTGACTTATATACCCATGACATTAAGTTGTTTTCAGTATTGGTGTTTATATGTACTTTCTACTGACTCACAGCTCCTCCTACTCCTACACCGTCACCTGTCACCTCCAGAACCCATGTCTCACAATCCTCCCTAACCTTTCTACAACGTTTCTGACATCTGGAGATATCACTGGTCACTTTTCATCAGGAACGGTATGATGAATCTCTCATTTCAGACATTACAACTAACAAGCTGTGATATTAAACTTAATTTCAGGGACAGGAAATCAATTGTAACTGTTTTATGCTTTGGACAAATCTCTCTCTCTCTCATCTCTCTCTCTCTCTCTCTCTCTCTCCTCTCTCTCTCCTCTCTCTCTCTCTCTCTCTCTCTCTCTCAATAAAAAAATCTCTCTCTCTCTCTCCTCTCTCTCCTCTCTCTCTCTCTCTCTCTCTCTCTCTCTCGATCTCTCTCCCTCTCTCCTCTCTCACCTCTCTCTCTGTCTCTCTCATCTCTCTCTCTCATCTCTCTCGCTCCTCTCTTCATCTCTCTCTCTCTCTCTCTCTCTCTCTCTCTCATCTGTGTTTTGTCTGTCTGTCTGTGTTTTTGTCTGTGTGTCTGTCTGCCTGCCTGGCCTGCCTGCCTGCCTGCCCTGTCTGTCTGTCTGTCTGTATGTCTGTCTGTCTGTCTGTCTTGTCTGTCTTGACTATCTGTCTGTGTTTTTGTCTTTCTGATGATATCTATGATATATACAGTACTCTGTAAAGTCTGGCTCCTCCTGTCTGCTGGTCAGGTCTGATGATTATCTATGATATATACAGTATTTTTTTTCTGTAAAGTCTCTCCCCCCCCCCCCACACACACAGACACACACAAACACACACACACAGACAGGACAGGTCTGGGGATGGTGGTGTGTGTGTTACTAATGTGTTACTACTGTGTGTTTCTCCAGTGTCCTGGTGTATATGGGGTTCAGGTCTGGGGATGGTGGGTGTGTGTGTTGGTCCTCATATCTCATCATAGTTCATCAGACAAATGACCCAGAACAAAGATAACTACTGGTGAGGTGACACACACATGTTTTTTTTTCTATCCTTGTTGGGGACCAAATAATTGATTCCCATTCAAAATCAAATTCCCCTAACCTTTAACCCTAAACCTAACCTTTAACCTAATTCTAAAAATTAACCTAACCATAACCCTAACCTTACCACAACCCCTAACCCCTAACCTTAAACCTAACCCCTAACCCTGATTGTAACACCACCCTAATTCAAACCCTAAAACCCTAAACTTAACCCCTAAGCCGATAATATTATTGTCTGA
This sequence comes from Coregonus suidteri, assembly GCA_036851935.1. NCBI lineage: Eukaryota > Metazoa > Chordata > Actinopteri > Salmoniformes > Salmonidae > Coregonus > Coregonus suidteri. The sequence continues at coordinate 29,951,501 of CM072244.1, read as the reverse complement.
AATTTCATTTTTTTTACAATCCTGTGAGACTTCTGGTCCCCACAAGCATAGTAAAAACCAAACACACACCACACACAAACACACACAGACACACACAGGATTACAAAATATATTACATGTCACTCTTACAAATCCTCAGAATCTGCTGACTCCCAAAGGACTGCCCACCACAATATCCAATCCTTGTCCAGATGACATCTAACTCCAACGTTGGTCCATCTACAGTGGGGGGGGGGGCCAGACACTGTGAGCTATGCTACTGTCAACTTCCCAGAGATCCAGCCTTTCTCCACTACTCTACTGTCTCCTTCAGTAAAGACACTGATGCTAGTAACCCCCCAGACTCTTTTATAATACTCCAGTTGTTAGTAACCAGTACCCCCCAGACTCTGTTATATACTCCAGTGTTAGTAACCCCCCAGACTCTGTGTTATATACTCCAGTGTTAGTAACCCCCAAACTGACTCTGTTATATACTAACTCCAGTGTTAGTAACACCCCAGACCTCTATATTATACTCCAGTGTTAGTAACCCCCCAGACGTGACTCTGCTATATACTCCAGTTGTTAGTAACCCCCCCAAGACTCTGTTATATACTCCCAGTGTTAGTAACCCCCCAGACTCTGTTATATACTCATGTGTGTTAGTAAACCCCCAGACTCTGATTATATACTCCAGTGTTAGTAACCCCCCAAACTCCGGACTCTGTTATATACTCCAGTGTTTAGTAACACTCCCAGACTCTATTTATATACTCCAGTGTTAGTAACCCCCCAGACTGACTCTGTTATAACTCCAGTAGGTTAGTAACCCCCCCAGACTCTGTTATATACTCCAGTGTTACTAACCCCCCAGACTCTGTTATATACTCCAGTGTTAGTAAAAACCCCCCAGCCCGACGACTCTGTTTATATACTCCAGTGTTAAGTAACCCCCCAGAATGACTCTGTTATATTACTCAGTGTTTAGTAAGCCCCCAGACTCTGTTATATACTCCAGTGTTAGTAACCCCCATACTCTGTTATATACTCCAGTGTTAGTAACCCCCCATAACTCTGTTATATACTCCAGTGTTAGTAACCCCCCACTCTGTATATACTGCCAGTGTTTAGTAACCCCCCATAACTCCGATATATACTCCAGTGTTAGTAACAACCCCCAGACTCTGTTATATACTCCAGTGTTAGTAAACCCCCCCCGACTATGTTATATACTCCAGTGTTAACACCCCCAACGCCCCCACTCTGTGTTTATATACTCCAGTGTTAGTAACCCCCCAGGACTGTTATATACTCCCAGTGTTAGTAACCCCCCAGGACTGTGTAAATATACTCCAGTGTTATTAACCCCCCCAGGGACTCTGTATATACTCCAGTGTTAGTAACCCCTAGACTTGTTATATACTCCAGTGGTAGTAACCCCCCAGACTCTGTTATATACTCCAGTGTTAGTAACCCCCCAGACTCTGTTATATACTCCAGTGTTTAGTAACCCCCCACGCTGTTAGTCTACTGTTTATACTCCGTGTTAGTAACCCCCCAGACTCTGTTATATACTCCAGTGTTAGTAACCCCCAGACTCTGTTATATACTCCAGTGTTAGTAACCCCCCCCAGACTCTGTTTATATACTCACGTGTAGTACACCCCCCAGACTCTGTTATATCTCTCCAGGGTTAGTATCCCCCCAGACACAGACTCTTGTTAGTGAATTCAGAGCCATTCAGTGACTAGCTACACTACAAACATAATTGGAACCAGGTTTCCCGTAAAGCAATTGTAGTGACACAACCACCACATCATACCCCAAGAGTTTTTCTAATGAACAAGTCTGGGTTTAATTTAAATTGTGTTAATTTAATTGTGTGAAATCTCACGGGGTTTCAAATGCCCTGTATTAATTTGTCTGTTTGTCTGTGTTTTTAATGTACACAAGTTACAAATGTATACTTTATAATCGATTAATGAACCAATGAGGAACGCTGTGAATGTGGCCTTTCAATAAGATAACTTCACCAAGTGGCAGTATTCACTTATATTTTTCAAAACACCCAAATATAATTTGTGGTGTGTATGTGTGTGTGTGGTGTGTATGTGTGTGAGTGGCTGTGTGTGTGTGTCTGTGTGTGTGTGTTGTGTGTGTGTGTTCTGTGTGTGTGTGTGTGTGAATGTGCTTTTTAATTGATAATAATATAATAATAAATAATTTGTCATTTAGCAAGACGCTCCTTATCCTGAGTGGCGCAGTAGTTCTAAGGCACTGCATCGCAGTGCTAACTGTGCTACTAGAGATCCTGGTTTCCGAATCCAGGCTCTGTCGCAGCCGGGGGGGGAACCGCGACCACACAGCACGGAGGAGACTCATGGGTGCGGCGCTACAATTGTGCCCAGCGTCGTCCAGGGTATGGGAGGGAATGGTCGGCAGGGATGTAGCTCAGTTGATAGAGCATGGCGTTTTGCAATGCCAGGGTTGTGGGTTCGATTCCCACGGGGGACCAGTATAAAAAAAAAAAAATAAAAAAAAAAAAATATGTATTCACTAACTGTAAGTTGCTCTGGATAAGAGCGTCTGCTAAATGACTAAAATGGTAAAATGTAAATGTAATCCAGAGCGACTTACAGGAGCAATTAGGGTTAAGTGCCTTGCTCAAGGCACATCGACATATTTTTCACCTAAGTCGTGCCTCGGGGATTAGAACCAGAGACCTTTCGGTTACTGGCACAACGCTCTTAACCACTAAGCTAACCACTAAGCTACCTGCCGCCTTCTCGATAATGCCCGACGAAGGCCGGTGGTTTTGGAGGATATAATGGCACTGGTGTTTTTTAGTGCCCAAGGGATATATTGGTATGGATGTTTGTTAGGCCCAAGGATATATTGCCACGGGTGTTGTCAGGCCGAGGATATATTGGAATGGCTGTTGTTAGGCCCTGAGGAGATATTGGCATGGGGTTTTTAGGGCCCAATGATATAGTGCCACGGGTGTTGTTAGGCCCAAGGATATATTTGCATTGGTGTGTTTTTAGGCCCAGGATATATTGCCACGGGTGTTTGTTAGACTTTCGAGGGCATTATCACTTTTTTAATATACAACGGAGTTTTTACCAAAATTTTCAAATAATGATTTACATAATTTTCATTAAAAACATTATTTTTTTTAAAATGTATTCATACTATTTCAGTCATCCTTCCACAAGATAATATTCCCGACACAAATCTAGGGTTGCTAACCCAAGCCGGCTTGGTCGTTCATTCTATCGGTTCTAATTGGCAGAGACACGAACCAGGCGTTCAGTCTTTTAGTTCTGTACAAGAAGCTGCATTTGCATTTCTTAAGCTGTTTTCTATTTAAAAAATATTGGTACATCCATAACAATGAGCTAACTGATGCACAATTTAATCCTGGCATAGAAAATGTGCTCTCTCTGTTGTCAGGACACTGTTGTTCAGAGGAGCTAGCCAAACAACACAGCTAACACATCACTTCAACTCTGAGGCTGAAAAGACTGCTAACTAGCTGCAATTTCGTTTCAATCACCAGTTTTTCTATGGACATTCTTTGAATATATCCATGAAAATGATGCAAATTCATGATTTCGACTGGCTGAGAAAAGCTGCTGCCTATCTGTCTTGTCCGACTCCCAGAACCCTACGACCCGTTCACGTAAGATTGTGTACTGCTGGAGATCAAATTTCAATAATGAATCAATGTTTCAAATGTTAGAGTAGAGAGACAGACAGGCTATTGAAAACCAATTGCTAGTCTAAAAGAATGGGAGATAATGGATGATTTTTACATCGATTTAATGTTTAGGATGATTTTTTAAACCAGTGGAGATCAAGTTTTATAAATTGCACCTGGCTGGGCTGATGAGACAGTTAATTGCACAGTGAGATGGAACAGAGTAAATAGGCATTTCAAAACATCATAAGCTCTTTTAGCCGGTGGTAACTTGTGGAATAGACACCGGCTGGAATGATGTTTCTAACCAATCAGCATCCAGGATTATACCCAACCATTGTATAACAAATATATAACCTTAACCCGGAGGTGTCCAGAATTCATGTCATATTTATTCAAAAAAAACAGACCCAAATATAAGTGGGTGTGTATGTCTAAAAACAAACAGTAGAGAAAGGAGGAACTGAGCTGACGATTTCGAATCCAGAGAGAGAGAGAGAGAGAGAGAGAGAGAGAGAGAGGCATTGGACATTAACAGCTACCAGACTCTTAAACCGCTTAAGTAAAACGTTGATAGAGATGTGTTACATAGCTTCTAGGAGTGACTGTGAGAGAGAGTCTGAAATATCTGGGAATAGACTGGTAGTGACTGGTAGAGAGTCTGAGTATCTGGGGGACATAGACTGGTAGTGACTGGTAGAGAGTCTGAGTATCTGGGGACTAGACTGGTAGTGACTGGTAGAGGGCTGGAGTGAGAGGAGAACAGTATAAAGTTGACAACTAGGAGAGAAGCCAGAGAGTAGAATGAGGAATCTCATGTCTGTCAGCATAGTAACTTCTCTTGTGGTGAGTACTATTATTACTATCAGACCTCATACATTAATGCACACCGCATATTGAACTGTTACGATTAGAATGTATTACATTAATACACACTCTCATACTGAACTGTGTTACTCACTGAACACAAAGCACTCAATTCTTGGCATATGTGACAGTGATCAATGCTGTACTTTACTATTATCATTGAACGCTGTGTTTTACTGTCTTGCTGTAGTCCTGAACACATACATGTACTGTACATCACTCAGCCACAGATTATTAAACATTCTCTACATATCACTCAAGTATCTCCATTACACCTGACTGTCTGTGAATATGGTGACAATGGGCAGCTGATGTTGTAGAGATGATGTGTAATCTGTTCTTTTGGTTGATTTGTGTCATAGCTGTGAGCTGTGTGTGTCAGGGAGTGATCACCAAAGAGAGTGACAGAAGGAGGAAATGCTGGCATTCAGTGTCCTTATGGCACGGGGGTTTGATGACATACCAGTAAAGTACCTCTCAACAAGGGATCTGGGTCTACCGGAGTGATGTCATCCAAACCCAAACGCATCAACACCCAGCGTGGACTCATAAAGGGAGATACTCTCTGTATGATGACACAAAGAGAAGAGTCCCTCCTCACTGTGACCATCACTAACCTGTACACCTAGAGAAGGACTCAGGGACCTACTGGTGAGTGCAAATAAACTCCATGGTGGTGGCATCCACAAGACTGAAGTCAGGATAACTGTTGGAGAGAGGGGTTGGTGGTCTAAGAGTTTTCATTCTATTAGTGTGTTTTATTGTGGATGATTACCATTTTGCAACATGATATATTTGTGTTGATAGCATCTCGGTCTATCTCTCCGTCTCGCTCTCTCTGTCCTCTCTCTCTCCCTCCCTCTCTCTCTCTCTCTCTCTCTCTCTCTCT
>CM072244.1:29936063-29941063 GCA_036851935.1 Coregonus suidteri | reverse complement strand
TAAAAAGCCATAAAATAGCAATCACTTCTAGAACATTGGGAAATATGGTATTATTATCTAATTGTCAAAAACCAGTTCATTGAAATGTAGCATTGAACTAAACATCTTATCAGTAGTAGTTGTTCAGTGGTTGACAACAGGCAGTGAGTGTGTTAGTGGAGGCTGGGTGTGTCTGTGTGTTTGTAATGGTGTGAAAAGCCACTGGACCAGAACACTGTAACTTCCTCTGTAATGTCTTTGTGTTTCTATATCTGTCTCAGTATCACTAAGCAGTCATGAGTTCAAGATATAAAACCCCAGGTTTCAAAACTGAATGGCATCATGAAACTTGCAGTTGTCATGTGAGAGGAAGACAAGGAGAGAGAGAGAGAGAGAGAGAGAGAGAGAGAGAGAGAGAGAGAGAGAGAGAGAGAGAGAGAGAGAGAGAGACAGAGAGACAGAGAGACAGAGAGACAGAGAAAACAAACACCATTGTAAATACAACCCATATTTATTTTCACTTTTGTACTTTAACTATTTGCACATCGCTACAGTCCCTTGCAAAAATATTCATCCCCCTTGGCGTTTTTCCTATTTTGTTGCATTACAACCTGTAATTTAAATTGATTTTTTATTTGGATTTTACTTGTTTCAAAAAATTCTAACAAATAAATAACGGAAAAGTGGTGCGTGTATATGTATTCAACCCCTTTGCTATGAAGCCCCTAAATAAGATCTGGTGCAACCAATTACCTTCAGAAGTCACATAATTAGTTAAATAAAGTCCACCTGTGTGCAATCTAAGTGTCACATGATCTCAGTATATATATGAATATATATGAAGCATGGTGGTGGCAGCATCATGCTGTGGGGATGTTTTTCATTGGCAAGGACTGGGAAAAACTGGTCAAAATTGAAGGAATGATTGTCAAGAGTTGCTGTAGGTAGGTGTGGTGTGGAATCAGGCGCAGGACGCAGAAGTTAAGTCCAAACAAAGACTTTAGTAGATCACACAAAATAATCCAAGAACAGCCCGGAGGCGAGAAAAGCGCGCACAGGCGTAAACAAACGGGCGCCACTAAACATGTGCGTAAATCTCTCCTAAAAACAACAAGGAGGCAAGCTACAAAATAGCGCACCAAAATAGGTAGCGCAGCAACACGACAAGGAAACAATTACACACAACACCTAACTAACAACAAGGAACTAAATAGGGTGCTTAATGATACAATAACAACAAACAGGTGTGACAAACAGACAAAACCAATCAAACAAGAAACATAGAACGGTGGCAGCTAGTACTCCGGAGACGACGACCGCCGAAACCTGCCCGAACAAGGAGAGGGGGCCGCCTCGGCCGAAACCGTGACAGTACCCCCCCCTTGACGCGCGGCTCCAGCCGTGCGCCACCCCCCGGCCTCGGGGACGACCAGGAGGACGCGGAGCAGGGCGCGTAGGATGACCACGATGGAATTCGGTCAGCAGGGACGGATCCAGAATGTCCCTCCCTCGGCACCCAGCACCGCTCCTCCGGACCGTACCCCTCCCACTCCACGAGATATTGGAGACCCCCCATCCGGCGTCTCGAATCCAGGATGGTCCGAACAGTGTACGCCGGAGCCCCCTCGATGTCCAACGGGGGCGGAGGAGTCTCCTCAATCTCAAAGTCCTGGAGTGGAGCAGCTACCACCGGCCTGAGGAGAGACACATGGAACGAGGGGTTAATATTATTGTAATCAATGGGCAGTTGTAACCTGTAACACACCTCGTTTCAATCTCCTCAGGACTTTAAAAGGCCCCACAAACCGCCAACCCAGCTTCCGCAGGGCAGGCGGAGGGGCAGGTTTCTGGTTGAGAGCCAGACTCGATCTCCAGGTGCGTACACTGGCCCCTCACTGCGGTGTAGGTCGGCGCTCGTCTTCTGTCGACGGATGGCTCGCTGCAGATGGACGTGTGCAGCGTTCCACATCTCCTCCGAGCGCCGCACCCACTCATCCACAGCAGGGGCCTCGATCTGGCTCTCATGCCAAGGTGCCAGAACCGGCTGGTACCCTAACACACACTGGAAAGGGGTTAGTCTAGTGGAGGAGTGGCGGAGAGAGTTCTGTGCCATCTCGGCCCAGGGCACATATCTCGCCACTCCTCCGGCCGGCCCTGACAATATGACCTCAGAAACCTACCCACATCCTGGGGTTGACTCGTTCGACCTGCCCATTACTCTCCGGGTGGTAACCCGAGGTAAGGCTCACCGAGACCCCCAACCGTTCCATAAAGGCTCTCCAGACTCTGGAGGTAAACTGGGGGCCTCGATCGGGACACTATATCCTCGGGTACCCCGTAATGCCGGAAGACGTGAGTAAATAGAGCCTCAGCGGTCTGTAGGGCAGTAGGAAGACCCGGCATGGGAAGGAGACGACAGGCCTTCGAGAACCGATCCACAACGACCAGGATGGTGGTATTCCCTTGTTGAGGAGGGAAGGTCGGTAACAAAATCCACCGAGAGGTGAGACCAGGGTCGTTGTGGAACGGGCAGGGGGGTTGTAATTTACCCCTGGGCAAGTGTCTGGGCGCGCATTACACTGGGCACACACTGAGCAGGAGGAGACATAAACCCTCACATCCCTGGCTAACGTTGGCCACCAGTACTTCGTACTAAGGCAGTGCACTGTCCGGCCAATACCTGGATGTCCAGAGGAGGGTGACGTGTGAGCCAATAAATCAGCCGATCCCGGACCTCGAGCGGGACGTACGTCCGACCCACCGGATACTGTGGAGGGCTAGGGTCGGTGCGTAATGCCCGCTCGATCTCCGCATCGACCTCCCACACCACCGGTGCCACCAGACAAGACTCCGGTAAGTATGGGAATGGGCTCCACGCACCTCTCCTCCATGTCATACCGCCGGGACAGGGCATCTGCCTTCCCGTTCTGGGACCCAGGGATGTAAGTGATCTTGAACACAAACCGGGCGAGAAACATAGTCCATCGAGCCTGGCGAGGATTCAGTCTCCTAGCTGCCCGAATGTATTTCAGGTTACGGTGGTCGGTCAGAATGAGGAAAGGGTGTTGAGCCCCCTCAAGCCAATGCCTCCACACCTTTAGGGCCTGTACTACGGCTAACAGCTCCCTGTCCCCTACGTCATAATTCCGCTCCACCGGACTGAGCTTCTTAGAATAAAAAAGCACAGGGGCGGAGCTTAGGTGGTGTGCCGGACCGTTGTGAAAGAACTGCCCCGATACCGGCCTCAGACGCGTCCACCTCTACTTGGAAGGGTAAAGCGGGATCCGGGTGCGCCAGCACCGGAGCCGAGGTAAACAGGTCCTTCAGTCTCTCCAAAGGCCCTGTCCGCCTCAGCCGACCACTGCAAGCGGCACCGGACCCCCCTTCAGAAGAGACGTTATGGGAGTTGCCACCTGTCCAAAACCCCGGATCTAAAACCTCCGGTAGTAATTCGCAAAACCCAAGAACCGCTGCACCTCTTTAACTGTAGTTGGGGTTTGCCAATTACGCACGGCAGACACTCGGTCCACCTCCATTCTCACCCCTGACGCAGACAACTGGTAACCCAAAAAGGAAACTGACTCCTGAAAGAACAGACATTTCTCGGCTTTGACATACAGGTCATGCTCCAACAGTCTCCTCAATACCCTGCGCTCCAGGGCTACATGCTCGGCCCGAGTAGAACTGTAACACAAGAATATCATCTATGTACACCACTACTCCCTGCGCCTGCATGTCCCGGAAAATCTCATCTACAAACGATTGGAAGACTGATGGAGCATTCATTAACCCATATGGTCATGACGAGATACTCGTAATGGCCGGAGGTAGTACTAAATGCTGTCTTCCACTCATCGCCCTCCCTAATGCGCACCAAGTTATATGCGCTCCTGAGGTCCAATTTTGTGAAGAACCGTGCCCCGTGTAATGACTCCGTCATGGTCGCAATCAGCGGGAGTGGATAACTATATTTCACAGTCACCTGATTGAGACCGCGGTAATCAATACACGGACGCAAACCTCCATCCTTTTCTTCACAAAAAAAGAAGCTTGAGAACGCGGGAGAAGTGGAAGGCCGTATGTATCCCTGTCTCAGAGACTCGGCAATGTAAGTCTCCATTGCCCTTTTTCTCCTCCTGTGACAAGGATACACATGGCTCCGCGGGGAGCGCAGCTCCTATCTGGAGGTCTATCGCACAATCCCCCTGTCTATGAGGCGGCAACCATGCCGCTCTGGTCTTACTAAACACGAGTGCCAAATCCTCATACTCAGGCGGAATGTGCAGTGCTGGCATCTGGTTCGGGCTCTCCACCGAGGTCGCCCCTACGGAAACACCCAGACATAGCCCCTCACACTGAGCAGACCACCCTTTAAGAGCCTTCTCTCGCCACGAAATCGTAGGATCATGGGAAATCAACCAGGGAAGCCCCAGTACCACCGGATACGCAGGAGAGTCGATCAGATAGAGTTGAATCGTCTCCTCATGACCCCCCTGCGTCATCATCCTAAGTGGCGCCGTGACCTCCCTAATCAACCCAGATCCTAACGGACGACTATCTAAGGCATGTACAGGGAAGGGCTTATCGACTGGAAGGAGGGGAATCCCTAACTTAACACAGAATTTACGATCTACAAAATTCCCAGCTGCGCCTGAATCGACTAGAGCCTTATGCTGGGAATGAGGTGCAACCTGTGGGAAACAAACAGGTAATGTAATGTGTACGACAGAAAGCTCTGGGTAAGTAGGGCGCTACTACTCACCTGGGAGGACTCCCCAATGTGTGACCTGCCATCTCCTTCACCAGGGGGACCCTCCCCAGCACCTAGCCGCGGTGTGCCCTCCGCGGCCACAGTTGGTGCAGGAGACTGCCCCCCTCGGGCTCCTTCCTCTCCTCCCTCTAGTGCCAGCACCTCCAAGCTCCATCGGGCTCGGCTCGGAGGCGCTGGAGGATGGAATGGGAGGCCCCCACCTGGGACGTCCGCGGGTCGCGAGCAGGATGTCCAGCCGAATGGCCATGTC
>CM072244.1:29926063-29931063 GCA_036851935.1 Coregonus suidteri | reverse complement strand
CCCGAGCCGACTAGGTGAAAAATCTGTCGATGTGCCCTTGAGCAAGGCACTTAACCCTAATTGCTCCTGTAAGTCACTCTGGATAAGAGCGTCTGCTAAATGACAATAAAAAAAATAAAAAAAGATACAACGCAAAAAGCGCACCCACCCAATAGATTATTATTATTGTTGTTACTATAATGATGGGTTATTATAATAATTATTATTACCATTGTTATTAATATTACTATAATGATGATGATGATGATGATGATTCTGATTCTGATTATTATTATTATTATTACCCTGTACTATTATAATGTGAAGTGTAATATAAATCTGTTATCTTTTTATTGTGGTGGTTTTATGATGTGAATTTTTCTGAATTGTATATAGTATTGTACATTCTTAACTAAATAAAAAAACATCTGACTTCTCTAGACCCTTCCTCCTGACAGCAAATATCAGTTATTATGGGCTGCAGGTCTCTCTCTCTCACAAAACACACACACACACATAAACACACACATCAGTATCTTCATCCTGTGTCTTCTCTTCCCTAGCTCCTCTTCTTGTGACCACTGGAACTCCCAGAACAGGTAGGAACACATTACAACTCTTATCATTCTAGCTGGGGAAGCTGTAGGAGGACTAGGTGATTAGGAAACGGGGTACAGTAGGAGGACTAGGTGGTTAGGAAACTGGTACAGTAGGGAGGACTAGGTGGTTAGGAAACTGGTACAGTAGGAGGACTAGGTGGTTAGGAAACTGGTACAGTAGGGAGACTAGGTGGTTAGGAAACTGGTACAGTAGTTGTAGGAGGACTAGGTGGTTAGGAAACTGGTACAGTAGGATGACTAGGTGGTTAGGAAACTGGTACAGTAGGAGGACTAGGTGGTTAGGAAACTGGTACAGTAGTTGTAGGAAGGAGAACGGTCTGAGAGGAATGTTATTATCTTGTATTTGTAGTTATAATAATAATATGCCATTTAGCAGACGCTTTTATCCAAAGCGACTTACAGTCTTGCGTGCATACATTTTTTGTGTATGGGTGGTCTCCGGGGATCGAACCCACTACCTTGGCGTTACAAGCGCCGTGCTCTACCAGCTGAGCTACAGAGGACCACATAGTTCTAGGTACCCCAGTGGTCATCATGGTGTGTGTGAGTCTGACTGTGTTGGTGGTGATATACCAATGGAGGAGAGACAGGAAATCATCAAATGAGTAACCCTCATATGAATGTATATATATGTACATGAACGCAGGCAACAGACACACACATTGCAACCATTGTTCATGATACACTACATGATCTAAAGTATGTGGACACCTGCTCGTCGAACATCTCATTCCAAAATCATGGGCATTAATATGGAGTTGGTCCCCCCTTTGCTACTATAACAGCATCCACTCTTCTGGGAAGGCTTTCCACTAGATGTGGGAACATTGCTGTGGGGACTTGCTTCCATTCAGCAGCAAGAGCTCTGATGTTAGGCAATTAGGCTCACAGTCGGTGTTCCTATTCAGGTAGGTAGCTTAGTGGTTAAGAGCGTTGGGCCAGTAAACGAAAGGTCGCTGGTTCTAATCCCTGAGCCGACTAGGTGAAAAATCTGTCGATGTGCCCTTGAGCAAGGCACTTAACCCTAACTGCTCCTGTAAGTCGCTCTGGATAAGAGCGTCTGCTAATATATATATATATATATCCCAAAGGTGTTCGATGGAGTTGAGTTCAGGGCTCTGTGCGGGCCAGTCAAGTTCTTCCACACCGATCTCGACAAAACCAGTTCTGTATGGACCTCGCTTTGTGCATTGGGGCATTGTCATGCTAAAAACAGGAAAGGGCCTTCCCCAAACTGTTGCCACAAAGTTGGAAGCCAGAATCGTCTAGAATGTCATTGTATGCTGTTGGGGTAACGTTTCCACTTTACAATAACATAACTTTCAGTTGACCAGGGCAGCTCTAGCAGGGCAGGAATTTGCCAAACTAACTTGTTGGAAAGGTGGCATAATAATAATATAATATGCCATTTAGCTGACGCTTTTATCCAAAGCGACTTACAGTCATGCGTGCATACATTTTTTTTTTGTGTATGGGTGGTCCCGGGATCGAACCCACTACCCTGGCGTTACAAGCGCCGTGCTCTACCAGCTGAGCTACAGAGGACCAGGCATCCTATGATGGTTCCATGTTGAAATTCACTGAGTTCTTCGCTAGGGCCATTCTAATGCCAATGTTTGTCTATGGAGATTGCATGGCTGGGTACTATATTTTATTCACCAGTCAGCAACGGGTGTGGCTTAAATAGTTGTATCCATTGATTTGAAGGGGTGTCCACATACTTTTGTATGTACAGTGTATGTTCTGTGTTCCACAGGGCCAGACTCCAATCTGATCGTCTAGTTGTGAAACAGTGTTCGTGTTACCAGAGCTGGGGTTCAATTTAATTGAATTTAGTTCCATTTCAATACAGACAATGAATCGCAATACAATTTGTCATTGATGACCATCATTTTTGATGTGGACTTTTCAATCCATGAATAGAATTTCACTTCACTTCCTGAATTGACTAAGTTGAAACATCTAGTTTATTTGAATAACTGTAACCTCGTCCCCAGGCTCAATAGAGAGAGAAAGAGCCGTCTGGTTGTCGAGATTAGAGTATATTTCTTAATCAGTACTGATAACATTCTGTAGGGGGCGATGTGGAGGTTGTTTAATTTCTTTTACTGAGATCTCAGTTGCTTGTCTGTTATGTGATGACATCATTCATTAAGGGGGAGTTGGGTTGTAGAGGAGAGATGTTTCTTCTGTTCAGAAACTCATCTGTTGAGTTGATCATTTACAAAGACTGTATTTGGATCAATGAAATGTCATAGAAAAGTAATTCAAGAGATTGATGTATACTTTAACTATGTTGTCATCATCTCAACAATGTGTTCCTCCTCTGCTGAAACAAATGTGGTAACTTTAGAAAAGAGAAGTTGACAGTTTTAACACAAGTCTAACATCCGGCCGTATTGAACCAGTTTCTCTCAGCAGGACATATAGACCTGCAGACACTGAGGTCACTACAGAGAAATTAGGATGTATCAGCTAATGTCCACCCACTCTACCACCACCATCACTATCTCAATCTCTCTGACATGCATTTTATACTGTTTATTTCACTTATGTTTCCCATGCTAATAAAGCCTTTGGATTTAATTTAAATGAAATGAGAGAGAGAGAGAGAGAGAAAAGAGAGAGAGAGAGAGAGAGAGAGAGAGAGAGAGAGAGAGAGAGAGAGAGAGAGAGAGAGAGAGAGAGAGAGAGAGAGAGAGAGGAGAGGGGTGGGTTGTTAGAGGAGGGAGGAGCTTCAACTAAGGAAGACAGATCATTTCAGAAACACCCTGCTGTCAAACGAATAGCTGACAGAGAAGCTGTTGTGGACCTGTGCTAGCTGGTAGTATAGTCAAGTAACTTGAACAGTATAGTAACTGTGATAGTAAAGTAACTTAACAGTATAGTAATTGAGGAGTAACTGTCCAGAATGAAGATACTCCATGTTGTCTCCTGCTGTGTCTTCTCTCAGGTGAGCTCTGTCTGTCTGTATCAGTTTCTATACTACTGTCTGGATTATATAGTACAGAAGGAATAAAAAAATGTACTTGTCTATAAGGTTTTACAGTTCTGAGTTTGTTTTTCACATGTACCTTATGATAATGCACTGAACTTAGAATGCTTGATATGTTGGTCTTTTACCTTGGTTTATGCAGGGTTAAAGTAAGATTATGCAGGGTTAAAGGAAGATGTGCACGGTTCAAGTATGATTTGTGCAGGGATAAAGTAAGTTTTATGCAGGGTTAAAGTAAGATTTGAGCAGGTTAAAGTATATCTCACAGGTCATCAGTTGTGACTGTACTGTGTGTTTCTGTTTGACAGCTCTGTGTGTTGTGGAGTCAGCTGTCATTAATGTGAAGGAGGTGGTGGGAGGACATGTCACTGTGGGCTGCTCATTCACATTGGCAGGGAACAACATCAAACGCTTTTGCAAGGGGACATGTTCTGATGAAGACATTCTGGTTCAAACTAATGGGAGAAAGAATGTAACTCAAGGTAGATACAGTATAGAAGACAACAGAGATGGAGTCTTCTATGTGACCATCAAGAACCTGATGAAGTCAGACTCTGGGACCTACTGGTGTGGAGTGGAGAGATTTATAAAGGACACATACCAAGAGGTGCATCTCACAGTTACAGATGGTAAGTGATCACTACATGTAAATTGATATCTAGTAATGAACTTCCTGACTTATATCCTGACATAAAGTTGTTTCAGTATTGGTGTTTATATGTACTTTCTACTGACTCACAGCTCCTCCTACTCCTACACCGTCACCTGTCACCTCCAGACCCCATGTCTCCACAATCCTCCCAAACCTCTCTGCAGCATCCCCAAACACCTCCACAATCCTCCCTAACCTCTCTACAACGTTTCTGACATCTGGAGATATCACTGGTCACTTTTCATCAGGAACAGGTATGATGAATCTCTCATCTCAGACATTACAACTAACAAGCTGTGATATCAGCTTATTATTGCAGATAGATTGTAACTTCCATCATTTCTTTTTATATATATACAGTGAGGGAAAAAAGTATTTGATCCCCTGCTGATTTTGTACGTTTGCCCACTGACAAAGAAATGATTAGTCTATAATTTTAATGGTAGGTTTATTTGAACAGTGAGAGACAGAATAACAACAAAAAAATCCAGAAAAACGCATGTCAAAAATGTTATAAATTGATTTGCCTTTTTAATGAGGGAAATAAGTATTTGACCCCCTCTCAATCAGAAAGATTTTCTGGCTCCCAGGTGTCTTTTATACAGGTAACAAGCTGAGATTAAGAGCACACTCTTAAAGGGAGTGCTCCTAATCTCAGTTTGTTACCTGTATAAAAGACACCTGTCCACAGAAGCAATCAATCAATCAGATTCCAAACTCTCCACAATGGCCAAGACCAAAGAGCTCTCCAAGG
>CM072244.1:29911063-29921063 GCA_036851935.1 Coregonus suidteri | reverse complement strand
AAACCTAATTGCTCCTGGCTAAATTACATACATGTATATTATAATGACAAGATATTGGACTGTCTACTCTAACAATGGGCACAAAAACACTTGTGTGACAAGGTCTGAAGAGTGTATGTACATACAGAGACACTGCTAGTGTAGAGGTGATAGACAGGGAGGTTGGCTGTGTGTGATGGTAAACTAAACATGTTAGGGTTGACTGTGTGAGTCTACAGCATCCTCTAGTGGGTTTCTACTGTAGTCTGTTATCATTCCTCAATCTGTCAACATGAAGAACCTGCTGCAAACAACACTTGTTCATTAGACAGCTCAGTTTCAACAGATAATGGATTCTCAGACTCATAGGCTGCGTTAACACAGGCAGCCCAATTCTGATCTTAATAATTGGTCTTTTGACCAATCAGATTAGATATGTTGCCAATAATTGGTGTACCAACCACTCAACACAACAACCCAAGACTCCACCTACTAAACCCTCAATACAACAACCCAAGACTCCACCTACCAAACCCTCATTCAAAACACAAGAGTCAGTAAAACTGAGTTACAATTCAGAGAAGGAAGTCAGTCAATGAAATGAATTCAATAGGTCCTAATCTATGGATTTCACATGACTGTGCAGGGGCGTAGCCATTGGTGGGCCGGGGAGGGCATAGGCTCACCCACTTGGGAGCTAGGTCCCACCCACTGGGAAGACAGGTCCAACCAATCAGAATGAGTTTTTCCCAGAAAAGGGCTTTCTTAAAAGACAGAAATACTCCTCAGCACCCCCCCCCTCGCCCTCCCAGGCGATCCCGCAGGTGAAGAAGCCGGAAGTGGAGTTCCTGGGCTGGCGTGTACAATTGCTCTGTGGTTGTGAGGCCGGTTGGATGTACTGCCAAATTCTCTAAAAACGACGTTGGAGGCGGCTTATGGTAGAGAAATTAACATTACATTCTATGGCAACAACTCTGTTGGACATTCCTGCAGTCAGCATGCCAATTGCATGCTCCCTCACAACTTGAGACATCTGTGGCATTGTGTTGTGTGACAAAACTGCACATTTTAGAATGGCCTTTTATTGTCCCAGCAAAAAGTTGCACCTGTGCAATGATCATGATGTTTAATGAGCTTCTTGATATGCCACACCTGTCAGGTGGATGGATTATCTTGGCAAAGGAGAAATGTTCACTAACAGTGATATAAACAAATTTTGTGCACAACAGTTTTTGCTAAATAAGCTTTTGTACACATGAAATATTTCTGGGATCTTTTATTTCAGCTCATGAAAAATGTGACCAACACTTTACATGTTGCGTTTATATTATTTGTTCAATATATATACAAAAGTATGTGGACACCCCTTCAAATTAATGGATTTGGCTATTTCAGCAACACCCGTTGCTGACAGGTATATAAAATTGAGCACGGTATATAAAATTGAGCACACCGCCATGCAATCTCCATAGACAAACATTGGCAGTAGAAATGGCCCGTACTGAAGAGCTCAGTGACTTTCAACGTGGCACTGTCATAGGATGCCCACCTTTCCAACAAGTCAGTTCGTCAAATTTCTGACTTGCTAGAGCTGCTCCGGTCAACTGTAAGTGCTGTTATTGTGAAGTGGAAACATCTAGGAGCAACAACGGCTCAGCCGCTAAGTGGTAGGCCACACAAGTTCACAGAACGGGACCGCCGAGTGCTGAGCGAAGTCCATACAGAAATGGTTTGTCGAGATCGGGTGGGAAAAACTTGACTGGCCGGCACAGAGCCCTGACCTCAACCTCATCGAACACCTTCGGGATGAATTGGAACGCCTACTGAGAGCAAACCTAATCGCCCAACATCAGTGCCGACCTCACTAATGCTCTTGTGGCTGAATGGAAGTAAGTCCCCGCAGCAATGTTCCAACATCTTGTGGAAAGCCTTCCCAGAAGAGTGGAGGCTGTTATAGCAGAAAAGGGGGGACCAACTCCATGTTAATACCCATGTGTTTGGAATTAGATGTTCAATGAGCAGGTGTCCACACACCTTTGGCAATGTAGTGTACATATACACTGCTCAAAAAAATAAAGGGAACACTTAAACAACACAATGTAACTCCAAGTCAATCACACTTCTGTGAAATCAAACTGTCTCACTTAGGAAGCAACACTGATTGACAATACATTTCACATACTGTTGTGCAAATGGAATAGACAACAGGTGGAAATTATAGGCAATTAGCAAGACACCCCCAATAAAGAAGTAGTTCTGCAGATGGTGACCACAGACCACTTCTCAGTTCCTATGCTTCCTGGCTGATGTTTTGAATGCTGGCGGTGCTTTCACTCTAGTGGTAGCATGAGACGGAGTCTACAACCCACACAAGTGGCTCAGGTAGTGCAGCTCATCCAGGATGGCACATCAATGCGAGCTGTAGCAAGAAGGTTTGCTGTGTCTGTCAGCGTAGTGTCCAGAGCATGGAGGCGCTACCAGGAGACAGGCCAGTACATCAGGAGACGTGGAGGAGGCCGTAGGAGGGCAACAACCCAGCAGCAGGACGCCTTCGCCTTTGTGCAAGGAGGAGCAGGAGGAGCACTGCCAGAGCCCTGCAAAAATGACCTCCAGCAGGCCACAAATGTGCATGTGTCTGCTCAACACGTCAGAAAGACTCCATGAGGGGTGTTATGAGGGCCCGACGTCCACAGGTGAGGGTTGTGCTTACAGCCCAACACCTTGCAGGGACGTTTGGCATTTGCCAGAGAACACCAAGATTGGCAAATTCGCCACTGGCGCCCTGTGCTCTTCACAGATGAAAGCAGGTTCACACTGAGCACATTTGACAGACGTGACAGAGTCCTGGAGACGCCCGTGGAGAACGTTCTGCTTCCTGCAACATCCTCCAGCATGACAGGTTTGGCGGTGGGTCAGTCATGGTGTGGGGTGGCATTTCTTTGGGGGGGCCGCACAGCCCTCCATGTGCTCGCAAGAGGTAGCCTGACTGCCATTAGGTACCGAGATGAGATCCTCAGACCCCTTGTGAGATCATATGCTGGTGGCGGTTGGCCCTGGGTTCCTCCTAATGCAAGACAATATGTGGCTGGGAGTGGGTCAGCAGTTCCTGCAAGAGGAAGGCATTGATGCTATGGACTGGCCCGCCTGTTCCCCAGACCTGAATCCAATTGAGCACATCTGGGACATTACATTTACATTTTAGTCATTTAGCAGACGCTCTTATCCAGAGCGACTTACAGTTAGTGAATACATTTTTTATTTTTTATACTGGCCCCCCGTGGAATTGAACCCACAACCCTGGCGTTGCAAACGCCATGCTCTATCAACTGAGCTACATCCCTGCCGGCCCATTCCCTCCCCTACCCTGGACGACGCTGGGCCAATTGTGCACCGCCCATGAGTCTCCCGGTCGCGGCCGGCTGCGACAGAGCCTGGATTCGAACCAGGATCTCTAGTGGCACAGTTAGCACTGCGATGCAGTGCCTTAGACCACTGCGCCACTCAGGACATCATGTCTCGCTCCATCCACCAACGCCACGTTGCACCACAGACTGTCCAGGAGTTGGCGGATGCTTTAGTCCAGGTCTGGGAGGTGATCCCTCAGGAGACCATCCGCCACCTCATCAGGAGCATGCCCAGGCATTGTAGGAGGGAATCATGTAGCAACCAAAAAGTGTTAAACAAATCAAGATATACTGTATTTTATATTTGAGATTCTTCAAATAGCCACCCTTTGCCATAACGACCGTTTGCACACTCTGCAGCAGAGGTAACTCTGGGTCTTCCATTCCTGTGGTGGTCCTCATGAGAGCCAGTTTCATCATAGTGCTTGATGTTTTTGCTACTGCACTTGAAGAAACTTTAAAAGTTCTTGAAATGTTCCATATTGACTGACCTTCATGACTTAAAGTAATGATGCATTGTCGTTTCTCTTTGCTTATTTGAGCTGTTCTTGCCATAATATGGACTTTGGTCCATATTTTTTTACCAAATAGGGTTATCTTCTGTATACCCCCCCAAGCTTGTCACAACACAAACTGATTGGCTCAAACGCATTAAGAAGGAAATCAATTCCACAAATTAACTTTTAACAAGGCACACCTGTTAATTGAATGCATTACAGGTGACTACCTCATGAAGCTGGTTGAGAGAATGTCAAGAGTGTGCAAAGCTGGTCGACTGGTCTGCCGACGTAATCGTCTATGGTTTCAACAGGCTTCCTGTTGCGACGACCACGAACGAAGATCCATCTGCTAGCCCCGGCCCGCTAGCACACGCAAACTTTTAAACGCAAACTACAACCGTGCTTCTTGCTCGCTGTGCTGAAGCACCAATTTGAACTGCTTTCGGGACTCACATATAGCTGTTCACTGGACCTTATGATCACTCAGCTGCACAGCTGATGCCTGCTGGACTGTTCCTTTACACAGTACCCTGTCCTGTTCATTCTGTTTAGCCTCAGCCCAAACTTTATCGCCATTACTAGTTGTTGTCTTAGCTCTCTCTAATAACACCTGTGATTGCTTTATGCCTCTCTCCCATGTCAATATGCCTTGCCTATTGCTGTTCCAGTTAGTTCTTATTATACATATCACTGTAGAACCACATGTTCCTCTCAAACTGCCTCAAATAGTTCCTTTTGTTCCACCCCCCATACAAGCCGAGACCAGCTCAATCGGTGCCTCCAGTGATGCTATCTCTTTCATTGTTACCCCAACGCTTAGGTTTACCTCCACTGTACTCATATCCTTCCAAATCCTTGTCTGTACATAATGCCCCTGAATCTTTTCTACAACGCCCGGGAAATCTGCCCCCTTTTATTCTCTGTACACAACGCACTAGAAGACCAGTTCTTAAAGCCTTTAGCCGTATCCTTATTCTAGTCCTCCTCTGTTCCTCTGGTGATGTAGAGGCTAACCCAGGCCCTGCCGCCCCCAGTATCACTCCTACTCCCCAGGAGCTATCATTTGTTGACTTCTGTAACCGTAAAAAGCCTTGATTTTCTGCACGTTAATATCAGAAGCCTCCATTCCTAAGTTTGAGTTATTCACTGCGTTAGCACACTCACCGTCAACCCCGATGTTCTAGCAGTGTCTGAATCCTGGCTTTAGGAAGGGCACCAAAAATTCTGAAATTTCCATCCCCAACTACAACATTTCCGTCTAGATAGAACTGCCAAAGGGGTGGAGTTGCAATCTACTGTAGAGATAGAGCTATGCAGGCTATCATACTATCCAGGTCTGTGCCCAAACACTTTGAGCTTCTACTTCTAAAACTCCAACATTTCCAGAAATAAGTCGCTCAACTGTTGCCGCTTGCCTACAGACCCCCCTCAGCCCCCAGCTGTGCCCTGGACACCATATGTGAATTGATTGCCCCCATTTATCCTCAGAGTTCGTACTAATGGTGACCTAAATTGGGATATGCCTTAACACCCCGGCCATCCTACAATCCAAACTAGATGCCCTCAATCTCACACAAATTATCAACAAACCTTTCCAGGTACAACCCTAAATCCGTAAAAATGGGTACCCTCATAGATATCATCCTGACTAACTTACCCTCTAAAATACACCTCCGCTGTCTTCAACCAGGATCTCAGCGATCACTGCCTTATTGCCTGCGTCCGTAACGGGTCCGCGGTCAAACGCCCACCCTCATCACTGTCAAAAACGCTCCCTAAAACACTTTAGCGAGCAGGCCTTCCTATTTGACCTGGCCCAGGTATCCTGGATGGATATAGATCTCATTCCGTCAGTAGAGGATGCCTGGTTGTTCTTTAAAAGTAATTTCCTCTCATCTTAAATAAACATGCCCCCATTCAAAAAAATACAGAACTAAGACAGATATAGCCCCTGGTTCTCCTCAGACTTGACTGCCCTTGACCAGCACAAAAGGCTGTGGCGTACTGCATTAGCATCAAATAGCCCCCGCGAATATGCAACTTTTCAGGAAGTTAGGAACCAATGTACACAAGCAGTTAGGAAAGCAAAGGCTAGCTTTTTCAAACAGAAATGTGCATCCTCTAGCACTAACTCCCAAAAAGTTTTGGGACACTGTAAAGTCCATGGAGAATAAGAAGCACCTCCTCCCAGCTGCCCACTGCACTGAGGCTAGGAAACACTATCACCACCGATAAAATCTACAATAATCGAGAATTTCAACAAGCATTTTGCTACGGCTGGCCATGCTTTCCACCTGGCTACCACTACCCCCCGGCCACCAGCTCTGCACCCTCCGCTGCAACTTTTCCATGCCCCCCCCCCCCTTCTCCCTTCAACACAAATTCAGACAGCTGATGTTCTGAAAGAGCTGCAAAATCTGGACCCCTACAAATCATCTTGGCTAGACAATCTGACCCTTTCTTTCTAAAAAACCTGCCGCCGAAATTGTCGCAACCCCTATTACCTAGCCTGTTCAACCTCTCTTTTGTAACGTCTGAGATCCCCAGAGATTGGAACGCTGCCCGCGGTCATCCCCCTCTTCAAAGGGGGTGACACTCTAGATCCAAACTGTTACAGACCTATGTCCCATCCTGCCCTGCTTTCGAAAGTTTTTGAAGCCAAGTTAACAGATCACCGACCATTTCGAATCCCACCGTACCTTCTCCGCTATGCAATCTGTGTTCCGAGACTGGTCATGGTGCACCTCAGCCACACTTCAGGTCCTAAATGATATTATAACCGCGATCGATAATAGACAGTACTGTGCAGCCGTCTTTCATCGACCTGGCCAAGGCTTTCGACTCTGTCAACCACCACATTCTTATTGGCAGACTAAATAGCCTTGGTTTCTCAAATTGACTGCCTCGCCTGGTTCACCAACTACTTCTCAGATAGAGTTTCAATGTGTCAAATCGGGAGGGCCTGTTGTCTGGACCTATGGCAGTCTCTATGGGGTGCCACAGGGTTTCAAATCTCTTGGCCGACTCTTTCCCCTCTGTGTATATCAATGATGTCGCTCTTGCTAAGATTTGAGCAGGGTTGAAGTAAAATATGAGCAGGGTTAAAGTAAGATTTGAGCAGGGGTTAAAGTAAGATTTGAGCAGGGTTAGCATTAAAGATTTTAGCAGGGTTAAAGTACGATTTGAGTAGGGTTAAAGTAAGAGTTGTGCAGGGTTAAAAGTAAGATTTGAGCAGGGGTTAAGTAAAATGTGAGCAGGGTTAAAGTAAGATTTTAGCAAGGTTAAAGTAAGATTTGAGCAGGGTTGAAGTATGATTTGTGCAGGGGTAAAGTACAATGTAGCAGGGTTAAAGTAAGATTTGTGCAGGGTTAAAGTAAGATTTGAGCGCGTTAAAGTACATTGGAGCAGCGGTTTAAAGTTAAGATTTGTGCAGGGTTAAAGGAAGATTTGAGCAGGGTTGAAGTAAAAATATGAGCAGGGTTAAAGTAAGATTTGAGCAGGGTTAAAGTAAGATTTGAGCAGGGTTAAATTAAGATTTGAGCAGGGTAAAGTTAAAGTAAGATTTGAGCAGGGTTAAAGTAAGATTTGTGCAGGGTTAGAGTAAGATTTGAGCAGGGTTTGAAGTAAAATGTGAGCAGGGTTAAAGTAAGATTTGAGCAAGGTTAAAGTAAGATTTGATCAGGGTTAAAGTATATTTCCCAGGTCCATCATATTGTGACTGTAACTGGTCTTCTGTCTGACAGCTCTGTGTGTCGTGGAGTCAGCTGTCGTTAATGTGAAGGAGGTGGTGGGAGGACAAGTCAAAATCAAATGCTCTCACACATGAGCAGGTAACAATGACAAATATTTCTGCAAAAGATCTTGTAACCAGAGAGATTTACTTGTTTCAAATTGAGGGCTACAAACATTATATTGAGAAAGAGAGATACACCATAGAAGACTTTAAGAAATGGAGTCTTCTATGTGACCATCAAGAACTGAGGAAGTCAGACTCTGGAAACCTCCTGGTGTGGAGTGGGGAGATTTTGTCCCCAGACATATTCCAAGAGGTGCATCTCTCATAGTTACAGATGGTAAGTGAACAAAATCACATTAGCTAACTTTTTCAAATTCCCAGCTTGATTGCTCTGTTTATAGGCTTCATGTCATATTTCCCTGCGAGAGAAAAGCAAATGGTGACTTTATTTGAGGATACCTGTTCTTTGTCTTTCAACACAGCTACTACAGCTTTCACCCCCAGACCCCATGTCCTCCACCACCCTCCCAGACTTCTCTGCAACATCCCCAAACATCTCCACAACCTATCTGGCATCTGGAGACATCAGTGGTCACTCTTCATCACAGGAAGTGATGCAACATTTCGAGGTTTTGTGGAGAGCTACTGCTGACACCATGACCTCCGTTGCTATGGTTACTCTGATCACTATCTTACTCCCAGTCTCCTCCTTTATCAGACCTTTATTACTCTTATTCTGTCTGTCTGTCCTGTCTGTCTGTCTGTCTGTCTGTCTGTCTGTCTGTTAGTCTGTCTGTCTGTGCTCCTGTCTTGTCTGCTCTGGTCTGTCTGTACTGTCTGTCTGTCTGTCTGTCTGTCTGTCTGTCTGTCTGTCTGTCTCTCTATATGTCTGCGGTATGTAATGTATGTCTGCTATGTCGTCTGTCTGTCTGTCTCTCTATAGTACTGTCTGTCTGTTTCTCTATATGTCTGTCTGTCCTGTCTGTACTGTCTGTCTGTCTGTCTGTTTCTGTCTCTGTATATGTCTGTATGTCTGTCAGCTAAGTGCGTCATCATGTCTAGTCGTGTGTAAGTCTGACTGTGTTGGTGTGTGGAACTGAATCAGCTAGCTAAGATCTACAAATGGAGGAGATACAGGAAATCATCAAAAGTGAGTAACCAATCATTGTATGTTACAATCATACAGACCCACATAAACGCATACACACACACACACACACACACACCACACACACACACACACACACCACACACACACACACACACACACATACACACACACACCACACACACACATACACACCACACACACACATACCACACACACACACACGACATAAATAACTGACCCTGTATATTACCCGTATATAATGACCCTGTAAATATAACTGACCCTGTATAAACTGACCCTGTATTAAACTGACCCTGTATATAAACTGTATATAGGGCCCTGTATATAACTGACCCCCCTGTATATAAACTGTTATAGCGACCCTGCTATATAATAACTGACCCTGTAGTATAAACTGACCCTGTATATAGCTGAGCCCTGTATTAAACTGGACCCTGGTATAATACTGACCCTGTATATAACTGACCTGTATATAACTGACCCTGATATAAACTGACCCTGTATAAAACTGACCCTGTATAGTAGCTGACCCTGTATATAACTGAACCTGTATAAACTAACCCTGTATATAGCTGACAGCTGTACATAACTGACCATGTATAGCTATCCCTGATCAACTTGTAGCTACCTAGCTGAACCTCTTGTATATAACTACAAGGACAAGGGGGCAGAGGGAACACTTATACACGGACTAATGAGGGGAATATGAACCAGGTGTGTGTCTATGGGACAAGAACAAGACAAATGGAATGATGAGGATATGGATCGCCGCAGTGGCTAGAAGGCCGGTGACGACGATACGCCGAAGCCTGCCGCCGCAACAAGGATGGGACTCGTGACAGTGACAAATAAAACTTTTAAAACAGTTGCACATCATTGTTTATGATTATGTTGCGTGTTTCACAGGGCCAGTGAGTCTCCAATCCAGATCCCAGGAATCACAGGTGTTTAAGAGAGGGAAACCATCAAACACAAACAATCCAAGACTCCACCTCACAAACTCCTCAATACAACAAACACAAGACTCCACCTACCAATCACCTCATCACTATAAAAAACAGGACCTAAGCTAATGCCTGTTTCATCATATCACGCTGGAAACTCTGAAAAATACTTCTAGTGACCTGGGAAGCACACACGTTGTGTGCATTCACTTGCTGTAGAAGCTCGGAAAGAACGCTGATTGGCTAATATCAAATTAACTGCCCTTCGAACAATGAAAAAAAAGTACGCTATCATACTTGTAAAC
>CM072244.1:29882146-29910563 GCA_036851935.1 Coregonus suidteri | reverse complement strand
AAACACCCAGACCAACACCAGAGAACATCAGATCACCTAGAACAACCCAGACCAACACCAGAGAGAACATCACATCACCCTAGAACACCCAGACCAACACCAGAGAACATCACACATCACCTAGAACACCCAGACCAACACCAGAGAACATCACATCACCTAGAACACCCAGACCAACACCAGAGAACATCAGATCACCTAGAACACCCAGAGACAGTACACAGGCATAATGTTCCAGTGATGCTACATTTAGCTAGTCTCTACTGTACTGTACTTCTGTGTTTCTTCATTTCAGAGGGAGGGAGGAGGGAAGACAACATTAGACAGAGAAACAGGTGGGTGTTGAGGAGAGCAGAAATAAAGATTACATGTTAATGATGAGATATCAATAGGAAGAGACAGATTATTCAATCTAATACCAAGTATCAGGCACAGTCGGTGTGTTTTTGCTGTGATTCATTCTCATTCACTGTCTGGAGGAGGAAGATGCAATGGCTAGTTTCCACCACAAATTGGTGTATCTTTACATTCATAGTTGTAGTTTATAATGGTTTAATGCTAGGTAGTTGTATTTCATGTAACAGTTTGGTGCTTGGTAGTTGTAGTCCATTTTGTAAATGGTACTTGGTAGTTATAATCCATGTTACATTATGGTACTTAGTCATGTCTGTGGGTGATGCTGTTGTTACCTTGTGTTCTAGCCATGTCTGTGGGTGGTGATGCTGTTAATCCTACTGTTCCATTGGTCCTATCTGTTGGAACATATGAGGAGAGAGAGAGAGAGAGAGAGAGAGAGAGAGAGAGAGAGAGAGAGAGAGAGAGAGAGAGAGAGAGAGAGAGAGAGGAGAGAGAGATAGAGAGAGAGAGGAGAGAGAGAGAGAGAGAGAGAGAGAGAGAGAGAGATAGAGAGAGAGAGAGAGAGAGAGAGAGAGAGAGAGAGAGAGAGAGAGAGAGAGAGAGAGAGAGAGAGAGAGAGAGAGAGAGAGAGAGAGAGAGGAGAGAGGAGAGAGAGAGAGAGATGCACGCGCCTGTGTACTTGTTTATGTGTGTGTGGTTTGGGGTGTGTCTCTCCGAGGCTGACAGCAGTAAATTAGTTAAGGTTAAAATCTTATGAGTCTCCATTAGCGAGAACATTAATAATTGTTAACTATATATGAGCCCCCTGGGAGGAAGTTAAGGTTAAAATCGTATGAGTCTCTATAAAAAGAGAACGTTTAATAACTGTTCAAAGATTGTGAGCCTACAGGGAGGATTTTAAGAGTGTATAGAGAAATTTTGTAATGGATAAGAAAATAACTATAAATCTGCAGATTAGGATAAGTGAAGATAAGAAACTTCGAAGTAGGATTTGTGTTGGTTTGTGAGTTGTGTTAAGTGTTACTGTTTGTCTGTGTTGGGGAAATAACGGAGGGACAGCTGGTCTGTCTACTTTCTGTTGTTTAGCTGGGAGAGAGCTGCTTGGGAGAGCTCCTTTCACTCTGAAATCACATTGGTGAATGAACTGCGCATGTGTGGGATTTTATGAGTTTAGAATTACGTAGAGTAAATATGCCACTCCCCTGCCTGCACTGAGCTGCTGTGACATGCAGACAGAGAAGGAGGGGGAGACTTACACACAAATAAAGTATTCTGTTTGTTAAATCGGCTGTTGCTTAATGATGAAACTATTTGATTGAGATCTATTGAATTTATAAATGAGAGATATGTTGACGGATTAAAAATAAAAATAATTAAATAAATAAATAAAATAAAATGTTATTGAGCTATTTATAATATTCCTGAGTTAAGCTGTTTGCTTATTTCTTAGCGCGAATGTGAACATAGGTATGTCTAAAAGGGTATTGTATGGTTGAAATAACCCAGTGAATGCATAAAATACTAAATTATTGTCTGTGTTCTTTGTTCTCCTGTGATGTGAGAGACGAGAAGGAGGAGACAGAGAGAGAGAGGAGGTGCTGACGAGTGCGTCACGCGACAGTGTGTGCTGCACCGGATCCAGTCCAATCAAGGCCAGTACTGTTCTGTTCACAAAAACGTACCTTCCCATACAGGATATTGTGTGGGCCTAGCATATTTCATGTTGTGACAATTTGACAGGGACTTGGCAACAAACTGATCAATTGATGTAATTAAGAATTGCACATTGGAGTTTTTTGTGCATGAGTTGGTTTGATTACAGTTGTGTTGGAAATCCAGCACTGACATTATTCTGTAAAATTAAGGTAATTGGGTGATTATTAAGCAATTGGTTTGTGAGTGCTGTAGTGTTGCTGGATTACAGGTCTTTCTTTTTTGGATTACTCTGAAGTTGACTACTTTTCTTTACTTTTCCTGATCGGATGTGGTAAGATTGCCACTAATCAATAATTTGGTGAAATAAAATAAAATACAAATAAATAAATATATTGATTAATTGATATTGATTAATTGAAAACAATAACGAATAAACAAACGATACGTGAAGTCCAAGGCAGCACAACACAACATACCTTAACACGGAACAAGATCCCACAACCCACTAGTGCCAATAGGCTGCCTAAGTATGGTCCCCAATCAGAGACAACGAGCGACAGCTGCCTCTGATTGGGAACCACACCGGCCAACATAGATCTAGAAATACTAGATTCACAACATAGAACAAAACATAGCAAGGAAAATACACACCCTGACTCAACATACAAGCGTCCTCTGAGTCAGGGCGTGACAGTTCCCCCCCCCAAGGTGCGGACTCCGACCGCACAACAAAAACATAACAGGGTAGGGGCCGGGTGGGCATTCCGCCTCGGCGGCGGATCCGGCTCCGGGCGTGATGACCTCTTACTCTCCACCTCCCTGTTACGCCCCTGGTCTGGTCTGGACCTCGGCGCGCTGCTTCCCCTCTCCTTCCTCCCACGATGTACCAAGCCCTGTCTGGACCCTGGTGTGGGAGACCCCGAACCTGGAGAGGGGCTGACGTCTGGGTCTGGACTGGAACCGCTGACTGGAGCTGGACCCGACGACTGTGGAGCGAACAGCTCTGGCTCCGGAGTGGAGCCGCTGACCGGAGCTGGATCAGGCACCGGTGGAGCGGACTGCTCTGGCTCCGGAATGGAGCTGCTGACCGGAGCTGGACTGGACCCCGGTGGAGCGGATTGCTCTGGCTCTGGAGTGGAGCAGCTGACCGGAGCTGAACTGGGCAACGGTGGAGCGGACTGCTCCGGAGTAGATCCGCTGACCGGAGCTGGACTGGACCCCGGTGGAGCGGATTGCTCTGGCTCCGGAGTGGAGCAGCTAACCAGAGCTGAACTGGGCACCGTTGGAGTGGACTGCTCTGGCTCCGGAGTAAAGCAGCTGACCGGTGCCGAACCAGGCACCGGTGGAACAGGCACGGGCCGTGCCGGACTGGACACACGCACCACTGGCTTGGTGCGAGGAGCAGGAACAGGCCGGACCGGGCTGGCGACGCGCACCACTGGCTTGGCGCGAGGGGCAGGAACAGGCCGGGCCGGGCTTGGCGAGGCGCACCACTGGCTTGGTGCGAGGGACAGGAACAGGCCGGACCGGGCTGGCGACGAGCACCACTGGCTTGGTGCGAGGGGCAGGAACAGGCCGGGCCGGGCTGGCGTTGCGCACCACTGGCTTGGTGCGAGGGACAGGAACAGGCCGGACCGGGCTGGCGATGCGCACCACTGGCTTGGTGCGAGGAGCAGGAACGGGCCGGACCGGGCTGGCGACGCGCACCACTGGCTTGGTGCGGGGAGCAGGAACGGGGCCGTACCGGACTGGCGACGCGCACCACTGGCCTGGTGCGGGGAGCAGGAACGGGCCGTACCGGACTGGCGACGCGCACCACTGGCTTGGTGCGGGGAGCAGGAACGGGCCGTACCGGACTGGCGACGCGCACCACTGGCCTGGTGCGGGGAGCAGGAACGGGCCGTACCGGACTGGCGACGCGCACCACTGGCTTGGTGCGAGGGGCAGGAACAGGCCGGGCCGGGCTGGCGACGCGCACCACTGGCTTGGTGCGAGGGGCAGGAACAGGCCGGACCGTACTGGGAACACGCACTCCTGGCTTAGTGCGGGAAGCAGGAACAGGACGGGCCGGACTGGCGACGCGCACCACTGGCTTGGTGCGAGGGGCAGGAACGGGTCGGGCCGTACTGGGAACACGCACCACTGGCTTAGTGCGGGAAGCAGGAACGGGCCGGACCGGACTGGCGACACGCACCACTTTCTTGGTGCGAGGAGCGGGACTGGGTTCCTTTATTAACCCCCGCTCCTTCTGCTGCCTAACCAGCTCCTCTCGCCGTGCCTCTACACTTTCCTTCTCCCTTATAGCCTCCTGTAGCGCCTCCCTCTGACCGAATAACTCCTGCTCCCTCTGAACCAATAGCCCCCGTAACATGGTGGCCTCCTCTCCTAACTGCAGATCCGCCCTTTAACGGCCTCCTGCTGCCTCGTCGTCCACACCGTGTGCCCCCCCCCCCAACATTTTCTTGGGGTTGCCTCTCGGGTCTCCGTCGTCGGCACTGTTGGCGCCGTTTCTCCTCTCCTACCTGGGCATCCTCCTTCATCGCCTTCCGATAACGGACGGCCTCCTCCTCCGTAATTCTCCCCCAACCGAGGAGGACATCTACTAATGTAACCTCCTGTTGAATTCCCGGCGTTTGCTCCTGAACACGCTGCTTGGTCCTCGTTTGGTGGGCTCTTCTGTCACGATCGTTTATAGACGGGACGGACCAAGGTGCAGCGTGATATGCATACACGTTTATTAACTAATAAACACAACGACAAAACAATAAACAAACGATACGTGAAGTCCAAGGCAGCACAACACAACATACCTTAACACGGAACAAGATCCCACAACCCACTAGTGCCAATAGGCTGCCTAAGTATGGTCCCCAATCAGAGACAACGAGCGACAGCTGCTTCTGATTGGGAACCACACCGGCCAACATAAATCTAGAAATACTAGATTCACAACATAGTACAAAACACAGCAAGGAAAATACACACCCTGACTCAACATACAAGCGTCCTCTGAGTCAGGGCATGACACACTGCCACAGCTTCAACTAAACCAGGTCAAATGCAATTGTACCAGCCACCAATAGTGGTATAAGTTGTTTCATATTCATAGCCAGTTTCTGGACAGACACAGAATTTGGAGAGGAAGAGGACGAGAAGGCTTAGGAAGAGGAAGAGGAGGAAGATTTAAGCCATACTTCCAGCAATCTTCAGAAGTGTGTTATAATTGTAGACAGGTTGGTCACTTTGCTGTGAGTGTAATGGGCAGGAGGAAACACCAGAGGGAATTTCAGAGGAAGATACAGGGGCAAGGAAAGATCATCTGGAGGACAGGTGAACCCTTATAGGGGCCCGGAGCAAGGATTCTAGGGGTGCCCAGAAGATCCGAAAGGGGGGTGTCAGCTGGTAGCATCAGGACCGGAAAAAGATCCAACAATTGAGGTGAAAGTAAACAAACCAACCATTGGAAGTGATGGCGGATAGCGGAGCTGCTTTTTTACCTGTGTTCGGCCTGAAGATGTTATACATCTCCCTATGTCCAATCAACTAATTAGGACAATTGGATTTGAGGGAGTGAAACAGCTGATTCCTGTTACAGAACCAATTGAGCTCTGCTATAAAAATCAGAAAATTACAATACCCATACTGGTATCAGAACATACACCTATTGCATTGTTGGGAAGAGATGCATTGTGTAAGTTGAACTGTACAATAAAATGTACACCAGACGGCTGTCTGGTTGAAGTGCCAAAGGAAAAGGTTTACCAATTGTTGATGACGACAGAGATGGATTCTTCTACAGTATTCTGGATTGGAAATCTCAGTGAAGATTTTTTGAAGCAGGCTAAGATATGGGAGAAATTTATCGGGGAAAATATGCCAGATGCGAGGCTTACGGAATATCCATTTCATTGTACGCTAAAGTATTTCAAGAATGATGCCCAATCGAACTCAGAGGAATGGTTGAGTAATCAACCAAAGAAAGTTCAACTCAGCTCATGTTGTATAATTTTAGGACCACAAGGAGCAGCTATGAAGATAAACACAGACGATTATCTGGATAAAGAATTTGAGATTGAGAAGAGTGTGTCACATGTGACCATGTTGGTTTCTGAAGGCTATGAGCAGAAGCAAATAGGAGAAATTATGACAAAAGCAGAGAAAGCTGTTTTTGTACCGATGAAAGAGAATTTGGGGATTTGGAGGAGTGAAGATCAGCGATTTCTCAAAATAATGATTTCGGCTCAAGGACAAGGAGAGTCATAAGCTGTACGGATGACACATGAATCTATTTGCAGTGTGAAGATGGATTAAGACCCTATGAAAGAGGAGATGTTGCAACAAGTTCAAGAATGTTTGTGGTCTCAACACAGTACCGATATTGGACTTGTGAAATCAGCCCAATTGAGGTGAAAGTTGAACTTCGACCAGGAGCAAGACTTCCTTGGAAGAATCAGTATCCATTGAAAGATGAAGCAATCCAAGGGATTGAACCACAAATTGAAGGATTTTAGAAAGCAGGTGTTTTAAGGACAATAAAAAAAGATATCCTCAGAGTAACAATCCTTTGTTGTCTTTGGAGAAACCATGAGGGGTTGATAGTAGCGCCTCTAGACCTATTAGGTCTGATGATTTAGGAAGCACATGGGTTAGCTAATGTTGCAAGGGGGGAGGTTAGGAGAAAGATCACAAAGGAGTATGGTTTTTGAGAACCATATTTGCTTGAACAGGTTGACTATGTCATAGGCAGGTGCACAATCTGTCTGAAAAATAATGTTTACAGGGGTGTGACTGTTATTCTTGGTTACATTCCTACACCAAGAGGTGCATGAGATGTCCAACTAAGCTAAAATATGCTAAATCGGTTGCCAAGTTCTTGTGTAAAGAAGTCATAAGCAGGTGGGGACTACCCGATCAAATATCCTCAAATTAGTGGGAGAGAGTTTTGTGGATAAATCAGTGAAATGGTTTTTGAAAAAGTTAGGAGAAAAGTCAGACCAAAACGTTACGAAAACTAGGGTTGAAGTAACTCTAGGAAAGTCAGCTCAGCTTCCATGTCAGTGCAAGAGAGAGAACAGTGGTGAAGGGAAATTTAGAGTTCAGTGGGAAGAAAGCTATGGCAGGAGTTTAGATCTGTTAGGAGCAGTTGCATTGAGAAAGTATGTGTTGCTGAATGATAAGAGAAGACTGAAGATTGAGGGTGATTGCAGTATCTATATTTACAATTCCCAACAGGAAGATCAAGGTGATTATAAATGTATTTTTTTATAATCAACAGTTTGAAAGTGAGGGATTAGAGTTGGGACTGAGAGTTAATGTAGTGACAGTAGTGGTGATAGATGGAAATACAAGTAAAGACTTCAAAGCTTTGGGGAGAATGGATGAATCAACAACAATGACATCAACACTTCAGCCTATTATAACAACAGTGAGAAGCATTCAACTCTTTCAACATTGACAGTTATTGAAGCTATAAATATATCACATTTGATTACAAGGGAGCCAATCGCTCCAGCACCAATTTTAGAGGAAAAGACTGTCATTAGGGTTAGGATGGGTGGTACAGCTCATCTTCCTTGTAGATGTGAGAGAAGGAGTGGGGGTGGTGACATTCCTCCCACGTGGAGAGATAATTATGGAGAAGAAGTGTTGTTATCAGGACCAGAAGTAGAAGCTGTTTCACCTAGTCAAAGGAAGTATATTTTGTACAACGATATGAAGTGGAAGAGGGTTATGAGTGATTGCTCACTTATTTTACGTAATGTTACATGGGAAGATCAGGGAGAATATATGTGTACTTATTTAGAGCCAGCGTTAAAATGTGTTCCAGTTAAGAATTATTCGTTAAAAGGCTATGTAACTCGTAAGGTGAAGCTTATGATGGAAGATTTAAAGTCTGTTGAAGTTTCCACAGTCACCAAAGGAGTTCAGGAGCAGTATATATTACAGTAGCCACTCCAACAGTAAATAATACACAGAGGACATCTGTCACTTTGCCAATGGAAATAATTAAGAGTGTTAATACATCAACTAAAGCAACTATTTTAACAGTAACTTTGAAAGAGATTAATGTTACGACGGCAATAACACATTTCGGAAATGTGACACAGACACCAACAACAACTTTTCTGAAACTAAAGGATGTAGTAAGAGTGACTCAGAAGTTTATGATACGGATGGAGAGTGCTGTGAATGGTAGTAAGGATAGTGTTGAAATAGGAGAGCAGATGGTAGTAGAGAATGATGTAGATTCATCTGAAATAGTGCAGAATACTATCCTGGAGGTAAAGGATGAGTTCTTTAATTTTGATGGAACACCAGAAGATATATCTGATCAATACCGCTCGTTAGGGAAGAGAGAAATTAAATGGAAGGCATATGGATTTGATTCTTCTGTTTTGCAAATTAAAGATGGATGGGCAGGTAGGAATCTATGGTTCCAGCAGTTAACTAATTCTGTAAGATCAGTGAAGAATCTTGAGGGTCCATGTCTGTTGAGAATTCCAGCACCAGGCTCATGAGGTTCAATCTTAGAGACGGTGGCTCAACCTCTATCAACTACGTGTCAATCTTATGCTTTATCATGGCTGTTGTATCAGCAACAATCATTAACAGATATAATGATGTCGTTGTCGAAGCATTTGTTTAGGCCTAGGTTTAAGTGTTCTTGATTAAATGAATTACCCTATGTGAATTTGTTAGATTGGGAAGGAAAATCAGTTAACAGCGATTCCTGAAGCATTGGAGGTGAAACCCGTGAGGGCTAAAATCTGTTTTTGTTCAAATAAAACATATGATGGACAGAGTATGTTTATGGGAATATCAGATTGTGATGATTATATGATGACTTTGGGTAAGCATGAACGTAAGGTTAGTAATGAGAAATATAATGTAACTTTTTATGTTCCATTTAGTAAGAAGAGCAGGACTTTGATGGTGAAAGATCAGCTTTTGCCTGGCAATGTGACTATTGGGAATTTTAGAGATATTTGGTGGGTTTGTGGTGATAAAGCATATTCTTACCCTATGGATGGACAGGATGTTGTTACATGTCGACGTTGAAGCTTCCATATGAGGTTTTTACCATTCAAAGAGGGGAAGCACCGGACACAGATAAATCTGATTCTAGGTCTGGAAATAGGGTGAAAAGGGAAATGGAGCAATTTCATAGTCTGGAATCCTACCATTGGAGGATAAGTCTAGGAGAGAAGTGGGGACTTGGACTTTTTCCATGGTATGGTGTAAAATGTTTGGCAGATCACATTGATAATATTACCTATACTTTGCAGGGTTTTGCAAATGAAACGATAAGAGGGTTTAACCCTTCTGTCAAATACTCAAAGAAGTCACAGACTGACGCTGTTGAAACATGACATGGCTCTTGACTATATTTTAGCAAAACAAGGTGGCTTATGTTTGGCTATGAACTTGACGGGGGATGATTGTTATACTTTGATCCCCGATAGTTCCGATAATATCACTAGTGTTATAGATGCATTGAAGAATATAAGGGATGCGTTTGGTAGATCTGAAGGAGCTGGATGGTTAGCGAAGGCTTGGTTGCAAGATCAGTTAGGCCCAGTGGGAGCAGTGATAGTTCAGATTTTAGTGGCCGCTCTTATAGCGCTGTGTGTGATGTTTTGCTTTTGTAATTTGTTATTGACTTTTGCGAAGGCTATGATATTGAGATGGGTTGGAGTTGTGATGCCTGGAGACAACACTCAGATGCCGTTGTTAACTGTTACTGATCTAGATGGAAATAAACAAGTGGGACTGGATGGAGTATTGATGGATAGATATCCATTTTGAATATTCGATCATTTTTCACGTCTTTACATATTATTGTGATATTTAGTATTTTCTTATGAATCAAAGGGGGGAAATGGAATGTGATTCATTTTATATATCATTTTTATATTATTGTTGATATTGATGTTTTAATTTGAATGTGTTGTTTTGCTAAATATACTGGTTGGTGTTTTCTTTTCTTCCAGAAGCATATGGGGGAATGTGTAGAGGGGATTCAAATACTCAAACATGGACAATATGAATGGACTGGAGGAAGTGGAACAAGGAAGGTGTGGAAATGTTCAGATTCCATCATCGACGTTGCATTGAAAGTTGACACTGCTGAGGAGATGCAGTGTAGTGGACTACATTCCAGTGTCTGCAATGATATATATACATATTTGCATGTGTAATACATAATTTGTGTCATTTTCTTTCTGTATTAACTTTTGAAGAATGATGTTTTCTGTTGTTGGGTACATGTGGGGACCTCAGATGTTTCGTGGATGCTTAGGGATATTGGGCCTAGGCAGGGACAGAGAGAATCCACAGGAGGGTCCGATGGGTCGACCAGCTTGAATGTGGAAATGTTTGATTGTATTTTGTTTTCTGAGGCTTTCATGTGTATTCAATTGCATCTTAGTTTAAAATGCATTGATAAAGATTTATGAATTGATCTGGAGTACTTAGGTGGTCGCCTGGGGCAGAGGGGCCGTGAGAGAATTTTACTGTCTTGATTGATTGATGGATATTTTGAAAGAAAGCTGCCAGACAGGTTTTTTCGCTCTCACACTCCATAAAGATTTGTTCATATTTCATAGAAATGTATTTACACTCCATAGAAAAATGTGTTTGCTCTCCATACATTTTGGTTTATTGCTAAAGTTACTCAATAAGAAAAAATGTTATTTGTCATAATCCTATTCTTTTTGTTTTCGAGACTTAATTAGTCTCGAAAGGGGGAAATATGTAGTGTCTAAACAGTTTATGACTTTGCTGACGTTTGCAAGTGATGTGTTAGAGGAAGTTGACTTATCTTGCGGAAGCATATGGAAAGCATTACTATAGGGGCCCCCTAAAACAGAGGAAGTCTGTTATGTGAAGGCCTGGGATTGGTTTATGGGATAACCACCCAGATGTCTGCAGGAGTCTGTAAATTGACTCTGAAATCTTTGATGTAATAAACTATTATAATCAAGGACAGTGTCAGCGGATTTCTTGTCATCACAGCATAATTAGCATCGTTATCTCGACACTACACTCTCTGAGTGCAGTTACAAGACTAAAGTTAATATTAGTGAGAGGGGGAGAGGGAGAAGTGATAGGGGGAGAGGAGAGAGGGAGATGTGAGCGGCGGGAGAGGAGAGGGGGAGATGTGAGAGGAGAAGGGGAGATGTGAGAGGGGGGAGTGGAGAGAGGAGAGAGGAGAGGGGGAGATGTGAGAAGGGGGAGTGGAGAGGGG
This sequence comes from Coregonus suidteri, assembly GCA_036851935.1. Taxonomy (NCBI): domain Eukaryota; kingdom Metazoa; phylum Chordata; class Actinopteri; order Salmoniformes; family Salmonidae; genus Coregonus; species Coregonus suidteri. The sequence goes on along the minus strand of CM072244.1, from coordinate 29,899,303 downwards.
GAGATGTGAGAGGGGGATATGTTAGGGGGGGATATGTGAGAAGGGGGAGCAAAAGGAAGACAGGAAGAGAGGGAGGAGAGAAATAGAAAGAAATATAAAAAATTAAAAAAAGAGGTAGAGAGATGTAGGCCTGCAGACTTTAGAGAGCAGTTCTGCTGAGGGTAATATACCTGCACTGGAGTTTGAGGAGTCAGTTGCCATGGTGATGTTTATTAATGGGTGTGTCGTGGAGAGGAGAGGTCTGGAGGTGATGGAGCCAGGGTTGGGAGGAACAGGAGCTGTTGTGAGAGGAAAAGAGAGAGAGAGTCAAGGAGAGAGATAGACAGACAGACACAGAGAGAGAGAGAGAGAGAGAGAGAGAGAGAGAGAGAGAGAGAGAGAGAGAGAGAGAGAGAGAGAGAGAGAGAGAGAGAGAGAGAGAGAGAGAGAGAGAGAGAGAGAGAGAGAGAGAGAGAGAGAGAGAGAGAGAGAGAGAGAGCGAGAGAGAAGAGAGAGAGAGAGAGAGAGATTTGTCCAAAGCATGAACAGTTACAATTGATTTCCACCTAAATTTAATATCACATCATGTTAGTTGTAATGTCTGAGATGAGAGCTTCATCATACCTGTTCTTGATGAAAAGTGACCAGTGATATCTCCAGATGTCAGAAACGTTGTAGAGATGTTAGGGAGGATTGTGGAGGTGTTTGGGGATGTTGCAGAGAGGTTTGGGAGGATTGTGGAGACATGGGGTCTGGAGGTGACAGGTGACGGTGTAGGAGAAGGAGGAGCTGTGAGTCAATAGAAAGTACATATAAACACCAATACTGAAACAGCTTTATGTCAGGAGATATAAGTCAGGAAGTTCATTACCAGATATCAATTTACATGTAGTGTTAACTTACCATCTGTAACTACAATATGCACCTCTTGGAATGTGTCTGGGCCAAATCTCACCACTCCACACCAGTAGGTCCCAGAGTCTGACTTCATCAGGTTCTTGATGGTCACATAGAAGACTCCATCTCCCTTGTCTTCTATACTGTATCTACCTTGAGTTACATTCTTGCTCCCATTAGTTTGAACCAGAATATCTTTACCAGAACATGTCCCTTGCAGAAATATTTGATGTTGTTCCCTGCCAATGTGAATGAGCAGCCCACAGTGACTTGTCCTCCCACCACTTCCTTATTGACAGCTGAAGCCACAACACACAGAGCTGTCAAACAGAAACACACAGTACAGTCACAACTGATGACCTGGGAGATATACTTTATCCCTGCACAAATCATACTTGAACCGTGCACATCTTCCTTTAACCCTGCATAATCTTACTTTAACCCTGCATAAACCAAGGTAAAAGACCAACATATCAAGCATTCTAAGTTCAGTGCATTATCATAAGGTACATGTGAAAAACAAACTCAGAACTGTAAAACCTTATAGACAAGTAATTTTTTTTATATTCCTTTTGTACTATATAATCCAGACAGTAGTATAGAAACTGATACAGACAGACAGAGCTCACCTGAGAGAAGACAGCAGGAGACAACATGGAGTATCTTCATTCTGGACAGTTACTCCTCAGTTACTATACTGTTAAAGTTACTTTACTATCACAGTTACTATACTGTTAAAGTTACTTGACTATACTACCAGCTAGCACAGGTCCACAACCAGCTTCTCTGTCAGCTATTTGTTTTGACAGCAGGGTGTTTCTGAAATGATCTGTCTTCCTTAGTTGAAGCTCCTCCCTCCTCTAACAACCCTCCCTCTCTCCCTCTCTCTCTCTCTCTCTCTCTCTCTCTCTCTCTCTCTCTCTCTCTCTCTCTCTCTCTCTCTCTCTCTCTCTCTCTCTCTCTCTCTCTCTCTCTCTCTCTCTCTCTCTCTCTCTCTCTCTCTCTCTCTCTCCTCTCTCTCTCTCTCTCTCTCTCTCTCTCTCTCTCTCTCTCTCTTCTCTCTCTCTGCTCTCTCTCTCTCTCTCTCTCTCGCTCTCTCTCTCTCTCTCTCTCTCTCTCTCTCTCTCTCCTCTCTCTCTCTCTCTCTCAATTCAATTCAATGGGCTTTATTGGCATGGGAAACATATGTTTCCATTGCCAAAGCAAGTGAAATAGATAATAAACAAAAGTGAAATAAACAGTATAAAATGCATGTCAGAGAGATTGAGATAGTGATGGTGGTGGTAGAGGGGGTGGACATTAGCTGATACATCCTAATTTTCTCTGTAGTGACCTCAGTGTCTGCAGGTCTATATGTGCTGCAGAGTGAAACTGGTTCAAAAAAAACACCACAAGAAAAAACCGGCCGAAGGTTAGACTTCTAAACCACAAGACAACTCAGCTAGCTGTGGTGACTAAGTGTTAAAACTGTCAACTTCTCTGTTCTAAAGTTACCGTGTTTGTTCCAGCAGAGGAGGAACACATTGTTGAGATGATGACAATATAGTTAAAGTATACATCAATATATTGAATTACTTTTTTTCTGACATTTCATTGATCCAAATACAGTCTTTGTAAATGATCAACTCAACAGATGAGTTTCTGAACAGAAGAAACATCCCTCCTCTACAACCCAACTCCCCCTAAATGAATGATGTCATCACATAACAGACAAGCAACTGAGATCTCAGTAAACCAATAGAACGACCTCCACATCGCCCCCTACAGAATGTTATCCGTACTGATTAATCCATATACTCTAATCTCGACAACCAGCCGGTTCTTTCTCTCTCTATTGAGCCTGGGGACGAAGTTACAGTTATTCAAATAAACTAGATGTTTCAACTCTGTCAAGAGTTGCTGTAGGTAGGTGTGGTGTGGAATCAGGCGCAGGACGCAGAAGTTAAGTCCAAACAAAGTCTTTAGTAGATCAACACAAAATAATCCAAGAACAGCCCGGAGGCGAGAAAAGCGAGCACAGGCGTAACCAAATGGGCGCACTAAACATGTGCGTAAATCTCTCCTAAAACAACAAGGAGGCAAACTACTAAATAGCGCACCAAAATAGGTAGCGCAGCAACACGGCAAGAAAACAATTACACACAAACACCTAACTAAACAACAAGGAACTAAATAGGGTGCTTAATGAGACATAACACAAAACAGGTGTGACAAACAGACAAAACCAATCAAACAAGAAACATAGAACGGTGGCAGCTAGTACTCCGGAGACGACGACCGCCGAAACCTGCCCGAACAAGGAGGAGGGCCGCCTCGGCCGAAACCGTGACAGTACCCCCCCCTTGACGTGCGGCTCCAGCCGTGCGCCGCCCCGGCCTCGGGGACGACCAGGAGGACGCGGAGCAGGGCGCGTAGGATGACCACGATGGAATTCGGTCAGCAGGGACGGATCCAGAATGTCCCTCCTCGGCACCCAGCACCGCTCCTCCGGACCGTACCCCTCCCACTCCACGAGATATTGGAGACCCCCCATCCGGCGTCTCGAATCCAGGATGGTCCGAACAGTGTACGCCGGAGCCCCCTCGATGTCCAACGGGGGCGGAGGAGTCTCCTCAATCTCAAAGTCCTGGAGTGGACCAGCTACCACCGGCCTGAGGAGAGACACATGGAACGAGGGGTTAATATTCTTGTAATCAATGGGCAGTTGTAACCTGTAACACACCTCGTTCAATCTCCTCAGGACTTTAAAAGGCCCCACAAACCGCCGACCCAGCTTCCGGCAGGGCAGGCGGAGGGGCAGGTTTCTGGTTGAGAGCCAGACTCGATCTCCAGGTGCGTACACTGGCCCCTCACTGCGGTGTAGGTCGGCGCTCGTCTTCTGTCGACGGATGGCTCGCTGCAGATGGACGTCTCTGTGCCATCTCGGCCCAGGGCACATATCTCGCCCACTCTCGTGCCATGTCCGGACCGGCCCTGACAATATGACCTCAGAAACCTACCCACATCCTGGTTGACTCGTTCGACCTGCCCATTACTCTCCGGGTGGTAACCCGAGGTAAGGCTCACCGAGACCCCCAACCGTTCCATAAAGGCTCTCCAGACTCTGGAGGTAAACTGGGGGCCTCGATCAGACACTATATCCTCGGGTACCCCGTAATGCCGGAAGACGTGAGTAAATAGAGCCTCAGCGGTCTGTAGGGCAGTAGGAAGACCCGGCATGGGAAGGAGACGACAGGCCTTCGAGAACGATCCACAACGACCAGGATGGTGGTATTCCCTTGTGAGGAGGGAAGGTCGGTAACAAAATCCACCGAGAGGTGAGACCAGGGTCGCTGTGGAACGGGCAGGGGTTGTAATTTACCCCTGGGCAAGTGTCTGGGCGCCTTACACTGGGCACACACTGAGCAGGAGGAGACATAAACCCTCACATCCCTGGCTAACGTTGGCCACCAGTACTTCGTACTAAGGCAGTGCACTGTCCGGCCAATACCTGGATGTCCAGAGGAGGGTGACGTGTGAGCCCAATAAATCAGCCGATCCCGGACCTCGAGCGGGACGTACGTCCGACCCACCGGACACTGTGGAGGGCTAGGGTCGGTGCGTAATGCCCGCTCGATCTCCGCATCGACCTCCCACACCACCGGTGCCACCAGACAAGACTCCGGTAGTATGGGAATGGGCTCCACGCACCTCTCCTCCGTGTCATACCGCCGGGACAGGGCATCTGCCTTCCCGTTCTGGGACCCAGGGATGTAAGTGATCTTGAACACAAACGGGGGCGAGAAACATAGTCCATCGAGCCTGACGACGATTCAGTCTCCTAGCTGCCCGAATGTATTCCAGGTTACGGTGGTCGGTCAGAATGAGGAAAGGGTGTTGAGCCCCCTCAAGCCAATGCCTCCACACCTTTAGGGCCTGTAATACGGCTAACAGCTCCCTGTCCCCTACGTCATAATTCCGCTCCGCCGGACTGAGCTTCTTAGAATAAAAAGCACAGGGGCGGAGCTTAGGTGGTGTGCCGGACCGTTGTGAAAGAACTGCCCCGATACCGGCCTCAGACGCGTCCACCTCTACTTGGAAGGGTAAAGCGGGATCCGGGTGCGCCAGCACCGGAGCCGAGGTAAACAGGTCCTTCAGTCTCCCAAAGGCCCTGTCCGCCTCAACCGACCACTGTAAGCGCACCGGACCCCCCTTCAGAAGAGACGTTATGGGAGCTGCCACCTGTCCAAAACCCCGGATAAACCTCCGGTAGTAATTCGCAAAACCCAAGAACCGCTGCACCTCTTTAACTGTAGTTGGGGTTTGCCAATTACGCACGGCAGACACTCGGTCCACCTCCATTCTCACCCCTGATGCAGACAACTGGTAACCCAAAAAGGAAACTGACTGACCTGAAAGAACAGACATTTCTCGGCTTTGACATACAGGTCATGCTCCAACAGTCTCCTCAATACCCTGGCGCACCAGGGCTACATGCTCGGCCCGAGTAAACTGTACACAAGAATATCATCTATGTACACCACTACTCCCTGCGCCTGCATGTCCCGGAAAAATCTCATCTACAAAACGATTGGAAGACTGATGGAGCATTCATTAACCCATATGGCATGACGAGATACTCGTAATGGCCGGAGGTAGTACTAAATGCTGTCTTCCACTCATCGCCCTCCCTAATGCGCACCAAGTTATATGCGCTCCTGAGGTCCAATTTTGTGAAGAACCGTGCCCCGTGTAATGACTCCGTCATGGTCGCAATCAGCGGGAGTGGATAACTATATTTCACAGTCACCTGATTGAGACCGCGGTAATCAATACACGGACGCAAACCTCCATCCTTTTTCTTCACAAAAAAAAGAAGCTCGAGGACGCGGGAGAAGTGGAAGGCCGTATGTATCCCTGTCTCAGAGACTCGGCAATGTAAGTCTCCATTGCCCTTTTCTCCTCCTGTGACAAAGGATACATATGGCTCCGCGGGAGCGCAGCTCCTATCTGGAGGTCTATCGCACAATCCCCCTGTCTATGAGGCGGCAACCGTGCCGCTCTGGTCTTACTAAACACGAGTGTCAAATCCTCATACTCAGGCGGAATGTGCAGTGCTGGCATCTGGTTCGGGCTCTCCACCGAGGTCGCCCCTACGGAAACACCCAGACATAGCCCCTCACACTGAGCAGACCACCCTTTAAGAGCCTTCTCTCGCCACGAAATCGTAGGATCATGGGTAATCAACCAGGGAAGCCCCAGTACCAACCGGATACGCAGGAGAGTCGATCAGATAGAGTTGAATCGTCTCCTCATGACCCCCCTGCGTCATCATCCTAAGTGGCGCTGTGACCTCCCTAATCAACCCAGATCCTAACGGACGACTATCTAAGGCATGTACAGGGAAGGGCTTATCGACTGGAAGGAGGGGAATCCCTAACTTAACACAGAATTTACGATCTACAAAATTCCCAGCTGCGCCTGAATCGACTAGCGCCTTATGCTGGGAACGAGGTGCAACCTGTGGGAAACAAACAGGTAATGTAATGTGTACGACAGAAAGCTCTGGGTAAGTAGGGCGCCTACTCACCTGGGAGGACTCCCCAATGTGTGACCTGCCATCTCCCTCACCAGGGGACCCTCCCCAGCACCTAGCCGCGGTGTGCCCTCCGCGGCCACAGTTGGTGCAGGAGACTGCCCCCCTCGGGCTCCTTCCTCTCCTCCCTCTAGCGCCAGCACCTCCATGCTCCATCGGGCTCGGCTCGGAGGCGCTGGAGGGTGGAATGGGAGGCCCCCACCTGGGACGTCCGCGGGTCGCGAGCAGGGGTGTCCAGCCGAATGGCCATGTCCACCAACTGGTCAAATGTTAGTGTACTATCCCTGCACGCTAACTCTCTGCGGACGTCCTCCCGAAGGCTACATCTAAAGTGGTCTATGAGGGCCCTCTCATTCCACCCTGCATCTGCCGCCAGAGTCCGGAACTCCAGCGCAAACTCTTGAGCGCTCCTCATCCCCTGTCGGAGGTGGAATAGACGCTCCTCCGCCGCCTTCCCCTCTGGTGGATGGTCGAAGACAGCACGGAAGCGGCGGGAGAACTCCGCATAGGTGACTGTGGCGGCGTCTATTCCCCTCCATTCGGCGTTGGCCCATTCCAACGCCTTGCCGGTGAGACAGGAGATGAGGGCGGAAACGCTCTCGTATCCCGAGGGCGCCGGGTGTGTATGGTGGCAAGGTAGAGCTCCACTTGTAATAGGAACCCCTGACACCCGGCAGCGGTTTGCCGTCGTACGCCCCTCGGGAGCGAGAGCCGAATCCCACTGGGTTCCGGTAGTTGGACGGGCGGGGCTGTCCGATGGTGATGGTGCGATAGGTGGGGGTGTGGGTACCCCGCTTGTCTCCCATCGATGGAGGGTGTTCATGACGCGGTCCAAGGCGTGCCCGATCTGGTTGATTCGATCCTCTTGACCACGAAAAACGCTCCTCCATGACGTCGGTGGGTGCTCCTGCTGATTCCATATGTGGTGTGTAATTCTGTCAAGAGTTGCTGTAGGTAGGTGTGGTGTGGAATCAGGCGCAGGACGCAGAAGTTAAGTCCAAACAAAGTCTTTAGTAGATCAACACAAAATAATCCAAGAACAGCCCGGAGGCGAGAAAAGCGAGCACAGGCGTAACCAAACGGGCGCACTAAACATGTGCGTAAATCTCTCCTAAAACAACAAGGAGGCAAACTACTAAATAGCGCACCAAAATAGGTAGCGCGGCAAGAAAACAATTACACACAACACCTAACTAACAACAAGGAACTAAATAGGGTGCTTAATGAGACATAACACAAAACAGGTGTGACAAACAGACAAAACCAATCAAACAAGAAACATAGAACGGTGGCAGCTAGTACTCCGGAGACGACGACCGCCGAAACCTGCCCGAACAAGGAGGAGGGGCCGCCTCGGCCGAAACCGTGACAAACTCAGTCAATTCAGGAAGTGAAGTGAAATTCCATTCATGGATTGAAAAGTCCACATCAAAAATGATGGTCATCAATGACAAATTGTATTGCGATTCATTGTCTGTATTGAAATGGAACTAAATTCAATTAAATTGAACCCCAGCTCTGGTAACACGAACACTGTTTCACAACCAGACGATCAGATTGGAGTCTGGCCCGGTGGAACACACAACATACACTGTACATACAAAAGTATGTGGACACCCCTTCAAATCAGTGGATACAACTATTTCAGCCACACCTGTTGCTGACTGGTGTATAAAATATAGTACTCAGCCATGCAATCTCCATAGACAAACATTGCCATTAGAATGTCCCTAGTGAAGAACTCAGTGACTTTCAACGTGGAACCGTCATAGGATGTGACCTTTCCAACAAGTCAGTTTGTCAAATTCCTGCCCTGCTAGAGCTGCCCCGGTCAACTGTAAGTGCTGTTATTGTAAAGTGGAAATGTTACGCCAACAGCATACAATGACATTCTAGACGATTCTGGCTTCCAACTTTGTGGCAACAGTTTGGGGAAGGCCCTTTCCTGTTTCAGCATGACAATGCCCCTGTGCACAACGCGAGGTCCATACAGAACTGGTTTGTCGAGATCGGTGTGGAAGAACTTGACTGGCCTGCACAGAGCCCTGACCCCAACCTCATCGAACACCTTTGGGATGAATTGGAACACCGACTGTAAGCCAAGCCTAATTGCCTAACATCAGTGCTCTTGTGGCTGAATGGAAGCAAATCCCCACAGCAATGTTCCAACATCTAGTGGAAAGCCATCCCAGAAGAGTGGATGCTGTTATAGCAGCAAAGGGGGGACCAACTCCATATTAATGCCCATGATTTTGGAATGAGATGTTCGACGAGCAGGTGTCCACATACTTTAGATCATGTAGTGTATAATGAACAATGGTTGCAGTGTGTGTGTCTGTTGCCTGCGTTCATGTACATATATATATACATTCATATGAGGGTTACTCACTTGATGATTTCCTGTCTCTCCTCCATTGGTATATCACCACCAACACAGTCAGACTCACACACACCATGATGACCACTGGGGTACCTAGAACTATGTGGTCCTCTGTAGCTCAGCTGGTAGAGCACGGCGCTTGTAACGCCAAGGTAGTGGGTTCGATCCCCGGGACCACCCATACACAAAAATGTATGCACGCATGACTGTAAGTCGCTTTGGATAAAAGCGTCTGCTAAATGGCATATTATTATTATAACTACAAATACAAGATAATAACATTCCTCTCAGACCGTTCTCCTTCCTTCAGCTACTGTACCAGTTTCCTAACCACCTAGTCCTCCTACCGTACCAGTTTCCAATCCACCTACCCACCCTACTGTACCAGTTTCCTAACCACCTAGTCCTCCTATAACTACTGTATCAGTTTCCAAACCACCTAGTCCTCCTATAACTACTGTACCAGTTTCCTAACCACCTAGTCCTCCTACTGTACCAGTTTCCTAACCACCTAGTCCTCCTACTGTACCAGTTTCCTAACCACCTAGTCCTCCTACTGTACCAGTTTCCTAACCACCTAGTCCTCCTATAACTACTGTATCAGTTTCCAAACCACCTAGTCCTCATATAACTACTGTACCAGTTTCCTAACCACCTAGTCCTCTGACTGTACCAGTTACATAACCACCTAGTCCTCCGACTGTACCAGTTTCCTAACCACCTAGTCCCCCGACTGTACCAGCTTCCTAACCACCTAGTCCCCCTACTGTACCAGTTTCCTAACCACCTAGTCCTCCGACTGTACCAGTTTCCTAACCAACTAGTCCTCCTACAGCTTCCCCAGCTAGAATGATAAGAGTTGTAATGTGCTTCTACCTGTTCTGGGAGTTCCAGTGGTCACAAGAAGAGGAGCTAGGGAAGAGAAGACACAGGATGAAGATACTGATATGTGTGTGTTTATGTGTGTGTGTTTATGTGTGTGTGTTTATGTGTGTGTTTATGTGTGTGTGTGTGTGTTTGTGAGAGAGAGAGAGAGACACAGAGACAGAGAGAGAGAGAGAGAGAGAGAGAGACCTGCAGCCCATAATAACTGATATTTGCTGTCAGGAGGAAGGGTCTAGAGAAGTCAGATGTTTTTTATTTAGTTAAGAATGTACAATACTATGTACAATTCAGAAAAATTCACATCATAAAACCACCACAATAAAAAGATAACAGATTTATATTACACTTCACATTATAATAGTACAGGGTAATAATAATAATAATCAGAATCAGAATCATCATCATCATCATCATCATTATAGTAATATTAATAACAATGGTAATAATAATAATTATTATAATCATCATTATAGTAACAACAACAACAACAACAATAATAATAATAATAATCTATTGGGTGGGTGCGCTTTTTGCCGTTGTTATCGAGTACTGACGGTGAATGTCGTCACTAAAACACGGCAAATGAGGAAGAATTATCAGACAGATCAAAAAAGGAATAATTGTTTCTCAGACAGCTCCATGTGTCTCTGATGGTAATGGCTTTTGAAATATTTTTGAGCCTTTAGTGAGCCTCGCTGTCGGTTTTGAGCAGGGCATTTGGAATCGCCGCCGCCGCCTCCTAAATTGCAAATCAAGTGATACCTCCGCCTACACGGGCAAGAACCAGGCGTCTCACACTTTCAAGACATGTACACTCACTGTCACTGAGAGAACAGGAAGTAGCTAAGTGACTGTGTCAGTAAGGAAAAGGCTATAAGACTGTGACCTCATATCCTCTCCCTGTCAACAACCCATTTGAATAAGTAGGAAACAAGACCTGCTACTGTCTGGGTGTGTGGAAGAGAGAGAGAGAGAGAGAGAGAGAGAGAGAGAGAGAGAGAGAGAGAGAGAGAGAGAGAGAGCATGAGCAAAACAATAAAAAAGATTAGCTAAAAAGAGAGGTCAGTGCATATAGTTAACATATGTCCCTTTTGATTGGTAGACAGTGGGTGTATGGCCCTTGTGATTGGTCGCCAGTGTGTGCATGGCCCTTGTGATTGGTTGCCAGTGACTCAGGTGTGTGTGGGTTTGCCGACTGTAGAGTAGATGGGAGGAGCCTCAGAGGAGCTGTGTGGATTATTGACAGTAGAGTAGGCAGGGCTTTGACCAAAGTTCACAGAAGCATAATCACATGAGGAAGTGCCCTCTTCAGTGATGGTGACTCTGGCTTCGTTGGGGCCGCTGGTGTTCTTGTGGAAGTTGACGCTGGCGTAGTGGGGAGAGTCGGAGTGGCTTGTGGGTAAGTTGGCGGTGGCGTAGATGGTGGTGGTCGCAGCGTCTGAGTCTGACTGTAGGGGGCGCTCCTTTATCTCCTCATAGTCACCGTCACCATGACAACCCTGAAGAGGAGGGAGGAGAGAAAAAGGGAGGAGGAAGAGGAGAGAATATCACAAACACACTCAATGACATCACTCAATGACATCACTCAATCACATAATATAAAACACACACTAAATGACATCACTCAACACAACACATAAAACACACACTAATTGACATCACTCAATGACATCATTCAATCACATCACTCAGTCACTAAAACTAACAAATAAAATACACTGACCCCTTCGTTGTTCCCTTTGTCTGGGCTCACTCTGTGTGTTGAAGAGACAGATCCTGTGGAACACAAGACACATTACTCAGAGAGAGAGAGAGAGAGAGAGAGAGAGAGAGAGAGAGAGAGAGAGAGAGAGAGAGAGAGAGAGAGAGAGAGAGAGAGAGAGAGAGAGAGAGAGAGAGAGAGAGAGAGAGAGAGGCACTTCCCCTATTTATCCTCTGCTTCTCAACCAGGGACAAATGATGACAGGGATATTATTTTAGATTTACATTTTAGTCAATTATGCAAATGTTTTTTTGTTGTTGTATTGAACGGAAAGATTTCGAAAAGCAGAACTTTCTCTCCTTTTATTACCCTGTGTGTGTGTGTGTGTGTGTGTGTGTGTGTGTGTGTGTGTGTGTGTTTCTCACCTGTGGCCTTGTTGTATTTCCATCTGTAGACTATGATCAGGCTGATCACCAGCAGCAACACTACCAGACTAACAGACACCATGATGACCACTGAGGAACCTGGAACACACACACACACACACACACACACACACACACACACACACACACACACACACACACACACACACACACACACACACACACACACACACCACACACACACACACACACACACACACACACACACACACACACTGTTACGGAACCGATTAGACAAACCTACTGTTACACTAACCTACCCTCATATCATAACACTACATACAGACATGTCTACCACTAACCTACCCTCATATCATAACACTACATACAGACATGTCTACCACTAACCTACCCTCATATCATAACACTACATACAGACATGTCTACCACTAACCTGTAGTTGTTGTTGTTGTTGTTGTTGTGGTGGTGGGTGGAGCCACTGAAAACGATTGACACAGGTGGGATTATTTTTTTGCTAGGTGAGGAGAGGAAGAGATGGGGAGATGGAGGGAGAGATGGAGGCAAAGAGTCACATGGAGAGAGAGAGAGAGAGAGATGGAGGGAGAGAGAGAGAGTTACATGCACAGAGAGAGATATGGAGGGAGAGAGAGAGTTACAGGCACAGAGAGAGAGATGGAGGGAGAGAGAGAGTTACAGGCACAGAGAGAGATATGGAGGGAGAGAGAGAGTTACAGGCACAGAGAGAGATATGGAGGGAGAGAGAGAGTTACAGGCACAGAGAGAGATGGAGGGAGAGAGAGAGTTTCTCTTGTTTCTGTTGAGGTGTTTAGTTCTCCTTTAGCTCACCACATTTCTCTCTTTCTATCTTTTCTCTGTCTCTCATCACTCTCTTATTTTTCATCACTCCTTCTCTCTCTCTCTCTCTCTCTCTCTCTCTCTCTCTCTCTCTCTCTCTCTCTCTCTCTCTCTCTCTCTCTCTCTACTCTCTCTCTCTCCTGTCTCTCTCTCTCTCTCTCTCTCTCTCTCTCTCTCTCTCTCTCTCTCTCCTCTCTCTCTCTCCTCTCTCTCTCTCTCTCTCTCTCAAATATAGGTCATGACAACTGCAGGTTTCACGATGACAAATCCATACTGAAAACTTTGGGGTTTTATATCTTGAACACATGACTGCTTAGTGATACTCAGACCGATATAGAAACACACAGACATTACAGAGGAAGTTACAGTGTTCTGGTCCAGTGGCTTTTCACACCACTACAAACACACAGACACACCCAGCCTCCACTAACACACTAACTGCTGTCAACCACTGAACAACTTCTAATGATAAGATGTTTAGTTCATTGCTAAATTTCACTAAACTGGTTGTTGCCAATTAATAACAGCATATTTCAGAAGGTTCTAGATGTGATTGCTACTTTCAAATGACAGTATTTTAATTGTCAGACATAACATATTGTAGTTATATCTGATAAAATAGAATGCTATATATTATTTACGTGGTCATACAGTACATAGTTACAGCAGGTGTACAGCATGGGAAGCAGAGGAGGCTGGTGGACAGAGATATAGGAGGACGGGCTAACCACAACGGCTGGAATGGAATAGATGGAACATTATCAAATACATCAAACATGTGAATGACATAAAACAATGAATGCAATTATGATTTCAATTAAACTACTTTCTTACAAGACTGTAACGTGTGTGTTTTGGGTACACATGCTAAAGAAATAGAAGTCTTGTTTATACTCACTTATAACACGTAGCTTCACCTGTGTGATCAGTGCGATGTAACTTTCCTTTCTCTTTCCTGTTTCTACTCCACACCAGTAGGTCCCAGTATCATCTTCAGTCAGGTCACTGATGGTCACTGAGTAGAATTTCTCTGTTCTGTTGTCATACATTTTGTTGTTGTTGGAGTTCATGGAATTGCAGATGAAACGATCTTGCTCCTTGCAGAAATACTTGGTGCTGTACTCGCGGCCCTCTGGATAGTTGCAGCTGATGGTAGCTTCTCCTCCCAGATAGACCGTCTCTGTGACTGACTTCTCACAGCAGTCATCTGTCAATAGGAAGACACATCACAACCTTAGTCTAATACTATAGACTGACTTCTCACAGCAGCGTCATCTGTCAATAGGAAGACACATCACAACCTTAGTCTAATACTAGACTGACTTCCTTTACTAGTGATATTGATCAAATCAAATCAAAATCAAATCAAATCAAATTTTATTGGTCACATGCGCCGAATACAACAGGTGCAGACATTACAGTGAAATGCTTACTTACAGCCCTTAACCAACAGTGCATTTATTTTAAACAAAAAAAAGTAAGAATAAAACAACAACAAAAAAAAACGTTGAGAAAAAAAAGAGCAGAAGTAAAATAAAGTGACAGTAGGGAGGCTATATATACAGTAAAATAAAGTGACAGTAGGGAGGCTATATATACAGGGGGGTACCGTTGCATAGTCAATGTGCGGGGGGGCACCGGCTAGTTGAGGTAGTTGAGGTAATATGTACATGTGGGTAGAGTTAAAGTGACTATGCATAAATACTTAACAGAGTAGCAGCAGCGTAAAAAGGATGGGGTGGGGGGGCAGTGCAAATAGTCCGGGTAGCCATGATTAGCTGTTCAGGAGTCTTATGGCTTGGGGGTAGAAGCTGTTGAGAAGTCTTTTTGGACCTAGACTTGGCACTCCGGTACCGCTTGCCGTGCGGTAGCAGAGAGAACAGTCTATGACTAGGGTGGCTGGAGTCTTTGACAATTTTGAGGGCCTTCCTCTGACACCGCCTGGTATAGAGGTCCTGGATGGCAGGGAGCTTTGCCCCAGTGATGTACTGGGCCGTACGCACTACCCTCTGTAGTGCCTTGCGGTCAGAGGCCAAGCAGTTGCCATACCAGGCGGTGATGCAACCAGTCAGGATGCTCTCGATGGTGCAGCTGTAGAATTTTTTGAGGATCTGAGGACCCATGCCAAATCTTTTTAGTCTCCTGAGGGGGAATAGGCTTTGTCGTGCCCTCTTCACGACTGTCTTGGTGTGTTTGGACCATGATAGTTCGTTGGTGATGTGGACACCAAGGAACTTGAAGCTCTCAACCTGTTCCACTACAGCCCCGTCGATGAGAATGGGGGGCGTGCTCAGTCCTCTTTTTTTTCCTGTAGTCCACAATCATCTCCTTTGTCTTGGTCACGTTGAGGGAGAGGTTGTTGTCCTGGCACCACACGGCCAGATCTCTGACCTCCTCCCTATAGGCTGTCTCATCGTTGTCGGTGATCAGGCCTACCACTGTTGTGTCGTCGGCAAACTTAATGATGGTGTTGGAGTCGTGCCTGGCCATGCAGTCATGGGTGAACAGAGAGTACAGGAGGGGACTGAGCACGCACCCCTGAGGGGCCCCCGTGTTGAGGATCAGTGTGGCAGATGTGTTGTTACCTACCCTTACCACCTGGGGGCGGCCCGTCAGGAAGTCCAGGATCCAGTTGCAGAGGGAGGTGTTTAGTCCCAGGATCCTTAGCTTAGTGATGAGCTTAGAGGGCACTATGGTGTTGAATGCTGAGCTGTAGTCAATGAATAGCATTCTCACGTAGGTGTTCCTCTTGTCCAGGTGGGAAAGGGCAGTGTGGAGTGCGATAGAGATTGCATCATCTGTGGATCTGTTGGGGCGGTATGCAAATTGGAGTGGGTCTAGGGTTTCTGGGATTATGCTGTTGATGTGAGCCATGACCAGTCTTTCAAAGCACTTCATGGCTACAGACGTCAGTGCTACGGGTCGGTAGTCATTTAGGCAGGTTATCTTAGAGTTCTTGGGCACGGGGGACTATGGTGGTCTGCTTTGAAACATGTTGGTATTACAGACTCAGTCAGGGACATGTTGAAAATGTCAGTGAAGACACTTGCCAGTTGGTCAGCACATGCTCGGAGTACACGTCCTGGTAATCCGTCTGGCCCTGCGGCCTTGTGAATGTTGACCTGCTTAAAAGTCTTACTCACATCGGCTACGGAGAGCGTGATCACATAGTCGTCCGGAACAGCTGGTGCTCTCGTGCATGCTTCAGTGTTGCTTGCCTCGAAGCGAGCATAGAAGTGGTTTAGCTCGTCTGGTAGGCTTGTGTCACTGGGCAGCTCGCGGCTGTGCTTCCCTTTGTAGTCTGTAATAGTTTTCAAGCCCTGCCACATCCGACGAGCGTCAGAGCCAGTGTAGTATGATTCAATCTTAGACCTGTATTGACTCTTTGCCTGTTTGATGGTTCGTCGGAGGTCATAGCGGGATTTCTTATAAGCGTCCGGGTTAGAGTCCCGTTCCTTGAAAGCGGCAGCTCTACCCTTTAGCTCAGTGCGGATGTTTCCTGTAATCCATGGCTTCTGGTTGGGGTATGTACGTACGGTCACTGTGGGGACGACATCATCGATGCACTTATTGATGAAGCCAGTGACTGATGTGGTGTACTCCTCAATGCTGTCTGAAGAATCCCGGAACATGTTCCAGTCTGTGCTAGCAAAAACAGTCCTGTAGCTTAGCATCTGCGTCATCTGACCACTTTTTTTATTAGCCGAATCACTGGTGCTTCCTGCTTCAGTTTTTGCTTATAAGCAGGAATCAGGAGGATAGAGTTATGGTCAGATTTGCCAAATGGAGGGCGAGGGAGAGCTTTGTATGCGTCTTTGTGTGTGGAGTAAAGGTGGTCTAGAGTTTTTTCCCCTCTGGTTGCACATTTAACATGCTGGTAGAAATGAGGTTAGAACGGATTTAAGTTTCCCTGCATTAAAGTCCCCGGCTACTAGGAGCGCTGCATCTGGATGAGCGTTTTCCTGTTGATGAATGGCCTTGTACAACTCATTCAGTGCAATCTTAATGCCAGCATTGGTTTGTGGTGGTAAATAGACAGCTATGAAAAATAATAGATGAAAACTCTCTTGGTAAATTAGTGTGGTCTACAGCTTATCATAAGATACTCTACCTCAGGCGAGCAAAACCTCGAGACTTCCTTAGTATTTGATTTTGTGCACCAGCTGTTGTTTACAAATATACACAGACCGCCACCCTTTGTCTTACCAGCAATAACATCGAGCTAAATTCATTTTATAAAAGATAAAGTGAAAGTGACTCACCTTCCTCTACTTTCAGCTCTACCTTGGTGCAACTGTCAGGTGCATTAGGTATGTCCACTCCACACCAGTAGGTCCGTTCATCTGTTTAGTCAGTTGTCTGATGATCACCTTGAAGTAGTTTCCTTTCAGTGTTGTCATACAGAGAGAATATCTACCACTGTGCTGCCAGGTGTTCTTCGTCAGAGTACCTATTTTCTTATCACATCTATAAGTCC
>CM072244.1:29874016-29881646 GCA_036851935.1 Coregonus suidteri | reverse complement strand
GACCGGCCCTGACAGTAAATCTCAGTAAGACAAAAATAATGGTGTCCAAAAAAGGTCCAGTTGCCAGGACCAACACCGTTGCCCTAGAGCACACAAAAAATTATACATACCTCGCCCTAACTCATCGCCACAGGTAACTTCCACAAAGCTGTGAACGATCTGAGAGACAAGGCAAGAAGGAGGCCTTCTATGCCATCAAGAAGGAACATAAAATTTGACATACCAATTAGGATCTGGCTAAAAATACTTGAATCAGTTATAGATACCCATTGCCCTTTATGGTTCTGAGGTCTGTGGTCCGCTCACCAACTCAATAATTCACAAAATGGGACAAACACCAAATTGCAGGACTCTTGCATGCAGAATTCTGCAAAAACATCCCCCGTGTACAACGTAAAAACACCAAATAATTTATGCCAGAGCAGAATTAGGCCAATACCCGCTAATTATCAAAATCCAGAAAAGAGCCGTTAAATTCTATAACCAACTTAAAAGGAAAGCGATTCCCAAACCTTCCATAACAAAGCCATCACCTACAGAGAGATGAACTTGGAGAAGAGTCCCCTAAGTAAGCTTGTCCTGGGGCTCTGTTCACAAACACAAACAGACCCCACAGAGCCACAGGACAACACAACAACTAGACCCAACCAAATCATGAGAAACAAAAAGAGAATTACTTGACACATTGGAAAGAACAAACAATTAAACAGAGCAAACTAGAATGCTATTTGGCCCTAAACAGAGAGTACACAGTGGCTGAATACCTGACCACTGTGACTGACCCAAACTTAATGAAAGCTTTGACTATGTACAGACTCAGTGAGCATAGCCTTGCTATTGAGAAAGGCCGCCGTAGGCAGACCTGGCTCTCAAGAGAAGACAGGCTATGTGCACACTGCCCACAAAATGAGGTGGAAACTGAGCTGCACTTCCTAACCTCCTGCCAAATGTATGACCATATTAGAGACACATATTTCCCTCAGATTACAGCGATCCACAAAGAATTCGAAAAACAAAACCCAATTTTGATAAACTCCCTTATCTACTGGGTGAAAAACCACAGTGTGCCATCACAGCTGCAAGATTTGTGACCTGTTGCCACAAGAAAAGGGCAACCAGTGAAGAACAAACACCATTGTAAATACATCCCATATTTATGTTTATATATTTTCCCATTTGTACTTTAACTATTTGCACATTGTTACAACACTGTATATATACATAATATGACATTTGAAATATCTTTATTCTTTTGAAACTTCAGAGTGTAATGTTTACTGTTAATATTTATTGTTTATTTCACTTTTGTTTACTATCTACTTCCCTTGCTTTGGCAATGTTAACACACGTTTCCCATGCCAATAAAGCCCTTAAATTGAAATTGAATTGAGAGAGAGAGAGAGAGAGAGAGAGAGAGAGAGGAGGGGTGGGGGGGGGGGGGGGGGGGGGGGGGGGGGGGGGTGGGGAGGGGGGAGGGGGGAGGGAGAGAGAGGAGAGAGGAGGGTGTTAGAGGAGGGAGGAGCTTCAACTAAGGAAGACAGATCATTTCAGAAACACCCTGCTGTCAAACGAATAGCTGACAGAGAAGCTGTTGTGGACCTGTGCTAGCTGGTAGTATAGTCAAGTAACTTTAACAGTATAGTAACTGTGATAGTATTTGTGGAACTAATTGTTTTTTGGTAGGTTTCAACACTACTTTCCTTCCATCTATAGCATTTCTTAATATTATTCAGTTCCTTTGGCTTTGATGCCTCATGATTGAGTATTGCTCTGTTCAAGTAGACTGTGATTTTGCTGTGGTCTGATAGGGGTGTCAGTGGGCTGACTGTGAACGCTCTGAGAGACTCTGGGTTGAGGTCAGTGATAAAGTAGTCTACAGTACTACTGCCAAGAGATGAGCTATAGGTGTACCTACCATAGGAGTCCCCTCGAAGCCTACCATTGACTATGTACATACCCATTGTGCGACAGAGCTGCAGGAGTCGTGACCCGTTTTTGTTGGTTATGTTGTCGTAGTTGTGCCTAGGGGGGCATATGGGGGAGGGAATGCTGTCACCTCCAGGTAGGTGTTTGTCCCCCTGTGTGCTGAGGGTGTCAGGTTCTTGTCCAGTTCTGGCATTTAGGTCGCCACAGACTAGTACATGTCCCTGGGTCTGGAAATGATTGATTTCCCCCTCCAGGATGGAGAAACTGTCTTCATTAAAGTATATGGGATTCTAGTGGGGGGATATAGGTAGCACACACAGGAGGACATTTTTCTCAGTTGAGATCATTTCCTTTTGAATTTCTAACCAAATGTAAAATGTTCCTGTTTTGATTAATTTAATAGAGTGAGTTAGGTCTGCTCTATACCAAATTAGCATACCCCCTGAGTCCCTTCCCTGTTTCACACCTGGTAGTTTGGTGGATGGGACTACCAGCTCTCTGTAACCTAGAGGGCAACCAGTGGGTCCGTCTCCTCTATACCATGTTTCTTGTAGGATGACAATGTCTGTATTTCCGATTTCTTTGGTGAAGTCCAGATTCCTGCTCTTTAGGCCATAGGCAGATGACCTCAGGCCTTGGATATTCCAGGATGAAAGATGAGTGAAGGCTTTGTGTTCCATAAAGTGTCTAATGTTGTTGGTTGTGTGGTTTGGCCCTCAGGCCAGTAATTGTGAGCAGAGCCTGCTGAGCATCTGGTACATGCCATTGGCTTGGGCTAGTGTAAGAGTGGGTGTTGGGCCTGTTTGCCTGCTCACGGCCTGGGCGTATGTGTGACTTTCGTGTTGAGGGCCCCTCTTTGTGGGAGTGGGGGGCTTGGGGTGGGTAGGAGGGGCATAGGTCTGATCTGAGGGGGCCTAAATGGGGTGTGGGCATGGTTGACTTGGGGGGGAGTTAATTGGTGGGGGTGGGGGTGTAGATGTGGTTGATGGTGCTGTGGTCTGGATGTAGGTCCTCTCTGCGGGGGTCCTCTATGTGTAGGTCCTGGGGGGGGTCCCGCAGGTCTGGGAGGGTGTCTCGCTGGTCTGGGCGGGGTGTCTGTTGATCTGTTGCTCCTGTGTGAGGTGTTGTGTTTGCGGTTGAGGGCGATATCCTTTAGGATCCGGGCGAAGGTGGGCACTGCTGCCTTGTATAGGTGGACCTGGTCATAAAGGCTGTTCACGTCCAGGGTGGAGTGGTGGGCCAGGTAGACATTTGGTTTTGATGCACAGTCACGGGAAATACTTGCATTTACCCGCTGTATGGTAGCAGGGTGGAAGTATTTTCGTGGTAACAGGGTTGAGATAACCACTTGTGCATTGGGGAAAGTAGAAGAAGCTTTTTCTATCACTCCCTTGAGTGATGTGGCCACCCTTTCCTGCTGTGCTCTCAGGTCGTTTGTGCCTGTGTGTATTATTATGTGGCTGGGTGATCCTAGCTGGTCCTCAGACAGAAGGTCTAGGGCACGCTGGGTGTTTGGACACCAGAGTTTAGACACTGTGTGTTTTGGAAGAAGTTTATTTTCTTGTATGTATTTTCCGTTTGAGTCCATAAGGAGTACAATCTGTGGCTTGTGTATGTCCTCAGTGGGTGTGGGGGGGTCGTCATGAGGGCTATCAGGGTGTCTGACTGGGGGGTTGCTCAGAGGGGTTGGGATCCCCTGGGCTTGGGGTTCTATATTTGTTTGTCTGTGTGTGATATCGAGGCTATGGTCAGGGTCTAGGGTGTACTGTTCTGCTGCGGTGTCGAGACTTTGGCCAGGATCTGAGGTGGGCTGTTCTGCTGGCTTCTCTGCGGGGGTGGCCAGCTCTCTAATGGGTTGTTCTATGTCACCCGTCATCGTTCTCACCTTCTCCTCCAGCACTCTGATCCTCTCATCTAGTGTTCTGTTCTTCTCCTGCTCCTGCTCTTTCTCCTGTTGATGTTGTCTCACCACAGTCCAGAGTGCAGACATGTCTCTCTCTACCTGCAGCTCTCCAGGTCTAGTTAAGGGGTGTTGTTGTGCTGGACTGTTGTCTGGGTCTGTGCTGACTGGAGTGTGTTCACCTGCTGTTCCAGCTCCACCTGCCTTACCTCCAGCTGGGTGAATTTATCCTTCATTTCAATGAGGGAGTAGTACTCTGTGCTGGGAAGTTGACTTTCTGCTTGGGGTTGCTCTGTGGGGTTATTTAATGAAGAGGTCTGGTCTGACCCGCTCGGGGTAGGGGTATCTTTCTCAAGGGAGAACTTCTCCTGCTGAGCTATTTCTTTGATTAGGTGAAAGTCCAGCTGGAACTGTTTGTTGTTCCCTTGAACCAAAACGGTTCCAGATTTATAGAGATTAATATTAGATGACTCAGAGTCCTCGTTGTCCAGTATCCTGTGTTTCCACCCGTCGCTAACACCCCCCCCCCTCTTAACAGAGGGGTAGTGTGCTAGTATAGCACTGTGCCATGTTAGGGGATGGTCTGTGTGGAAGATAAGGTTGCTTATGTTCCCATTTTTATACAAATCAGCAAAAAGTGTCTCCTGCTTCCCCAAAAGAAGTTTCAATTTGTACTCTTTTCGTGTCTTGTCGTTTTTTACATTCAGAGTGTACTGTATTTTAATGACCTCTGAACAGTGGGGGGGTGCTTCTAAGGCCTCTCCATTTGGTTGGGGTAGACTGTACGACTCTCCTGCCATTGTTGGGCTCAGGGGCTTTAACACCTCTCACTTCACACGTCACTGCTAATTGAAATTGTATCTCTTTGTCAAGTAAACTTAAGCTTGGTAGCCTTAGCATTCAGTCCTTATAAAATAAAATATATCATTGTAATGTATTTTTCTTCTTGGTTTTTGAAAGTGAAAAAATAGCTTCATACGAAACATTACTCACTCAGTTCCAGGTTGGATGGTGTTTTCAGGTTTCTGTTTGTTTGCCAGAGCATTTGCTGTATAGTTTGAGAATAGTAATCCTTGGTAGTAGAAAACTTTCCAGGTAATTCCGTCCAAAATCAGGTTGTAGGTTTGGAGTTTTGGTTTGGAATGAAGGTTATGTTGTGGAGGGTAGCATCCTGTATATGTCCCTGCCAAAAAAATCCTACTTTATCTAACTCTAAATCTATATATTTTTGTTAAAAATGCAGGAGCAATGTCTTTGAGCTCTCTCTCTCTCTCTCTCTCTCTCTCTCTCTCTCTCTCTCTCTCTCTCTCTCTCTCTCTCTCTCTCTCTCTCTCTCTCTCTCTCTCTCTCTCTCTCTCTCTCTCTCTCTCTCTCTCTCTCTCTCTCTCTCTCTCAATTCAATTCAATTCAATTCAAAGGGCTTTATTGGCATGGGAAACATATGTTTCCATTGCCAAAGCAAGTGAAATAGATAATAAACAAAAGTGAAATAAACAGTATAAAATAAATGTCAGAGAGATTGAGATAGTGATGGTGGTGGTAGAGTGGGTGGACATTAGCTGATACATCCTAATTTCTCTGTAGTGACCTCAGCGTCTACAGGTCTATATGTCCTGCTGAGTGAAACTGGTTCAATCCGGCCGGATGTTAGACTTGTGTTGAAACTGTCAACTTCTCTTTTCTAAAGTTACCACGTTTGTTTCAGCAGAGGGGAACACATTGTTGAGATGATAATATATAGTTGAAGTATACATCAATATATATTGTATTACTTTTTCTTACATTTCATTGATCCAAATACAGTCTTTGTAAATGATCAACTCAACAGATGAGTTTTCTGAACAGGAGAAACATCCCTCCTCTACAACCAAAACTCCCCCTTAATGAATGATGTCATCACATAACAGACAAGCAACTGATATCTCAGTAAAAAAATTAAACATCCTCCACATCGCCCCCTACAGAATGTTATCAGTACTGATGAATAAATATATTCTAATCTCGACAACCAGATGGTTCTTTCTCTCTCTATTGATCCTGGGGACGAGGTTACAGTTATTCTAATAAACTATATGTTTCAACTGAGTCAATTCAGAAACTGAAGTGAAATTCCATTCATGAACTGAAAAGTCCACATGGAAAATGATGGTCATCAATGATAAATTGAATTGGGATTCATTGTCTGTATTGAAATGGAATTATATTCAATTCAATTGGACCCCAGTTTTGGTAACAAGAACACTGTGTCACAACCAGATGATCAGACGACCTCTTCTCTTCAGACTACAGATCATATAATTACATATTTGAACTTAATTACATATTAGACTTGAATTAGTGCTACAGAGTCTATTCAGAGTCATGTGTCAAGAGTCATGAGTGACATTGTTGAGGCTCTGGTAGACATCCAATGCTTTGTGGTCCAGCGCCTGATAGGCTGATTGGTAGAGGGAGGGGTACAGACACACACACACACGTAAACATAGATGTACAAACACGCACACATGCACACACACACACACACACACACACACGAATGCACAAACACATAAAAACATATATGTGCACACACACACAAGTAAACACATATGTACACACACGCACACATGCACACACACACAAACACATGCATGCACACACAAAAACACATGTACACAGACGCACACACACACGAAACCACACACACACACACACGTGTTCTCTCTCTCTCTCTCTCTCTCTCTCTCTCTCTCTCTCTCTCTCTATCTCTCGCTCTCTCACCTCTCCACTGCTCCTGCATCAGGCCTGTTAGAGATTGACCCTTTGGATAACACAACATATATTATAACTCTGTGTGTGTGTGTGTGTGCAAGTTCGAACGTGTGCATGTGTGTGTGTGTGTGCGCGGTATGCGTGTGTGAGTGGACGTGTGTGTGTGTGTGTTTTTGATGGTATCCCACCTAGAGCCTTGTTGCTTTGCCAGAACCTGTAGAATATGAGGAGGATGACAACAACCACCAGCACAGCCAGACTCACACACACAATGATCACCACTGAGGTACCTGGAATACAGGGAGGTATGAGGGGGGACAAATGCCAGAAATGAACCGTTGAACGTGTGAATGTGTGTCGTACGTGTGAACGTTTGATTTATTTGATTACATATTTTTTTTACTTAAAGTTTACTTAAACGTGTGCATGTGTGATTTTTTTTAAACCATTCAACCAAGTTTCTTTATAACAATTCAACACATGAATGTCTGATTAAGACAGACATACAGACAGAGAGGATAGATAACAAAGGTTTGAGTATGAAAAAATGTATGCACTCACTAACTGTAATTCGCTCTGGATAAGAGCGTCTGCTAAATGACTAAAATGTAAAATGTAAAATGCTTTAGGGTCGAGTGCTTAAAACGCTGATTGGTAGAGGGCGGAGTCATGAGCAATGATTTTCTGGGTCAGCGTTAGACACGGCTGAGAAGCCACTGCATTGTGGTGGAAGTTAGATTTTCTTCTTCCTCACCATCTTCCTCATCATCAACCTTTGAGACAGTGAGGAGAATCATGACTGTTACCATTAGGAGAAGACAGAAACACACGCGTGCGCATATGCCATAAATGAACCGTTGAACGTGTGTATGTCCTGACAAGGTAGGAAAACAACAAAAACCTGAAAAGTCAGGACATCGTTCATTTTTTGAATTTGTTAAAATGCTATTTAAGGTAAAGGGTTAGGGTTAGGGTTAGGGGTTAGGGGTTAGGGGTTAGGGGTTAAGGTTAGGGTTAGGGTTAGGGTTAGGGTTAGGGTTAGGGTTAGGGTTA
>CM072244.1:29859016-29871516 GCA_036851935.1 Coregonus suidteri | reverse complement strand
TTAGTTTCATTCCACCAAAATATGCATATAAAAACAATCATAACTTGCTTGCAGATAGGTAGAAATTGTAGGATAAATTGTAAGCTTCCCCAAACTTGAAAGTCATGAGCTGCCTATGGTTTTTATTACAGCACCATTAACAACATGTGTGGACGTCCCGGGAAAAACACGCGCCAGCCTATAGAAATCAAATGGCTGTCCAACTGATTCGTTCTGGAGCCGGACCTGCACGTCACTTCATCAATCTAACACACTAACAGCGCCCCCTATTAGCTCATTGAAGTTACTGCGTTACAGACATGATTTGTGGAGAATAGAATAGAATAGCAGAGGAGATTTTCAAGAAGTTTTATTAGTTTGGTTTATATGACTTTAACTTTGATTCATATTTTGACTCTGCTATAAACAGTGACCTAATTGGTGGACAACTTTTGATTCTGCTATAAACAGTGATCTATACTGAACAAAAATATAAACGCAACATGCAACAATTTCAAAGAGTTACAGTTCATATAAGGAAATCAGTGAATTGAAATAAATTCATTAGGCCCTAATCTATGGATTTCACATGCTTATCTATGGACAAGGCTCAACAATATCCTAGACCTCTATTAGACAGGGTTAGGATTAAAACACAGGCTCAACAATATCCTAGACCTCTATTAGACAGGGTTAGGATTAAAACACAGGCTTAACAATATCCTAGACCTCTATTAGACAGGGTTAGGATTAAAACACAGGCTCAACAATATCCTAGACCTCTATTAGACAGGGTTAGGATTAAAACACAGGCTCAACAATATCCTAGACCTCTATTAGACAGGGTTAGGATTAAAACACAGGCTCAACAACAATATCCTAGACCTCTATTAGACAGGGTTAGGATTAAAACACAGCTTAAACAATATCCTAGACCTCTATTAGACAGGGTTAGGATTAAAACACAGGCTCAACAATATCCTAGACCTCTATTAGACAGGGTTAGGATTAAAACACAGGCTCAACAATATCCTAGACCTCTATTAGACAGGGTTATGATTAAAACACAGGCTCAACAATATCCTAGACCTCCTCTATTAGACAGGGTTAGGATTAAAACACAGGCTCAACAATATCCTAGACCTCTATTAGACAGGGTTAGGATTAAAACACAGGCTCAACAATATCCTAGACCTCTATTAGACAGGGTTAGGATTAAAACACAGGCTCAACAATATCCTAGACCTCTATTACACAGGGTTAGGATTAAAACACAGGCTCAACAATATCCTAGACCTCTATTAGACAGGGTTAGGATTAAAACACAGGCTCAACAATATCCTAGACCTCTATTAGACAGGGTTATGATTAAAACACAGGCTCAACAATATCCTAGACCTCTATTAGACAGGGTTAGGATTAAAACACAGGCTCAACAATATCCTAGACCTCTATTACACAGGGTTAGGATTAAAACACAGGCTCAACAATATCCTAGACCTCTATTAGACAGGGGTTAGGATTAAAACACAGGCTCAAACAATATCCTAGACCTCTATTAGACAGGGTTAGGATTATAACACAGGCTCAACAATATCCTAGACCTCTATTAGACAGGGTTAGGATTAAAAAAACACAGGCTCAACAATATCCTAGACCTCTATTAGACAGGGTTAGGATTAAAACACAGGCTCAACAATATCCTAGACCTCTATTAGACAGGGTTAGGATTAAAACACAGGCTCAACAATATCCTAGACCTCTATTAGACAGGGTTAGGATTAAAACACAGGCTCAACAATATCCTAGACCTCTATTAGACAGGGTTATGATTAAAACACAGGCTCAACAATATCCTAGACCTCTATTAGACAGGGTTAGGATTAAAACACAGGCTCAACAATATCCTAGACCTCTATTAGACAGGGTTAGGATTAAAACACAGGCTCAACAATATCCTAGACCTCTATTAGACAGGGTTAGGATTAAAACACAGGCTCAACAATATCTTTGACCTCTATTAGACAGGGTTAGGATTAAAACACCGGCGTAACACTATCCTAGACCTCTATTAGACAGGGTTAGGATTAAAACACAGGCTCAACAATAGGCTTCCTAGACCTCTATTAGACAGGGTTATGATTAAAACACAGGCTCAACAATATCCTAGACCTCTATTAGACAGGGTTAGGATTAACTATGTAATACTCTATAAATGGTTTATAAACATTCATAGTGTGTTGTGTAACATTTGACAATTCACCCTACAGTGGGAATTGTTATGTCAACGTCACACCATTCGTAGAGCATGACATACGGTTATAGATGATTTGTGAAGCATTTATGTAGTGCTTATGAAGTCTTTATGTAGTGATTCGGAAGCATTTATATGTGCTATATAAATCCTTTATTAGTGGTACTTTGTTTAAAGAGGGACAGGATTAACCAATGAAACACAGCGATAAAGTGCCTACCTGGTGTAACCTGCAGTTGAATCTCACTGACATCATCCGGCAATAAGAAGATGTCCACTCCACACCAGTATTTCCCAGCATCCTTCAGGCTCAGAATGTCTATAATGACAGTGAAGACCTCAGCAGTGGTGTTGAGAATCTCCAGTGAGTCTGATCCAGGGACCCCTGTCTCTCTCACCCAGACGTCATGCTTCCCGGTCCTGATCAGGTCACGTGAGGATAGGTGGTCATCGATCCGACAGAAGTACTTGACATTGTCCTGGTTGGTGAAGGAGTATTCACAATGAAGCTCCTTCATCTGTCCCTCCAGTACTTGATATTACTTGACACTAACTGACCCATAGAAGTCTCTAACTGATCCAGGTCCAGTCTCTAGTGTAACAGTGTAGACCTGATCTAGGACCAGTCGCTAGTGTAACAGTGTAGACCTTTCTCTGTGGCGTTTCATTGTGTGTGTGTGTGTGTGTGTGTGTGTGTTGTGTGTGTGTGTGTGTGTGTGTGTGTGTGTGTGTGTGTGTGTGTGTGTGTGTGTGTGTGTGTGTGTGTGTGTGTGTGTGTGTGTGGGTGTGTCAAGCGGTTCAAGTTGAGACTCTACATGTGCAGACACACACACTGACAAACACACTACACACACTGTTTTAAACATTTTGATGAGTTTTAATGAAATGCTTTAAAAGGCCCAGTTTATGTACATATATAATAGATATGTAAATCTCAAAGGTACAACTGACTATTATGGTATTACTGTCTTCATTATTATAACAACACATAGTTCATATTTATACAAATATTTACAATAATGTTGGTTGACTTTCACAAAATCTGGAGATAAAAGTGATTTTAAACCCAGATGTTCATATTTTACACACAATATATACAGTAAAACCACATGACTGTTTTAATACAATATGTCAAGGAGGATTTTGAAACATGAAAGGGATTTTTTACCCCATGTCATTCCAAGATGGCAGCTCTGTGGTGACAACCCTTCATCTCTCTACAGGGAGCTTCCCTTCATCCCAAATTGCACATTGTTCTCTATAGAGCAAAGCCTTTGACCAGGGCCCATATGGGGAATAGGTAATTGGGTGTCATTTGAGACGCATCCCTTGTATAGATTATATAGTCCTAAATTTTTATGGGTAGCTAGGCTGTAGAGTAGATGGCGTCTTCTGGAGTGTCTTTAGAGAGGTGTACAGCAGGGTATCTTGTAGCTTCTACAGTGTCTTTGGGTAACTGGGCTGTAGAATAGATGGAATCATCCTGGGTTCCACTGGCTGTTGGAGGGCTTGAAGAGACTCTAGAATCTTTGGGTAAATCCACATTGGAGTAGATGAGAGAAGCTGGGTGATCTGCAGTAGAATAGCTTGGATTTATATCATCTTTGTGGCAGCTAGCGTTAGCATAGATGTCACAGTGTGGGACACCGGTGGCACGGCAAGCAGGGTAGGTTGTAGGGGCTTGGCTAGCAGGGTAGGTTGTAGAGGCTTGGCCAGCAGTGTAGGTTTTAGAGGCTGGACCAGCAGGGTAGGTTGTAGAGGCTTGGCCAGCAGGGTAGGTTATAGAGTTGGTAGGTGAGTTGACAGCAGAGTAGACTGAAGAGATGACCACAGGGAGTGTGTCTGTCTGTCTGTCTGCCTCTCTGATCCCCTCAGACACACAGTCAACCTGCATAGAGAACCAATGACAATAAATACATGTTCAGATATGAAAAGAAGTGGAGGGCCCTCAACCATCATCAACATGTTAGCCACTGTTTTGTTTCTTCATGGAATGATAACAAGCTACAATCCAACTAGAGGACGATGTAGACTTAGACACTCAACCCTTAGATGTTTAGTTTACCACAACGTCTATATCCCCTCCACTACAAGTTATTATGGACACACACACACACACACACACACACACACACACACACACACACACACACACACACACACACACACACACGCCCTTGTGTCTCTCACCTCTCCAGTAGGGTCAGGTTGTGTGTTGGAGGAGACTGGTGGTGGTGGTGGTGTTCTCCTGGTTCCTCTCCTCTGTCTGGAGAACAGGAGCAGGACCAGTCCTAACACTGTCACCATGACTACCGGACCAACACTGGTCCACACCATCAGACCTGACCACAGACAAGAGGAGAGACTTTACAGAGTACTGTATATATCATAGATACCATCAGACCTGACCACAGACAGGAGGAGAGACTTTACAGAGTACTGTATATATCATAGATACCATCAGACCTGACCACAGACAGGAGGAGAGACTTTACAGAGTACTGTATATATCATAGATACCATCAGACCTGACCACAGACAGGAGAGACTTTATCAGGGTTACAACATTTCAGTAACTTTCCCCAATCTTCCAGGTTTTCCAGAAATGACCAGAATAACACAACCCTATGCTTTACAGGCTATAGATATCAGACTGATGGATCGTTACCAGGGTCATCTGGTGGGTTGGTCGGTAGACTAGTGGATAGGTCAGTTAATAAAGTAAAGTAAGGTAGGTTGGAAGATTGGTCAGTTGTTTGGTCGGTCAGTTGGTTGGTAGAGTCTGTCAGGTGACAGACAGGCAGACAGACAGACCAAAAGACCGACAAGCAGACAGACAGATAGACAAGAACACAGACAGTCAGACAGAGCGATAGACAGACAAAAAAACAGATAGAAAGACAGGAACACAGACAGACAGACGGACAGACGGACAGAAAGACAGACAGACAAAACACAGACAGACAGACAGACAGACAGACAGACAGACAGACAGACAGACAGACAGACAGACAGACAGACAGACAGACAGACAGACAGACAGACAGACAGACAGACAGACAGACAGACAGACAGACAGACAGACAGACAAAACACAGCCAGCCAGCCAGCCAGACAGCCAGACAGACAGACAGAGATAATAGATGGATAATAGAGTAGGGTAATAATTATAATAGGAATAGCAATAAGAGAATAGATAAATAAGGTCTGATAAAGGAACAGTCTGAGTAAGATAGGTATCAGAGTAACATTTACGTCATTCAGCAGACGCTCTTACCCAGAGCGACTTACAGGAGCATTTAGGGTTAAGTGCCTTGCTTAAGGGCACATCGACAGATTTTTCACCTAGTCGGCCCGGGGATTAGAACCAGCGACCTGTCGGTTACTGGCACAACGCTCTTACCCACTAAGCTACCTGCCACTATGCTACCTGCCACCATAGCAACAGAGGCCATGGTGTCAGCAGCTGCTCTTCACAAAACCTCAAATGTTGCATCCTGTGGGCCTCTGAGAGACTCACATCTACATGGCCTCAAATCTTCCCTGGGACAGATACATTTAGCTGAGAGAGAGAGAGAGGGAGAGAGAGAGAGAGAGAGAGAGAGAGAGAGAGAGAGAGAGAGAGAGAGAGAGAGAGAGAGAGAGAGAGAGAGAGAGAGAGAGAGAGAGAGAGAGAGAGAGAGAGAGAGAGAGAGAGAGAGAGAGAGAGAGAGAGAGAGAGAGAGAGAGAGATTTGTCCAAAGCATGAACAGTTACAATTGATTTCCTCCAGAATTAGAAGTATTTAATATCACAGCTTGTTAGTTGTAATGTCTGAGATGAGAGATTCATCATACCTGTTCCTGATGAAAAGTGACCACTGATATCTCCAGATGTCAGAAACGTTGTAGAGAGGTTAGGGAGGATTGTGGAGGTGTTTGGGGATGCTGCAGAGAGGTTTGGGAGGATTGTGGAGACATGGGGTCTGGAGGTGACAGGTGACGGTGTAGGACAAACTGACTTGCATTCTAAGTTCATATCAAGCATTCTAAGTTCAGTGCATTATCATAAGGTACATGTGAAAAACAAACTCAGAACTGTAAAACCTTATAGACAAGTACATTTTTTTATTCCTTCTGTACTATATAATCCAGACAGTAGTATAGAAACTGATAAAGACAGACAGAGCTCACCTGAGAGAAGACAGCAGGAGACAACATGGAGTATCTTCATTCTGGACAGTTAATCCTCAGTTACTATACTGTTAAAGTTACTTGACTATACTACCAGCTAGCACAGGTCCACAACAGCTTCTCTGTCAGGTAGCTTAGTGGTTAAGAGCGTTGTGCCAGTAACCGAAAGGTCGCTGGTTCTAATCCCCGAGCCGACTAGGTGAAAAATCTGTCGATGTGCCCTTGAGCAAGGCACTTAACCCTAATTGCTCCTGTAAGTCGCTCTGGATAAGAGCGTCTGCTAAATGACAAAAAATAAAATAAATAAAAATAGGAGGAGCTGTGAGTCAGTAGAAAGTACATATAAACACCAACACTGAAACAACTTTATGTCAGGGGATATAAGTCAGGAAGTTCATTACTAGATATCAATTTATATGGAGTATTCACTTACCATCTGTAACTATGAGATGCACCTCTTGGTATGAGTCTAGTCCAAATCTCTCCACTCCACACCAGTAGGTCCCAGAGTCTGACTTCATCAGGTTCTTGATGGTAACAGTGAAGACTCCATCTCCTCTGTCATCTATACTGTATCTATCTTGAGTTACATTATTTCTCCCATTAGTTTGAACCAGAATATCTTTACCAGAACATGTCCCTTTGCAGAAATATTTTATGTTGTTCCCTGCCAATGTGAATGAGCAGCCCACAGTGACTTGTCCTCCCACCACTTCCTTTCTGACAGCTGAAGCCACAACACACAGAGCTGTCAAACAGAAACACACAGTACAGTCACACAACTGACCTGACCTGTGAGATATACTTTACTTTATCCTGCACAAATCATACTTGAACCGTGCACATCTTCCTTTAACCCTGCATAATCTTACTTTAACCCTGCATAAACCAAGATAAAAGACCAACATATCAAGCATTCTAAGTTCAGTGCATTATCATAAGGTACATGTGAAAAACAAACTCAGAACTGTAAAACCTTATAGACAAGTACATTTTTTATTCCTTCTGTACTATATAATCCATACATTAGTATATAAACTGTACAGACAGACAGAGCTAACCTGAGAGAAGACAGCAGGAGACAACATGGAGTATCTTCATTCTGGACAGTTAATCCTCAATTACTATACTGTTAAAGTTACTTTACTATCACAGTTACTATACTGTTCAAGTTACTTGACTATACTACCAGCTAGCACAGGTCCACAACAGCTTCTCTGTCAGCTATTCGTTTGACAGCAGGGTGTTTCTGAAATGATCTGTCTTCCTTAGTTGAAAGCTCCTCCCTCCTCTAACAACCCACCCCTCTCTCTCTCTCTCTCTGTCTCTGTCTCTGTCTCTGTCTCTGTCTCTGTCTCTGTCTGTCTCTGTCTCTGTCTCTCTCTCTGTCTCTCTCTCTCTCTGTCTCTGTCTCTGTCTCTCTCTGTCTCTGTCTCTGTCTCTGTCTCTGTCTCTGTCTCTGTCTCTGTCTCTCTCTCTGTCTCTGTCTCTCCTCTCTCTGTCTCTGTCTCTCTGTCTCTGTCTCTGTCTCTGTCTCTGTCTCTGTCTCTCTCTCTGTCTCTGTCTCTGTCTCTCTGTCTCTCTCTCTCTCTCTCTCTCTCTCTCTCTCTCTCTCTCTCAATTCAATTCAATTCAAAAGGGGCTTTATGGCATGGGAAACATATGTTTCCATTGCGAAAGCAAGTGAAATAGATAATAACACAAAGTGAAATAAACAGTATAAAAATGCATGTCAGAGAGATTGAGATTGAGATAGTGATGGTGGTGGTAGAGTGGGTGGACATTAGCTGATACATCCTAATTTCTCTGTAGTGACCTCAGCGTCTACAGGTCTATATGTCCTGCTGAGAGAAACTGGTTCAATCCGGCCGGATGTTAGACTTGTGTTAAAACTGTCAACTTCTCTTTTCTAAAGTTACCACGTTTGTTTCAGCAGAGGGGAACACATTGTTGAGATGATGACAATATAGTTGAAGTTTACATCAATATATTGAATTACTTTTCTATGACATTTCATTGATCCAAATACAGTCTTTGTAAATGATCAACTCAACAGATGAGTTTCTGAACAGAAGAAACATCCCTCCTCTACAACCCAACTCCCCCTTAATGAATGATGTCATCACATAACAGACAAGCAACTGAGATCTCAGTAAAACAAATAGAACGACCTCCACATCGCCCCCTACAGAATGTTATCAGTACTGATTAAGAAATATACTCTAATCTCGACAACCAGACGGCTCTTTCTCTCTCTATTGAGCCTGGGGACGAGGTTACAGTTATTCAAATAAACTAGATGTTTCAACTTAGTCAATTCAGGAAGTGAAGTGAAATTCTATTCATGGATTGAAAAGTCCACATCAAAAATGATGGTCATCAATGACAAATTGTATGTATTGCGATTCATTGTCTGTATTGAAATGGAACTAAATTCAATTAAATTGAACCCCAGCTCTGGTAACACGAACACTGTTTCACAACTAGACGATCAGATTGGAGTCTGGCCCTGTGGAACACACAACATACACTGTACATGCAAAAGTATGTGGACACCCCTTCAAATCAATGGATACAACTATTTCAGCCACACCTGTTGCTGACTGGTGTATAAAATATAGTACCCAGCCATGCAATCTCCATAGACAAACATTGCCATTAGAATGGCCCTAGTGAAGAACTCAGTGACTTTCAACGTGGAACCGTCATAGGATGCGACCTTTCCAACAAGTCAGTTTGTCAAATTTCTGCCCCGCCTGAGCTGCCCGTTCAACTGTAAGTGCTGTTATTGTAAAGTGGAAATGTTACCCCAACATCATACAATGACATTCTAGACGATTCTGTGCTTCCAATTTTGTGGCAACAGTTTGGGGAAGGCCCTTTCCTGTTTCAGCATGACAATTCCCCTGTGCACAACGCGAGGTCCAAACAGAACTGGTTTGTCGAGATCGGTGTGGAAGAACTTGACTGGCCTGCACAGAGCCCTGACCCCAACCTCATCGAACACCTTTGGGATGAATTGGAACACCAACTGTGAGCCTAATTGCCTAACATCAGTGCTCTTGTGGCTGAATGGAAGCAAATCCCCGCAGCAATGTTCCAACATCTAGTGGAAAGCCATCCCAGAAGAGTGGATGCTGTTATAGCAGCAAAGGGGGGACCAACTCCATATTAATGCCCATGATTTTGGAATGAGATGTTCGACGAGCAGGTGTCCACATACTTTAGATCATGTAGTGTATCATGAACAATGGTTGCAGTGTGTGTGTGTGTGTTGCCTGCATTCATGTACATATATATACATTCATATGAGGGTTACTCACTTGATGATTTCCTGTCTCTCCTCCATTGGTAGATCACCACCAACACAGTCAGACTCACACACACCATGATGACCACTGGGGTACCTAGAACTACAAATACAAGATAATAACATTCCTCTCAGACCCTTCTCCTTCCTTCAGCTACTGTACCAGTTTCCTAACCACCTAGTCCTCCTACCGTACCAGTTTCCTCACCACCTAGTCCTCCTACTGTACCAGTTTCCTAACCACCTAGTCCTCCTACTGTACCAGTTTCCTAACCACCTAGTCCTCCTACTGTACCAGTTTCCTAACCACCTAGTCCTCCTACTGTACCAGTTTCCTAACCACCTAGTCCTCCTATAACTACTGTACCAGTTTCCTAACCACCTAGTCCTCCTACTGTACCAGTGTCCTCACCACCTTGTCCCCCTACTGTACCAGTTTCATAACCACCTAGTCCTCCTATAACTACTGTACCAGTTTCCTAACCACCTAGTCCTCCTACCGTACCAGTTTCCTAACCACCTAGTCCCCCTACTGTACCAGTTTCCTAACCACCTAGTCCTCCTACTGTACCAGTTTCCTAACCACCTAGTCCTCCTACTGTACCAGTTTCCTAACCACCTAGTCCTCCTACAACTAGTGTCCCAGTTTCCTAACCACCTAGTCCCCCTACTGTCCCAGTTTCCTAACCACCTAGTCCCCCTACAACTAGTGTCCCAGTTTCCTAACCACCTAGTCCCCCTACTGTCCCAGTTTCCTAACCACCTAGTCCTCCTACTACTACTGGCCCAGTTTCCTAACCACCTAGTCCCCCTACTGTCCCAGTTTCCTAACCACCTAGTCCTCCTATAACTACTGTGCCAGTTTCCTAACCACCTAGTCCTTCTATTGTACCAGTTTCCTAACCACCTATTCCTCCTACAACTAGTGTCCCAGTTTCCTAACCACCTAGTCCCCCTACTGTCCCAGTTTCCTAACCACCTAGTCCTCCTATAACTACTGTACCAGTTTCCTAACCACCTAGTCCTTCTACTGTACCAGTTTCCTAACCACCTATTCCTCCTACAACTAGTGTCCCAGTTTCCTAACCACCTAGTCCTCCTACTGTACCAGTTTCCTAACCACCTAGTCCTCCTACTGTACCAGTTTCCTAACCACCTAGTCCTCCTATAACTACTGTACCAGTTTCCTAACCACCTAGTCCTCCTACTGTCCCAGTTTCCTAACCACCTAGTCCCCCTACAACTAGTGTCCCAGTTTCCTAACCACCTAGTCCCCCTACTGTCCCAGTTTCCTAACCACCTAGTCCCCCTACAACTAGTGTCCCAGTTTCCTACCACCTAGAGACCTTGGAGTAGAGATGTACCAGTTTCCCTAACCACCTAGTCCTTCTACTGTACCAGTTTATTAGAGATTCCTCCTACAACTAGTGTCCCAGTTTCCTAACCACCTAGTCCTCCTACTGTACCAGTTTCCTAACCACCTAGTCCTCCTACTGTACCAGTTTCCTAACCACCTAGTCCTCCTACTGTACCAGTTTCCTAACCACCTAGTCCTCCTACTGTACCAGTTTCCTAACCACCTAGTCCTCCTACTGTACCAGTTTCCAACCACCTAGTCCTCCTACTGTACCAGTTTCCTAACCACCTAGTCCTCCTACTGTAGCAGTTTCCTAACCACCTAGTCCTCCTACTACTACTGTACCAGTTTCCTAACCACCTAGTCCTCCTACTGTACCAGTTTCCTAACCACCTAGTCCTCCTACTGTACCAGTTTCCTAACCACCTAGTCCTCCTACTGTACCAGTTTCCTCACCACCTAGTCTCCCTACTGTACCAGTTTCCTAACCACCTAGTCAGCACCCAGATCTTCTGCACAGATTCTGTCAGACCTTGGCCGTGACAGTAAATCTCAGTTAGACAAAAATAATGGTGTTCCAAAAAAGGTCCACTTGCTAGGACCACAAATACAAATTCCATCTAGACACCGTTGCCCTAGAGCACAGAAAAAACTATACCTACCTCGGCCTAAACATCAGCACCACAGGTAACTTCCACAAAGCTGTGAACTATCTGAGAGACAAGGCAAAAAGAGCCTTCTACGCCATCAAAAGGAACAACAAATCCTGTCTAAATAAACTTAAATCAGTTATAGAACCCATTGCACTTCATGGTTGTGAGGTCTGGGGTCCGCTCACCAACCAAGAATTCACAAAATGGGACAAACAACACATTGAGACTCTTCATGCAGAATTTTGCAAAAACATCCTCTGTGTACAACATAAAACACCAAATAATGCATGCAAAGTAGAATTAGGACAGCACGCTATACTGAGGTATGACGCAACTTATAAATGAGGAACCACTATAGCCGTGCTATTGAGAAAGGATGCCATAGCCAGACCTGGCTCTCAAGAGAAGACAGGCTATGTGCACACTGCCCACAAAATGAGGTGGAAACTGAGCTGCACTTCCTAACCTCTTGCCATATGTATGACCATATTAGAGACACATATGTCCCTCAGATTACACAGACCCACAAAGACTTCGAAAACAAATCCAATTTTAATCAACTCCCTTATCTACTGGGTGAAATACCACAGTGTGTCATCACAGCAGCAAGATTTGTGACCTGTTGCCACAAGAAAAGGGTAGCCAGTGAAGAACAAACACCATTGTAAATACAACCCATATTTATGTTTATCTATTTTACTTTGCTTTGGCAACGTAAACATTTACCCATGCCAATAAAGCCCTTTGAAAGGCCTTTGAATTAAATTGAATTAAG
>CM072244.1:29836516-29849016 GCA_036851935.1 Coregonus suidteri | reverse complement strand
AGTAGAGAGAATTATTTATTTCAGCTTTTATTTCTTTCATCACATTCCCAGTGGGTTAGAAGTTTACATACACTCAATTAGTATTTGGTAGCATTGCCTTTAAATTGTTTAACTTGGGTCAAACGTTTTCGGTAGCCTTCCACAAGCTTCCCACAATAAGTTGGATGAATTTTGGCCCATTCCTCCTGACAGAGCTGGTGTAACTGAGTCAGGTTTGTAGGCCTCCTTGCTCGCACACGCTTTTTCAGTTCTGCCCACACATTTTCTATAGGATTGAGGTCAGGGCTTTGTGATGGCCACTCCAATACCTTGACTTTGTTGTCCTTAAGCAATTTTGCCACAACTTTGGAAGTATGCTTGGGGTCATTGTCGATTTGGAAGACCCATTTGCGACCAAGCTTTAACTTCCTGACTGATGTCTTGAGATGTTGCTTCAATATATCCTCATAATTTTCCTTCCTCATGATGCCATCTATTTTGTGAAGTGCACCAGTCCCTCCTGCAGCAAAGCACCCCCACAGCATGATGCTGCCACCCCCGTGCTTCACGGTTGTGTTAAGTTGCATCAATTCAAATCTGGTATTGGGAACAAAAGAGGTCAATACACGTCTTCTAAAATAGACTAGTATTCTAATTAATGCAAAACACTTCAATGGTAAATATGATGTTCGTATATACGGGTCCACTGAAATACCACGCAGGGCAGACAGAGAACTGAGCCATTGTCATAAGTTCGTCTTTAAATACTCTGACAGAGATATTTCCCGCTCCCTGCTGTCCTATCAGAGTAGAGACTGAGCGTGGTTTAGACTTACTCAGCCTATCGTTGGCGCACAGGCTGGTCCCAGTCCCTTGGCGCTCCACTGTTGTCAGGCATTAGTTGTTATCTTTACAAAGTCAGCAACCTCAGTATTCTTTGTAGCAGAACACATGTCCTTGAGCGGTTTAACAAAGAGGCTGTGTTTGTGTATGTGAGACACAAGTCTTATCTCATCCTACCCCCCAACAGTTCCCCACATTAATCACAGCTTGTTATATTAAACAGTCTATATCAGTACAGCACAAACCTATTATGTTTAATCATTAATGCTTTCTTATTAAGCTAACAGCACATCTAAAATATAAGAGAATAATTTCCCACAATCCCCCTTTTCACACCCACTGGGTGTGAACCCAAAATAAGAAAACCCAAAATATGAAATTTCAGGGAAATTTAGGATTCCCCCTTTTGACACCCACTAGGGTGTCACTCATTAAAATACAATACAAACAAAAATAATCACACTTTCATTAATAGGCAATATTGATAATAAAAAAGGCCTTCAGTCCTTCCATCTACACCTAACTTGTACTAGGTTGGCTACCAGCCACCCAGGAACTTCAAACCTTCACATAAGGAAAGACAAACATTCACAATGGTTAACTTGATTAATAAAGCATAAAACACAGGATTAATAGAACACAAAACACAAGATTAATAAAACATAAAACAAACAGGGAAGTAAATTTTTGCCCCCCCCCCCCCCCCCCCCCCCCCCCGTAGACACCCACTAGGGTGTCACTCTACCACCTCACCAATAGCAAACCAAGGGTCATCCTTTGTCAACCCCCAGTTTCTTCAGAAGACCAGACTCAGTATCTGCATCTCCTTCTTGAGCCCCTAGGAGGGGCATCATACCAGCCGTATGCACGACATCTGTAACAGACTTTCTCAGACAAGGAATTATACAGGCAGCACAGCACATTAATATTAGAAACACAAACTACTAGGGTCAGAAATCCAGTAACCACCATAACAGAGTACTTACCAAACCACTCATTCAACCAGGAGAACAGCCCGTTTCCCTCCATTCCAGCCATGCTCTTCATTTCAGCTGATAGTTTATCTAAACCAACTAGGGCTTTAGAGATACTCCCGTCAGGACTGGTATTGTTAGGGATAAACGTACAACAATGGCTTACCATTCTATAGACACCACCCCTTTCTGCCTGATCTAGAGCCAACCTCTTTTTACTAAGTCATAAGTGTGAGATGGCGGATAATTGTTCAAAAGATCCCTTCTGTTGCATCCCTAGTCCAGCCAATAAATCGTTGTTGGTCGTAATAGATATAATTAATCCAATTCACAATTTTGTTTATTGTCACCCACCAAAAGAACGTGGTAGTAAACCCTTCCCCTAATTGTTTCATAGCTCGGTATCCATCCGATACCCCCCTTGGTATCCCAATCGCATAAGAAATAGGGCTATTCTCCTTCTTGTTAAAACTCCTCCTACATCTGTTTAATCCTTGGTTTCTGGTGACTAATTCTAACTAACTGAACCAGTAGAACCAGGGCGCACGTATCTAGCCACCCTTTTGGAATTCTCTGCCTTACACTGCCTTTACTGGCACACGCCCACCACACATCGGTTACAGGGGCTGTAAGGTTAAAAATTCTCTCCTGTGCTTCCGAACTTAAGTCCCCAATTGATAATTGGTGATGTCTTTGTTTCTCTTTACCCCCCATCTGGATGTTCAGTCCCCCTCGGTCTCATATCCCAGTCCCCAAGTGTGTTTAAACACTTGAGTCTAGGAACAATCCGCCGTGGGGGCCGAACACGAATATAATAGGATTTTATAATCCCAATTTGCTTATTGACATGTACCCCACCCATTGGCTACGTCCCTAACCCTTATTTTGAATCTGACAGTCTGCCCTTCTCTGACTCCTATTTTGTAGGCCACTCATCCTTGACGGTCAGTATGTCGGGTCGCTTCTCTTCTCTTTTACTTCTTAACAATGGTAAGGGCATAGCACAACTGGTGGTGGATCTTGACATATCAAGACCATTGCCGAGACTATGATGCAACTCAAGTTATCCATATTCCCAAAAACCGCCAACCCTCTCCTGTCCTCAGTCTTTCTGCTTGGTACTACCCCATACTCACACCCTAAGAACACACTACAGTGATGATAGGTCGGGGTAGGAGATCTTCGTTAACAGAGGTGATCCCCAGACCCTATTGGTCCAGTTCTTCTCTCTAACTCTGCATGTGTTCAATGGTGCTTGTATGTGTTCCTACCTTTTTGCAGTGGGCAACGTGGACCCAGGTTGCTCTTTCTGCTATTCTAATGGCAAAGGCAGTGACCAATATAACCTGATAGGGCCCTTCCCAACAGGCCTGCTTCCAGTTTTTCTTCTTCAACTTTCACCAGTCACCTGGTTAGATAGAGTGGGTCACCTTCTCCTTTAGTTCACCTGTGGGGCACAAAACCTCTGACATACGGGTGTGGTTAATAAACTATCTTCACACGTGTTCAGCTCTCAATTTCTATTTCTGACTTTTTTTTTTTTTTTAAGAATTTTGTCCTCTCCTTCGTATATATGTATTATTTAATCCTACCATCTACTTATCATCCCCCTTTTGACACATGATTTTGCTCATGTGTCAATATTACCACCTACCTAAACAATCACTTAGGTAGTATTGGTAATTTATCATCCAATTGCCATCCCTTATTTTTAAATACTGCCTAACTTCACTACTGCTCCCCCTAGCCCTGGGCAACATTCCAATGACATAAAACTAATCTCTTTCTCCTGGTTATACATTTTGTTAACCTTCAATTACCATCAGTAATCTAAAGATGGTAGTACACACAAAACATGATCAATCAATCAATTGTATTTTATATAGCCCTTCGTACATCAGCTAATATCTCGAAGTGCTGTACAGAAACCCAGCCTAAAACCCCAAACAGCTAGTAATGCAGGTGTAGAAGCACGGTGGCTAGGAAAAACTCCCTAGAAAGGCCAAAAACCTAGGAAGAAAAACTAGAGAGGAACCAGGCTATGAGGGGTGGCCAGTCCTCTTCTGGCTGTGCCGGGTGGAGATTATAACAGAACCATGCCAAGATGTTCAAAAATGTTCATAAGTGACAAGCATGGTCAAATAATAATCAGGAATAAATCTCAGTTGGCTTTTCATAGCCGATCATTAAGAGTTGAAAACAGCAGGTCTGGGACAGGTAGAGGTTCCATAACCGCAGGCAGAACAGTTGAAACTGGAATAGCAGCAAGGCCAGGCGGACTGGGGACAGCAAGGAGTCACCACGGCCGGTAGTCCCGACGTATGGTCCTAGGGCTCAGGTCTCTCAGTTGGCTTTTCATAGCCGATCATTAAGAGTTGAAAACAGCAGGTCTGGGACAGGTAGGGGTTTCGTAACCGCAGGCAGAACAGTTGAAACTGGAATAGCAGCAAGGCCAGGCGGACTGCGGACAGCAAGGTGTCAGCATGCCCGGTAGTCCTGACGTATGGTCCTAGGGCTCAGGTTCTCAGAGAGAAAGAGAGAACGAGAGAATTAGAGAGAGCATACTTAAATTCACACAGGACACTGGATAAGACAGGAGAAGTACTCCAGGTATAACCAACTAACCCCAGCCCCCCGACACATAAACTACTGCAGCATAAATACTGGAGGCTGAGACAGGAGCGGTCCGGAGACACTGTGGCCCCATCCGAAGAAAACCCCGGACAGGGCCAAACAGGAAGGATATAACCCCACCCACTCTGCCAAAGGACAGCCCCCGCACCACTAGAGGGATATCCTCAACCACCAACTTACAATCCTGAGACAAGGCCGAGTATAGCCCACAGAGGTCTCACCACAGCACAAACCAAGGGGGGGCGCCAACCCAGACAGGAAGATCACGTCAGTAACTCAACCCACTCAAGTGACGCACCCCTCCTAGGGACGGCATGAAAGAGCACCAGCAAGCCAGTGACTCAGCCCCTGTAACAGGGTTAGAGGCAGAGAACCCCAGTGGAGAGAGGGGAACCGGCCTGGCAGAGACAGCAAGGGCTGTTCGTTGCTCCAGAGCCTTTCCGTTCACCTTCACACTCCTGGGCCAGACTACACTCAATCATATGACCTACTGAAGAGATAAGTCTTCAGTAAAGACTTAAAGGTTGAGACCGAGTCTGCGTCTCTCACATGGGTAAGCAGACTGTTCCATAAAAATGGAGATCTATAGGAGAAAGCCCCTGCCTCCCGCTGTTTGCTTAGAAATTCTAGGGACAATTTAGGAGGCCTGCGTCTTGTGACCGTAGCGTACGTATTGGTATGTACGGCAGGACCAACTCGGAAAGATAGGTAGGAGCAAGCCCATGTAACGCTTTATAGGTTAACAGATATCCCCAGTCCTAACCCATCAATAATTGTTTGTATCAATCTAATTCCTCATAACTAATCCATAAAACCACTCAAAATTCCTCTAGTATACAATGATTATTTAATTGATTACCCTAAATGTCACGATCGTCTAATGAGGGAGACCAAGGCGCAGCGTTGCGAGTGAACATATTCAATTTATTAACTACTCACACGAACAAAACAATAAACAACGAATGCGTGACGTCTATGGTACAACACGAACACACACACGAACACTCTCCCACAACCCGAAAGAAAAACTGACAGATTAAATATGGCTCCCAATCAGAGACAACCAGCCGACAGCTGACACTCGTTGCCTCTGATTGGGAGTCACACCGGCAAACATAGAAAATAGACAACCTAGAACACCCACCAAAGAAACAGAAAACATAGAATGAACACACCCTGGCTCAACATAATGAGTCCCCGAGCCAGGGTGTGACACTAAATCTGCTACATGTGATCTCATCTCAAATGATCCATTGTCAATTATTTGATCAACCCCCTAGGAAAATCTGTCTCCCCTTCTATTGTTCCTGTCCCCCTGTAAATGTCATATTTCATTTTTTAGCCAATACAATCACGGTTACATCAAATGTTCCCTCCTTTGGCCATTTAGTTACTATCTTTCTGGTCATTTTTCTCATTTGTTAGAGATATTACCAATATCTTCACTATTTTCTGGGAACCTTCTCTTCATGATTGCTGCTGGTGATCCTGCCATCTCTACTTCTGGTGTGGTCTAATGTCTACATTAGGGTGTAAGGTAAATTATTCCTGTTGTCTTTTTCAGCTAAACGTTTTATATCCCTCAGTTAATGGTATTTTCTCCCTAATATATCTTACATTTACATTTTACATTTTAGTCATTTAGCAGACGCTCTTATCCAGAGCGACTTACAGTTAGTGAAACCCTTTTTTTAATCATTTGTTTTTATACTGGCCCCCCCTGGGAATCGAACCAACAACCCTGGCCCTGGCGTCTAGTGGCACAGTTAGCACTGCGATGCAGTGCCTTAGACCACTTAGACCACTGCGCCACTCAGGATCTTCATACTCTTCCTCTTTCCCTAAATGAGATTTAATCCCTTGCTTTTCCTCTACTATCCTTCTATCATTACTGGATCAATGATAATAACTGTAATAACTATTAATAATAATTGTAATAACTATTTCACATTAAATTGTGCCTTTTTCTGATAATGTTATAATTGTAGCCTATTGCATTACTTTAGTTTAAAATATAAGTTTGTTTATTTAACAAATCTAGAACCCACTATAGGTTGGTACTATTCCCTCAGCATAATAGCTAAAGCTACTTGCATCCCCTGGTCCCCGTAACAAAAAATAAATTATCGTTCTAGAATTCACCAACTATTTGCATACACCACTGGTGTTAAGCAACCTATCGAATAAAGTAATAACAATTATAATTTATCAAAGCACTGCCTTCCAGTCAAGTATTAAGTATTTAGACCTCTACTTGAAATCTTACAGCTCAATCTAACTCGCTGGACTGTCTCTATTTTTTTTTCTTCCCACTAACCAGAGCCATAAATTATTCTCCTTTGTCCTCAACTCAATTTTCACAGCTCTATCGCCATTTCAGTTCGCTATTCAATTTCTTTAACTGTTC
This sequence comes from Coregonus suidteri, assembly GCA_036851935.1. Lineage (NCBI taxonomy): Eukaryota > Metazoa > Chordata > Actinopteri > Salmoniformes > Salmonidae > Coregonus > Coregonus suidteri. The sequence continues at coordinate 29,842,179 of CM072244.1, read as the reverse complement.
TCTCTGATTAGGCCCTAATTAATAAAACAAATACTTGCTATCGTTGATAAGCATACATTTAATGATATTCCTATCATTTGAACTATCTCTCACCCCTCCCCTTGCTCCTTCCTATCCAACAGGGGAGGCGCGGGGACCTTGTAACATATTTTCATAGACCTTTCTAGAATACTTCTACTTAAGCTATCTAATTCAACCTTTCACATTTCTCAATCCACGTAATAATCTAGGTCTATATCCCCAATGCGAAAGCTTTACCCACTGTCCCTACCTGGGTTAGAACCAGGGACCCTCTACATACATTGCAAGTCACCCCACACATTCCGCGATGCTTTCAAAGAAAATACTTCCAGTTCATAGAGCAAGTGACGTCACCAAATGAAAACCGCACTAGCTCTCACCTCAGCAAAAACTCTCTCTCCCTTCACCCATTCCCTATTGAATAAGTGAGTCTTTCTATTTAACGCCAACCATGCTACAAATCTTCCATTCAACATCAACAAACAAAATACTCAGTAGTATCCGGTCACCACCCATACCAGCCGCCGAATTCCCTCATACACAGACCCCACCCCATGCCACCGAAATGCCCAACAAAACATAATAGTTCAATGGAACCCCCTATTGGCTCTCCACTATTTATGCATTACTTCCATAACCACACCAGTCATGGTCCGATCACCCATTAAACCTTATCACATGATCAAACAACGGTACAACCTTAAACTAATATTCTCTACTTTCTCACCCATGACGTATGTCTACGTCCGGGTGAGCAAGTTCGTACGTATATATCGTTAGAAATTTATAGGTACCTCTCAAATAATCGCTTCGTGGTGTTTTTAGCCAATTCTTAATGGACACAAATCACTTCTTAGTCTTTCCTGACTCTCCAAAAGCCATACTCTCGCTGTCTCTAGCCCCTCCTCTCGCGGTTCTCCCTCCTGTGTCCAGTCGGAACAGGTTTTGTCTGTTTTTCGTTTTAGCATTTCCAATATTCTGCCGTTATTTAAAGTACGTTAGTCTATTTATTTAAATCAAATTATTCCCACCTAATTAGTTAAAGTCGGTGCATATTTATATTTAAATGATAAACCAAATTATTTCAGTCTAATTATTTAACCAGTATTTTGCAGGGTCAAACATCAAACGTTAAATTAAATAATAAACCAAATTGCTTCAACTTAATTATTTAAAACCAGTATTTTGCTATGTCAAACATCAAATGTTACAGTTCAGTTATATCAGTTCAATACATTTCAATTTAGTTATATTGACTATTCATTATCTTTACCTTTACATTGTCAAATTCAACCTTGCCTACTATCCTCCTCCCTATCTAAAAAATACTCCACTGAACCTAGCCGTACCCTCTTAGTTACGAACCTTGCCAGTCGCTAGTATCTAAGTAAATTATTCCCTGTATCTTCGAACCTAGCCATACCCTCGTAGTTACGGACCTTGCCGATAGATTTCAGTATTTTCCCCGAACCTAGCCGTACCCCCGCAGTTACGGACCTTGCCGGTGGAACAATACTCTATGGTACCATGGTTTAACATCACATTCACCACAGGTTTGCATGTCACAATATGGTGCTTATCTACTCATAATAATTCGTATAATAATTCATAATTTAGTTCACTTACATCAAACAGGTGTTTCACAAAATTAATTTGGATGAAGCCAATGTGCAGAACTTCAGTTATATAACAATAGGTGTCTGCTTACCTGTTTTTAGTAGTCCGGACTCTTTGTGAAACACACCGTCCAATGACAGAGATGTCCAATGGGCCGGACAATACCCAGCGAAGTCCCTTCTACCAGATCACAGTCGGAGGTCACCAATTGATAAGTTGCGTCAATTCAAATCTGGTATTGGGAACAAAAGAGGTCAATACACGTCTTCTAAAATAGACTAGTATTTTAATTAATGCAAAACACTTCAATGGTAAATATGATGTTCGTATATACGGGTCCACTGAAATACCACACAGGGCAGACAGAGAACTGAGCCATTGTCATAAGTTCTTCTTTAAATACTCTGACAGAGATAGTTCCCGCTCCCTGCTGGCCTATCAGAGTAGAGCCTGAGCGTGGTTTAGACTTACTCAGCCTATCGTTGGCGCACAGGCTGGTCCCAGCCCCTTGGCGCTCCACTGTTGTCAGGCATTAGTTGTTATCTTTACAAAGTCAGCAACCTCAGACATCTTTGTAGCAGAACACATGTCCTTGAGCAGTTTAACAAAGAGGCTGTGTTTGTGTATGTGAGACACAAGTCTTATCTCAGCCTACCCCCCAACAGTTCCCCACATTAATCACAGCTTGTTATATTAAACAGTCTATATCAGTACAGCACAAACCTATTATGTTTAATCATTAATGCTTTCTTATTAAGCTAACAGCACATCTAAAATATAAGAGAATAATTTCCCACAGTTGGGATGGTGTTCTTCGGCTTGCAAGCAACCCCCTTTTTCCTCCAAACATAACGATGGTCAATATGGCCTAACAGTTCTATTTTTGATTCATCAGACCAGAGGACATTTCTCCAAAAAGTACGATCTTTGTCCCCATGTGCAGTTGCAAACCGTACTCCTGCATTTTTATGGCGGTTTTGGAGAAGTGGCTTCTTCCTTGCTGAGCGGCCTTTCAGGTTATGTTGATGTAGGACTCGTTTTACTGTGGATATAGATACTTTTGTACCTGTTTCCTCCAGCATCTTCACAAGGTCCTTTGCTGTTGTTCTGGGATTAATTTGCACTTTTTGCACCAACATACATTCATCTCTAGGAGACAGAACACGTCTCCTTCCTGAGCGGTATGATGGCTGCATGGTCCCATGGTGTTTATACTTGCATACTATTGTTTGTACAGATGAACGTGGTACCTTCAGGCGTTTGGAAATTGCTCCCAAGGATGAACCAGACTTGTGGAGGTCTACAAATGTTTTTCTGAGGTCTTGGCTGATTTCTTTTGATTTTCCCATGATGTCAAGCAAAGAGGCACTGCGTTTGAAGGTAGGCCTTGAAATACATCCACAGGTACACCTCCAATTGTAGACCTCCAATTGATGTCAATTAGCCTATCAGAAGCTTCTAAAGCCATGACATCATTTCCTGGAATATTCCAAGCTGTTTAAAGGCACAGTCAACTTAATGTATGTAACCTTCTGACCCACTGGAATTGTGATACAGTGAATTATAAGTGAAATAATCTGTCTGTAAACAATTGTTGGAAAAATTACTTGTGTCATGCACAAGTAGATTTCCTAACCGACTTGCCAAAACTATAGTTTGTTAACAAGAAATGTGTGGAGTGGTTGAAAAATGAGTTTCAATGACTACAACCTAAGTATGTAGCAGAGTGTTTAATGGTGCAGTACATCTATGAGGTATCTACATCTGTAAGGTGAGTGTATGGGTGGTTACTAGCATCAGAGTCTGTACTGAAGGAGACAGTTTTATAGTGGAGACAGGCTGTCCCCGTATACAGTGGGGAAAAAAGGATTTAGTCAGCCACCAATTGTGCAAGTTCTCCCACTTAAAAAGATGAGAGAGGCCTGTAATTTTCATCATAGGTACACGTCAACTATGACAGACAAATTGATATTTTTTTTCTCCAGAAAAATCACATTGTAGGATTTTTTATGAATTTATTTGCAAATTATGGTGGAAAATAAGTATTTGGTCACCTACAAACAAGCAAGATTTCTGGCTCTCACAGACCTGTAACTTCTTCTTTAAGAGGCTCCTCTGTCCTCCACTCGTTACCTGTATTAATGGCACCTGTTTGAACTTGTTATCAGTATAAAAGACACCTGTCCACAACCTCAAACAGTCACACTCCAAACTCCACTATGGCCAAGACCAAAGAGCTGTCAAAGGACACCAGAAACAAAATTGTAGACCTGCACCAGGCTGGGAAGACTGAATCTGCAATAGGTAAGCAGCTTGGTTTGAAGAAATCAACTGTGAGAGCAATTATTAGGAAATGGAAGACCATTGATAATCTCCCTCGATCTGGGGCTCCACGCAAGATCTCACCCCGTGGGGTCAAAATGATCACAAGAACGGTGAGCAAAAATCCCAGAACCACACGGGGGGACCTAGTGAATGACCTGCATAGAGCTGGGACCAAAGTAACAAAGCCTACCATCAGTAACACACTACGCCGCCAGGGACTCAAATCCTGCAGTGCAGACGTGTCCCCCTGCTTAAGCCAGTACATGTCCAGGCCTGTCTGAAGTTTGCTAGAGTGCATTTGGATGATCCAGAAGAGGATTTGGAGAATGCCATATGGTCAGATGAAACCAAAATAGAACTTTTTGGTAAAAACTCAACTCGTCGTGTTTGGAGGACCAAGAATGCTGAGTTGCATCCAAAGAACACCATACCTACTGTGAAGCATTGGGGTGGAAACATCATGCTTTGGGGCTGATTTTCTCCAAAGGGACCAGGACGACTGATCTGTGTAAAGGAAAGAATGAATGGGGCCATGTATCTTGAGATTTTGAGTGAAAACCTCCTTCCATCAGCAAGGGCATTGAAGATGAAACGTGGCTGGGTCTTTCAGCATGACAATGATCCCAAACACACCGCCCGGGCAACGAAGGAGTGGCTTCGTAAGAAGCATTTCAAGGTCCTGGAGTGGCCTAGCCAGTCTCCAGATCTCAACCCCATAGAAAATCTTTGGAGGGAGTTGAAAGTCCGTGTTGCCCAGCGACAGCCCCAAAACATCACTGCTCTTGAGGAGATCTGCATGGAGGAATGGACCAAAATACCAGCAACAGTGTGTGAAAACCTTGTGAAGACTTACAGAAAACGTTTGACCTGTGTCATTGCCAACAAAGGGTATATAACAAAATATTGAGAAACTTTTGTTATTGACCAAATACTTATTTTCCACCATACTTTGCAAATAAATTCATTAAAAATCCTACAATGTGATTTTCTGGATTAATTTTTCTCATATTGTCTGTCATAGTTGACGTGTACCTATGATGAAAATTACAGGCCTCTCTCATCTTTTTAAGTGGGAGAACTTGCACAATTGGTGGCTGACTAAATACTTTTTTTCCCCCACTGTATACTGCATTATCTATAGTACTGTTATGACGAGTTTCTCTGGTATCGAGTACTTCAGGATGGGACACAGATGGAGAGTTGATTCATCGTTATTTAATGCAGTACTGGATTCAATGAAAGGGCGGTACGGACGTAGCCTCTTGTCATATGACTTCCATAGAAAATCTCTCAGTTTATATTATGCTCTCCGAGCTACTTCTGTCCATCATCTGCCAACCATCATTGAGTGTCACTCATCTCCTACAATAGGATCCCCATACATGGTATCGTGTGTCACCCTAGTATGTACTATGTAGTACGTATGGCCAGGCCATTCCATCACGTACACCTTCTAAGATTAGCCCAAGTGGCCCCCAATCTATCTTGGCACACCAACCCTCTGTCACTCACCAGTGACCTCTATAACACATTGCGTGTCCTTGTCCTCTCTCCCACATGCAGCTCAGGAGTTTACAAACATTAATAATCTTGTATCAAAAGTCATCATATCAGGTACTATCATGGTACTATAGAAACTGATACAGACTACAGACAGACAGTACACAGTCTAGTACTATAGAAACTGATACAGACTATAG
>CM072244.1:29824930-29836016 GCA_036851935.1 Coregonus suidteri | reverse complement strand
TTGGGTTTCATCTGACCATATGAACCTTCTCCCCAATCCTCTTCTGGATCATCCAAATCCACTCTAGCAAACTTCAGGACGGGCCTGGACATGTACTGGGCTTAAGCAGGGGGGGACACGTCTGGCACTGCAGGATTTTGAGTCCCCTGGCGGCGTAGTGTGTTACTGATGGTAGGCTTTGTTACTTTGGTCCCAGCTCTCTGCAGGTCATTAACACTAGGTCCCCCCCGTGTGGTTCTGGGATTTTTGCTCACCGTTCTTGTGATCATTTTGACCCCACGGGGTGAGATCTTGCGTGGAGCCCCAGATCGAGGGAGATTATCAGTGGTCTTGTATGTCTTCCATTTCCTAATAATTGCTCCCAGCAGTTGATTTCTTCAAACCCAGCTGCTTACCTATGGCATGATTCAGTCCCTTCCCCAGCCTGGTGCAGGTCTACAATTTTGTTTCTGGTGTCCTTTGACAAGTGGAGTTTGGAGTGTGGCTGTTTGAGGTTGTGGACAGGTGTCTTTTATACTGATAACAAGTTCAAACAGGTGCCATTAATACAGGTAACGAGTGGAGGACAGAGGAGCCTCTTAAAGAAGAAGTTACAGGTCTGTGAGAGCCAGAAATCTTGCTTGTTTGTAGGTGACCAAATACTTATTTTCCACCATAATTTGAAAATAAATTCATTAAAAATCCTACAATGTGATTTTCTGGATTTTTTTAAATCAATTTGTCTGTCATAGTTGACGTGTACTGTAGTGTCGAGTCAATGTTGCTAATTATGCTGTTAAACAAAGGAGTCCGCTTATACTGAACTTTGATCATAAGTTGTATTCATATCACAAGATTTCAGCATAAGTTTACAGATGTCTAGAGCATCCGGAGAGCAGTGTCCGAAAAGAATATGTCTGCTGCTCTAATGTTCTTTGTTCAAACCCAGTACTTATAATCTTTCCCAAAATATGGGGGGTTCCCCATATTGTCCAATCCCCTGTCTACAACACACAGACTCTGTCTGTTCTATGGGGTGTCACCCTAAAACGGCTCCCTCTGAAACTGAATAAACATCCTCTCAGGTTCCACTTAAAAACATTAGCAAAGTCATAATTCTTAATAGACTACAGTACCTATGATGAAAATTACAGGCCTCTCTCATCTTTTTAAGTGGGAGAACTTAAACAATTGGTGGCTGACTAAATGCTTTTTTTCCCCCACTGTACATGATGTTTTCACCTCAGTGATATCCAGGTCTCCTGCACCACCATCCGCACCACCAACCTCACCCACCTCTTCATCCACCCCAGGGACCTCCAATTACCCTGGACCGTCATCTGTCTCCCCGTCATCATCCACATCACCATCAATCCCAATGGAGTTTGTAGTGATCATGGTGTCTGTGTGTCTAACTGTGTTGGTGTTAACTGTCATCCTGTTCACAGTCTACAGATGGAAATGTAACAAGGTGCAAGGTATGTTTCAGACACACGCGCACACACGCCCACACACACACAAAACATTACAAGTGTGTACTCTATTTAAGATGTTGTGTGTTCCACAGGGCTGGTCTCCTCCAGCAGACAGACCTCTAGCAGAACAAACACCCACCCAGGAAACAGTGAGGAGGTGAGGGGTTAAAGGTTAGGACGGGGTGGTTGGTCATCGGGGTGTCTGCTGAGCTAACAGATTAACAGATTTAACCTAACCATTCAGATCATCACCTGTAACAATTCATCAAATGTATTTATACAACATGAATACAGAATAAAGCACGTTCATATTTCCCCAAATAAGGACTATGGACATAACACCACTGTCTGATGGTACCGATTATGGCCTAATGTTGTTGTAACTTTTCAGGGGAACCAGGACTATGAGAATGACCCTGCTACAGACACCATGGTTCATATCAAAAACGATGATGCTGTCTACCAAACCCTGAACCCCAACACTGCAAACCAAGATTCAATTTACCAAAGCCTGAACCCCAACACTGCAACAACCCAAGATTCAACTAACCAAACCATGAACCAGAAGACTGCAAACCAAGATTCAATTTACCAAAACCTGGAACTGCAAACAAAGATTGGATTTAGGGACTAATTTGCGGCTTTTGAAGTGGAAGTGTTTCTATTGCCTCCCATAGGCAGACTTTGTTTTCCCCCTGCGCCCGTGAACACCCCAGCCAAACAAGACTAAGTCTGCCTCTGTTGCCTCCTGTTGTAATATAGGCTTCAATGTTGGTACTTTTGACCATCCAATATCACCGGTGAACATGTATATGAAAACTCAGCAAAATGACATTGCCACGAGCACCACCACAGATATTGCGATGGGCAACATGCAAGACTTCGCTCTCACACAGGTACATGCGCATGTGCACAAGTTCGCTTCATCCTGTCACAGCGTGGTAGGTCTGTGACCAAAACATCCGAGAAGTCTACCCTCGCATTTCAACGTTCTGAGTTGTTGCGGAAAATGACCCACTATGCTGTTTACTTTATGCATCTACTTCATATCGCTGAGTCTACTTAAGATACTCACTTACTAGATGCTAGCAAGTACACTGTAAAAAGAATCCTGTTGTTTTTACGGAAACGTACTGCAACCAAACACATTACTTAAAAAAAGTACAGTATGTTATTGTAAATTCCAAAGAAACTCAGGTTTAACAGTACATTACAAACCAAAGTTTCTGTTGCATTTACAATAATATACTGTACTTTTTTTTTACAGTAACTTAAAGGTAACTGGCCTATTTTTTTTACAGTGTAGTTTGAAGTCTTTTCTCCCAACTGTGATATCAGACAATCTAATGAATTCATTAATAATCGACTTATGGACCAGAATGGGAGACTTCTGGACTAGACTGGGAGACTTATGGACCAGACTGGGAGACTTCTGGACTAGACTGGGAGACTTCTGGACCAGACTGGGAGACTTCTGGACTAGACTGGGAGACTTCTGGACTAGACTGGGAGACTTCTTTTGGTTATTCACTTCTCTATCATGTAACTTTATTTTACATTAGTATAAAATATATAAGAAATAAATATGTATATAAATATTCTGTATATAATGTGTTGTGCCCAACATGTAAGTGACATTGACATTATGAAATACTGTATTTCTGGCCTATGTTGAAAGTTTGACTTTTTTGTAAAATATGAAAAAATCTTCATGTTGACATAAATGTTGTTCTGATATCAAGTTGAAAATAAATGTGGAACAACCGGCTATTTCTTAGGATGTTTGTATTTCTTGATACAACATAGACAGTACTTTAGTGCTGAAATAGAAGTGGACATTTTACTTGACCCGCCCATTCTTCCCTCTCAGAATCTTCTATGGTGTTCTCTTGTGGTTTTAAACTGAACAGACAGTTTGAAAATGTTTCATAACGCGACCACAGACTTGCAGCATGAGATCCGTTCAGAAAACACGCAGGACACGTGGGCTATTTCAAGGAAATGGTTAGTGTGTCTCAACCTATATAATTGAATACCCATTTACTGAATTGGTCATCATCACCATCTGCATCATCTTCATCACTTTCAAAGAAGACAAACAGAAGACAAATAAAAACAACTATTTACATTTTAATATTTTATCCTGAAGTTATACTGTCTCTGACTGAGACTTCCACTGGTATTACTGGGATAAGAGTTATACTGTCCTGGATGACACCTCTACTAGTATTACTGGGAGAAGATATATACTGTCTCTTTATGACTGAGACTTATACTAGTATTACTGGGAGAAGAGTTATACTGTCTCTGACTGAGACTTCTAGTGATAATCACCCAGTTGATTATTATTATTATTATTATTATTATTATTTATTATTATTATTATTATTGTTACCCTGTACTATTATATTGTGTTTTTTGGTGTAATATAAATCTGTTTATATGTTGACCAAATTCAACACTCTCTCATGGTCGTCACTAGTTAATAAACATTGTATAAAATATATTGACTTTTTCTAAATTTTGTTACGTTAGCCTTCTTCTAAAATGAAAAAATAATATATATATTCCTCATCAATCTACACACAATACCCCATAATGACAAAGCAAGAACAGGTTTTTAGAAATTTTTGCTAATGTATTAAAAACAAAAAAAACTGAAATACCTTATTTACATAAGAATTCAGACCCTTTGCTATGAGACTCGAAATTAAGCTCAGGTTCATCCTGTTTCCATTGACCATCCTTGAGAAGTTTCTACAACTTGATTAGAGTCCACCTGTTGTAAAATCAATTGATTGGTCCCACAGTTGACCGTGCATGTCAGAGCAAAAACCAAGCTTGTCCGTAGAGATCCGAGACAGGATTGTGTCGGGGCACAGCTCAGGGGAAGGGTACCAAAACATTTCTGCAGCATTGAAGGTCCCCAAGAACACAGTGGCCTCCATCATTCTTAAATGGAAGAAGTTTGGAACCACCAAGACTCTTCCTAGAGCTGGCCGCCCGGCCAAACTGAGCAATCGAGGGAGAAGGGCCTTGGTCAGGGATGTGACCAAGAACCCAATGGTCACTCTGACAGCGCTCCAGAGTTCCTCTGTGGAGACGGGAGACCCTTCGGGAAGAACAACCATTCCTCCACCAATCAGGCCTTTATGGTAGAGTGGCCAGACGGAAGCCACTCCCCAGTACTTTCAGTGTTCTCCACAGAGAGAGAGAGAGAGAGAGAGAGAGAGAGAGAGAGAGAGAGAGAGAGAGAGAGAGAGAGAGAGAGAGAGAGAGAGAGAGAGAGAGAGAGAGAGAAGAAGGGGGAGAAAGTGGGAGAAAGAGAGAGAGAGAGAGTTGGGGTAGAGCAGCATGGAGAAAGTCTTCATCACCATGGTTACCCTTCTGTTAGGTGAGTTCACTCAGTTGTATTACAGTTTTATGACATACTGTAGGTACTTAAGGTGTGTTTTATGTATTCATACAAATAGTGTGTAACAGTACATTTAGAAAGATGAAGTGTTGGGGTGACAGGTTTTAATATGAACTGGACTATTTCTCATGTTTTCACGTGACAGCTCTGAGTCCAGCTGAGTCAGAGGGTTTGGCAGTGACTGGACTTGAAGGAGGACAGGTGGAAATCAAATGCTCACATAGATTCACACAGAAAAACATAAAAGACTTCTGCAAGGACACCTGCACTGGTTCAGATATTCTGGTTCAAACTGAGGACAGCAAGAACTATATTGAGAGAGGGAGATACAGTATAGATGACAGAGGAGATGGAGACTTCACTGTTTGTTATCATCATGATCCTGAAGACTCTGGGACCTATTGTGTGGTGGTAAGTTAACACTCAATCACATGTTCTCAAATCTCTCACTCATAGTTTAATTCATGTTTTAACGTATTTAAAACCTCATCTCTGACAACCAGACCCCATGTCCTCTTCAAACCACCAGCATTCACATCTAGAGAGACTGAGGGAAACTACCACTCTACAGGTAAATACTCAACCATCCACCTACCTCTGAACTTATCACACACTCTCGCTCTACTGTCTGATGTAGGAACATAGATGTGATTGGTTAAGGAGGAAGAGGGAGGGACTGTCAGAAATAACATGTGGTAGGAAGGTTTGAAGAGAGAGAGAGAGAGAGAGAGAGAGATGCAGAAATAGGGAAGTACATAGTTGTACGAGTACAAGGCATGAGAGAGAGAGAGAGAGGGAGGGGCAGAGAGAGAGAGAGAGAGAGAGAGAGAGAAGAGAGAGAGAGAGAGAGTACATAAAGTACATGAAGTTTGAATTTAAGTTCCTATAAGTAGAGAGAGAGAGAGAGAGAGAGTTATAGACTTGGACACACAGCATTATATCAGGACCTATAGACACCTGGACCAACCTGGAGAGAACACATCATTATATCCGGACCTATAGACACCTGGACCAACCTGGAGAGAACACAACATTATATCAGGACCTATAGACACCTGGACCAACCTGGAGAGAACACAACAAGATGAGGATCCTGCTGATAGTCATCCTCCTCTCCTTCATGACAGGTAATAAGCTTGTTATAACTCTCTATAACAATGTAATAACATCCAGTTAGTCTTCTTATAAAGGCTGCTGCTACAGATAAGGAAACACTACTGTGTGTGTGTGTGTGTGTGTGTGTGTGTGTGTGTGTGGTGTGTTTTCTGTGTGTGTGTGTGTGTGTGTGTGTGTGTTTGTGTGTGTGTGTGTGGTGTGTGTCTGTGTGTGTGTGTGTGTGTGTGTGTGTGTTGTGTGTGTGTGTGTGTGTGTGTGTGTGTGTGTGTGTGTGTGTGTGTGTGTGTGTTTCAGGATGCCACTTGCGTAGGAATTCTAACCATCAGTACATTAGTATTCCAAAACACTAAACCAAGAGGAATAAAACATATGTTCTCTTGTCTGATTGACAGGTTGTTTGAGCTCATTCAAAGTGACAGGATACTCTGGAGGAACTGTCATCATCTACTGTGAATATTCCATAGAAGAGAGAAGTCATGAGAAATATTTCTGTATGGGGAAGTATAGTTCAAGTTGTAAGGATAAAATCAAAACTGGATTGAAGAACACCTGGCATCACGTTGGTAGATTCTCTCTGTATGACAACACAGAAGGAAACGACTTCAAGGTGATCATCAGACAACTGACTAAACAAGATGAAGGGACCTACTGGTGTGGAGTGGACAAACCTAATGCACCTGACAGTTATACCAAGGTAGAGCTGAAAGTAGAGGAAGGTGAGTCACTTTTGCTTTAACTTTATAAAATGAATTTAGCTAGATATGTTGTTGCATGATTAGTACCACTAGTCAAGGAAGTTAGTCTATAGTATTAGACTAAGGTTGTGATGTGTGTTCCTATTGACAGATGACTGCTGTGAGAAGTCAGTCACAGAGACGGTCTATCTGGGAGGAGAAGCTACCATCAGCTGCAACTATCCAGAGGACCATGAGGACAGCACCAAGCATTTCTGCAAGGAAAGCAAAGACTTCAAGACTTGTTTATATGATCGCTGCTTACCAGAGAACTGCTAAAGCTGGGCGTTTCTCTGTCTCTGACAACAGAAGAGTGAAATCCTACTCAGTGACCATCAGTGACCTGACAGAAGATGATACTGGGACCTACTGGTGTGGAGTAGAAACAGGAAAGAGAGAGGAAAGTTACATCGCACTGATCACACAGGTGAAGCTACGTGTTATAAGTGAGTATAAACAAGACTTCTATTTCTTTAGCATGTGTACCCAAAACACACACGTTACAGTCTTGTAAGAAAAAGTAGTTTAATTGAAATCATAATTGCATTCATTGTTTTATGTCATTCACATGTTTGATGTATTTGATAACGTTCCATCTATTCCATTCCAGCCATTGTGGTTAGCCCGTCCTCCTATATCTCTGTCCACCAGCCTCCTCTGCTTCCCATGCTGTACCCCTGCAGTAACTATGTACTGTATGACCACATAAATAATATATAGCATTCTATTTTATCAGATATAACTACAATATGTTATGTCTGACCATTAAAATACTGTCATTTTAAAGTAGCAATCACATCTAGAACCTTCTGAAATATGCTGTTATTAATTGGCAACAACCAGTTTAGTGAAATGTAGCATTGAACTAAACATTTTATCAGTAGTAGTAGTTGTTCAGTGGTTGACAGCAGGCAGTGAGTGTGTTAGTGGAGGCTGGGTGTGTCTGTGTGTTTGTAATGGTGTGAAAAGACACTGGACCAGAACACTGTAACTTCCTTTGTAATGTCTTTGTGTTTCTATATCTTTCTCAGTATCACTAAGCAGTCATAGATCAAGATAAAAAAAAAAAAGATTCAGTATGAATGTCATCATGAAACCTGCAGTTGTCATGTGATATATTTGAGAGAGAGAAATGAGGGATGGAGAGAATAAGTGATGAAAAAGAAGAGAGAGAGAGATGAGAGAGAGAGAAAAGATAGAAAGAGAGAGAAATGTGGTGAGCTAAAGGAGAACTAAACACCTCAACAGGAACAAGAGAAACCACCCTGTCTTTATACACCTCAACAGGAACAAGAGAAACCCCCCTGTCTTTACACACCTCAACAGGAACAAGAGAAACCCCCCTGTCTTTATTCACCTCAACAGGAACAAGAGAAACCAACCTGTCTTTACACACCTCAACAGGAACAAGAGTAACCACCCTGTCTTTATACACCTCAACAGGAACAAGAGAAACCACCCTGTCTTTACACACCTCAATAGGAACAAGAGAAACCACCCTGTCTTTACACACCTCAACAGGAACAAGAGTAACCACCCTGTCTTTACACACCTCAACAGGAACAAGAGTAACCACCCTGTCTTTATACACCTCAACAGGAACAAGAGAAACCACCCTGTCTTTATACACCTCAACAGGAACAAGAGAAACCACCCTGTCTTTACACACCTCAATAGGAACAAGAGAAACCACACTGTCTTTACACACCTAAACAGGAACAAGAGTAACCACCCTGTCTTTACACACCTCAACAGGAACAAGAGTAACCACCCTGTCTTTACACACCTCAACAGGAACAAGAGTAACCACCCTGTCTTTACACACCTCAACAGGAACAATAGTAACCACCCTGTCTTTACACACCTCAACAGGAACAATAGTAACCACCCTGTCTTTACACACCTCAACAGGAACAAGAGTAACCACCCTGTCTTTACACACCTCAACAGGAACAAGAGTAACCACCCTGTCTTTACACACCTCAACAGGAACAATAGTAACCACCCTGTCTTTACACACCTCAACAGGAACAAGAGTAACCCCCCTGTCTTTATACACCTCAACAGGAACAAGAGTAACCACCCTGTCTTTACACACCTCAACAGGAACAAGAGTAACCACCCTGTCTTTACACACCTCAACAGGAACAAGAGAAACCACCCTGTCTTTACACACCTCAACAGGAACAAGAGAAACCACCCTGTCTTTACACACCTCAATAGGAACAAGAGAAACCACACTGTCTTTACACACCTAAACAGGAACAAGAGTAACCACCCTGTCTTTACACACCTCAACAGGAACAAGAGTAACCACCCTGTCTTTACACACCTCAACAGGAACAAGAGTAACCCCCCTGTCTTTATTCACCTCAACAGGAACAAGAGAAACCAACCTGTCTTTATACACCTCAACAGGAACAAGAGGAACCACCCTGTCTTTACACACCTCAACAGGAACAAGAGTAACCACCCTGTCTTTACACACCTCGACAGGAACAAGAGTAACCACCCTGTCTTTACACACCTCAACAGGAACAAGAGTAACCACCCTGTCTTTACACACCTCAACAGGAACAAGAAGAACCAACATGTCTTTACACACCTCAATAGGAACAAGAGAAACCACACTGTCTTTACACACCTCAACAGGAACAAGAGTAACCCCCCTGTCTTTATACACCTCAACAGGAACAAGAGTAACCACCCTGTCTTTACACACCTCAACAGGAACAAGAGAAACCACCCTGTCTTTACACACCTCAATAGGAACAAGAGAAACCACACTGTCTTTACACACCTAAACAGGAACAAGAGTAACCACCCTGTCTTTACACACCTCAACAGGAACAAGAGTAACCACCCTGTCTTTACACACCTCAACAGGAACAAGAGTAACCCCCCTGTCTTTATTCACCTCAACAGGAACAAGAGAAACCAACCTGTCTTTATACACCTCAACAGGAACAAGAGGAACCACCCTGTCTTTACACACCTCAACAGGAACAAGAGTAACCACCCTGTCTTTACACACCTCAACAGGAACAAGAGTAACCACCCTGTCTTTACACACCTCAACAGGAACAAGAGTAACCACCCTGTCTTTACACACCTCAACAGGAACAAGAAGAACCAACATGTCTTTACACACCTCAACAGGAACAAGAGTAACCCCCCTCCATATCTCTCTCTGTGCCTGTAACTCTCTCTCTCCCTCCATCTCTCTCTCTCTCTCCATGTGACTCTTCGCCTCCATCTCTCCATCCATCTCTCCATCTCTTCCTCTCCTCACCTAGCAAAAAAAAAATCCCACCTGTGTCAATCGTTTTCAGTGGCTCCACCCCCACCACCACCACAACAACAACAACAACAACAACAACAACAACAACTACAGCACTTCCAGCCTCAGCCACAACCACCTTCATCTCACCGTCACATCACCATCACCATCACCATTATCATCATCATCATCATCATCATCATCATCATCATCACCATCACCATCATCATCACCATCATCATCTTCACCATCATCACCATCCACATCATCACTAAACAGATCTGGTAAATTACATTTTACAAATTCAAATGTCTGAGTCTCACTTTGGTAGACATGTCTGTATGTAGTGTTATGATATGAGGGTAGGTTAGTGGTAGACATGTCTGTATGTAGTGTTATGATATGAGGGTAGGTTAGTGGTAGTCATGTCTGTATGTAGTGTTATGATATGAGGGTAGGTTAGTGGTAGACATGTCTGTATGTAGTGTTATGATATGAGGGTAGGTTAGTGGTAGTCATGTCTGTATGTAGTGTTATGATATGAGGGTAGGTTAGTGGTAGACATGTCTGTATGTAGTGTTATGATATGAGGGGTAGGTTAGTGGTAGTCATGTCTGTATGTAGTGTTATGATATGAGGGTAGGTTAGTGGTAGACATGTCTGTATGTAGTGTTATGATATGAGGGTAGGTTAGTGGTAGACATGTCTGTATGTAGTGTTATGATATGAGGGTAGGTTAGTGGTAGACATGTCTGTATGTAGTGTTATGATATGAGGGTAGGTTAGTGGTAGTCATGTCTGTATGTAGTGTTATGATATGAGGGTAGGTTAGTGGTAGTCATGTCTGTATGTAGTGTTATGATATGAGGGTAGGTTAGTGGTAGACATGTCTGTATGTAGTGTTATGATATGAGGGTAGGTTAGTGGTAGACATGTCTGTATGTAGTGTTATGATATGAGGGTAGGTTAGTGTAACAGTAGGTTTGTCTATTCGGTTCCGTAACAGCGTGTGTGTGTGTTTATGTGTGTGTGTGTGTGTGTGTGTGTGTGTGTGTGTGTGTGTGTGTGTGTGTGTGTGTGTGTGTGT
>CM072244.1:29804930-29822430 GCA_036851935.1 Coregonus suidteri | reverse complement strand
CGTATATAGTATTGTACATTCTTAACTAAATAAAAAACATCTGACTTCTCTAGACCCTTCCTCCTGACAGCAAAGATAATTTATTATGGGCTGCACGTAGCCCAGCAGTTAGGAGCGTTGGACCAGTAACTGCAAGGTAGCTGGTTTGAATCCCTGAACCGACGAGGTGAAATAAGGCATTAAACCTAATTGCTCCTGGCTAAATTACATACATGTATTATAATGACAAGATATTGGACTGTCTACTCTAACAATGGGCACAAAAACACTTGTGTGACAAGGTCTGAAGAGTGTATGTACATACAGAGACACTTCTAGTGTAGAGGTGATAGACAGGGAGGTTGTGTGACAAGGTCTGAAGAGTGTACGTACATACACAAACACAGACACACACATTCTCCCCCTCTCCCTAGATTCTAGAGGCAGGACGCAGACGCAGGGAATCAACAATGTAAAGGTTTACTTAAACACTGAGCAAGAGAACAACAAAGAGCGAGTACCCGACATGACACTAATAATCACACACACAACACAAACACTGAACAGTTCAGGGCTATATAGGGGTGGTGATGAGATGATGAGGTGCAGGTGCGCTGGAGCGTGATTAGGGTGCGTTGGGTTTCCATTCCGGTGTTGCCGAGGTGGTGCGCTCAGACCGGTGGCTGAGTAGACCGGCGAATCAGAGCACCAGAGGGGAGCAACGGGAGGAGACGTGACAGACACACATATTCTCCCCTCTCTCTAGATTCTCCTCCCTCAGACTACTCTCCTGGTGCAGGACAGAGGCAGAGTGCTGCTAGGTTTCATGTCTACTGATTTCATTGGTGGCTAAAATCTAATAGTATTCTATTATTTTGTAAAAGGGGCTGTCATGGTGATGATGGTGTGTAGATGTGTGAGTCTCTCTCAGAGGCCTAGAGGAAGTGATGCAACTACCTGAGGTTTTGTGGAGAGCTGCTGCTGACACATAGCCTCCGTTGCTATGGTTACTATGATCACTATATTACTCAGAGCCCTTTGGGGCCTGGTCAAAAGTATTGCACTATGTAGGGAATAGGGTGCTATTTGGTATACAACCACAGCTAGCTGAGTTCTCTTGTGGTTCAGAAGTCCAACCTCCGGCCGGTTTGAACCATTTTCACACAGCAGAGAGAGAGAGAGAGAGAGAGAGAGAGAGAGAGAGAGAGAGAGAGAGAGCGAGAGAGAGAGCAGCGAGGAGAGGAGAGAGAGACAGAGATAATTCCATTCTGTAGCCATAATGACATATGAAATGTCTCTATTCCTTTGAAACTGTTGTGAATTCTGTAGGGACAGTATCTGACAGACCAACATGTCGTCTATGACATTGTTGTAGTTATTGTTAACTCTATTGTCCATTGTATGTTTATTACTTAGGGCTCTATTCAATCCGTATCCAGGAAGTTGAGCTTTACAGCCTGATGAATATTCAAAGGTAATGTTTCCTGTGTTAGTGGAGACTGCGTTCATGGTAAATGCTGCATATGTTGGCTCAATCAGAAATGACCTTTTACATTTCTAACATACATTTACATTTTACATTTTAGTCATTTAGCAGACGCTCTTAACCAGAGCGACTTACAGGAGCAATTAGGGTTAAGTGCCTTGCTCAAGGGCACATTAACGTCATTTAGCAGACGCTCTTAGCCAGAGCGACTCACAAATTGGTGCGTTCCCACCCTATAGCCAGTGGGATAACCACTTTACAATTTGGGGGGGGGGGGGGGGGGGGGTTAGAAGGAATACTTTAGCCTATCCCAGGTATTCCTTAAAGAGGTGGGGTTTCAAATGTCTCCGGAAGGTGGTGAGTGACTCCGCTGTCCTGGCGTCGTGAGGGAGCTTGTTCCACCATTGGGGTGCCAGAGCAGCGAACAGTTTTGACTGGGCTGAGCGGGAGCTGTGCTTCCGCAGAGGAAGGGGAGCCAGCAGGCCAGAGGTGGATGAACGCAATGTCCTCGTTTGGGTGTAGGGACTGATCAGAGCCTGAAGTACAGAGGTGGCCGTTCCCCTCACTGCTCCAAAGGCAAGCACCGTGGTCTTGTAGCGGATGCGAGCTTCAATTGGAAGCCAGTGGAGTGTGCGGAGGAGGGGGGTGACGTGAGAGAACTTGGGAAGGTTGAACACCAGACGGGCTGCGGCATTCTGGATGAGTTGTAGGGGTTTAAATGGCACAGGCAGGGAGCCCAGCCAACAGCGAGTTGCAGTAGTCCAGACGGGAGATGACAAGTGCCTGGACCAGGACCTGCGCCGCTTCCTGTGTAAGGCAGGGTCGCACTCTCCGAATGTTGTAGAGCATGAACCTGCAGGAGCGGGTCACCGCCTTGATGTTGGCGGAGAACGACAGGGTGTTGTCCAGGGTCACGCCTAGGCTCTTCGCACTCTGGGGAGGAGGACACAGCGGAGTTGTCTACCGTGATGGCGAGATCATGGAACGGGCAGTCCTTCCCCGGGAGGAAGAGCAGCTCCGTCTTGCCAGGGTTTTCAGCTTGAGGTGGTGATCCGTCATCCATACTGATATGTCTGCCAGACATGCAGAGATGCGATTCGCCACCTGGTTATCAGAAGGGGGAAAGGAGAAGATTAGTTGTGTATCGTCACAGCGTAGCAATGATAGGAAAGGCCATGTGAGGATATGACAGAGCCAAGTGACTTGGTGTATAGGGAGAAAAGGAGAGGGCCCAGAACCGATCCCTGGGGACACCAGTGGTGAGAGCACGTGGTGCGGAGACAGCTTCCCGCCACGCCACTTGGTAGGAGCGACCGGTCAGGTAGGACGCAATCCAGGAGTGAGCCGCGCCGGAGATGCCCATTTCGGAGAGGAGGTGGAGAGGAGGATCTGATGGTTCACAGTATCAAAGGCAGCAGACAGGTCTAGAAGGACAAGAGCAGAGGAGAGAGAGGTTAGCTTTAGCAGTGCGGAGAGTCTCTGTGACACAGAGAAGAGCATCTCAGTTGAATGACCAGTCCTGAAACCTGATTGGTTTGGATCAAGAAAGTCATTCTGAGAGAGATAGCAAGAGAGTTGGCTAAAGACGGCACGCTCAATAGTTTTGGAAAGAAAAGAAAGAAGGGATACTGGTCTGTAGTTGTTGACATCAGTGGGGTCGAGTGTTGGTTTTTGAGAAGGGGAGTAACTCTCGCTCTCTTGAAGACGGAAGGGACATGGGCCAGCGGTCAAGGATGAGTTGATCAGCGAGGTGAGGTAGGGGAGAAGGTCACCGGAGATGGTCTGGAGAAGGGAGGAGGGGATGGGGTCAAGCGGGCAGGTTGTTGGGCGGCCTGCAGTCACAAGTCGCAGGATCTTATCTGGAGAGAGAGGGGAGAAAGAAGTCAAAGCATAGGGTAGGGCAGTGTGAGCAGGACCAGCAGTGTCATTAGACTTAACAAACAAGGATCGGATGTCGTCAACCTCTTTTCAAAGTGGTTGACGAAGTCATCCCACACAGGGGGGGGGGGGTGTGTGGGGGGGGGGGGGTTGGGGGAGAGGGGCGGGGGGGGGGGGGGGGGGAGGGGGGGGGTGGGGGGGGGGGGGTGGGGGGGGGGGGGGGGGGGGGGGGGGGGGGGGGGGGGGGGGGGGGGGGGGGGGTGGGGGGGGGGGGGGGGGGGGGGGGGGGGGGGGGGGGGGGGGGGGGGGGGGGGGGGGGGGGGGGGGGGGGGGGGGGGGGGGGGGGGGGGGGGGGGGGGGGGGGGGGGGGGGGGGGGGGGGGGGGGGGGGGGGGGATTCAGGAGGGAGGAAAATGTGGCAAAGAGCTTCCTAGGGTTAGAGGCAGATGCTTGGAATTTAGAGTGGTAGAAGGTGCCTTAGCAGCAGAAACAGATGAAGAAAATGTAGAGAGGAGGGAGTGAAAAGATGCAGTCTAACGTGCAGTCTGTAACACTTCAGGGATACATATTGAATAGAGCCCTTATTTTGTTAGGGATTTTCATTTCTAATACAACCCAATACCCCCCCAATCCCCCACCCAGTCAAGTTGCATTGACAATCTTGGCTATTTTTTAATTATGTTAATATTCTTAATAAATCATTCTAGTTCCAAAGTATGCTTTGACAATATGCACATCCTGCCAATAAAGCTATTTGAAGAAGAAAAGAAATGGAGAGCGAGAGAGAGAGACAGAAAGAGAGACAGAGAGAGGAGTGGGTTGTCAGAGGAGGGAGGAGCTTCAATTAAGGAAGACAGATCATTTCAGAAACACCCTGCTGTCAAACGAATAGCTGACAGAGAAGCTGTTGTGGACCTGTGCTAGCTGGTAGTATAGTCAAGTAACTTTAACAGTATAGTAACTGTGGTAGTAAAGTAACTTGAACAGTGTAGTAACTGTGATAATAAAGTAACTTGAACAGTATAGTAACTGTGATAGTAAAGTAACTTGAACAGTGTAGTAACTGACCAGTAACTGTCCAGAATGAAGATACTCCATGTTGTCTCCTGCTGTCTCCTCTCAGGTGAGTTCTGTCTCCTCTCAGGTGAGTTCTGTCTCCTCTCAGGTCTGTCGGTATCAGTTTCTATAGTTCTGTCTGTCTACATTACACAATAGATCTGTTCAGATGATATAATGAGTATATTATGCTACCTTGTAATGGTGGCCTGTATGTTGTCCTCTTACCTCTCTGTTGATGGGTCCAGTATGATGGTGTTCAGGACAATGTGGTCCAGTTCCTCTTTAGTGACTGTGTGTTTCTGTTTGACAGCTCTATGTGTTGTGGACTCAGTCATCACTAACGTGACCGGAGTTGTTGGAGGACAGGTCGCTTTCGTCTGCTCATTCACATGGGCAGGGACCAATTACAAGTACTTCTGCAACAGTAGATGTTTAAGTAACAGTGACATTCTGGTTAAAACTGAGGACAGCAAGAACTATATTGAGAGAGGGAGATACACTATAGATGACAGAGGAGATGGAGACTTCACTAATATGGTCATAAATTTGGCAAGAGGTTAGGAAGTTCAGTTTCCACCTAATTTTGTGGGCAGTGTGCACATAGCCTGTCTTCTCTTGAGAGCCAGGTCTGGCTATGGCATCCTTTCTCAATAGCAAGCCTACAGTGGTTCCTCATTTATAAGTTGCGTCATACCTTAGTATAGCGTGCAGTCCTAATTCTACTTTGCATGCATTATTTGGTGTTTTACGTTGTTCACAGAGGATGTGTTTGCAACATTCTGAATGAAGAGTCTCAATGTGTTTGTTTGTCCCATTTTGTGAATTCTTGGTTGGTGAGCGGACCCCAGACCTCACAACCATAAAGGGCAATGGGTTCTACAACTGATTTAAGTTTATTTAGACAGGATTTGTTGTTCCTTTTGATGGCGTAGAAGGCCCTTTTTGCCTTGTCTCTCAGATCGTTCACAGCTTTGTGGAAGTTACCTGTGGTGCTGATGTTTAGGCCGAGGTAGGTATAGGTTTTTGTGTGTTCTAGGGCAATGGTGTCTAAATAGAATTTGTGGTCCTAGCAAGTGGACCTACCTCCACCATTATTTCTGTCTAACTGAGATTTACTGTCAAGGCCCAGGTCTGACAGAATCTGTGCAGAATATCTAGGTGCTGCTGTAGGCCCTCCTTGGTTGGGGACAGAAGCACCAGATCATCAGCAAACAGTAGACATTTGACTTCAGATTCTAGTAGGGTGAGGCCGGGGTACTGCAGACTGTTTAGTGCCCTCGTCAATTTGTTGATATATATGTTGAAGAAGGTGGGCTCTCTCTCTCTCTCCTCTCTCTCTCTCTCTCTCTCTCTCTCTCTCTCTCTCTCTCTCTCTCTCTCTCATCTCTCTCTCTCCTCTCTCTCTCTCTCTCTCTCTCTCTCTCTCTCTCTCTCTCTCTCTCTCTCTCTCTCTCTCTCTCTCTCTCTCTCTCTCTCTCTCTCTCTCTCTCTAGATTATCTCCCCTCAGACTACTCTCCTGGTGTAGGACAGAATCAGAGTTCTGGTATGTTTCATTTGTGGAGAGCTGCTGCTGACACCATGACCTCCGTTGCTATGGTTACTATGATCACTACAGTCTCCTCCTTTATCACACCTTTATTATCTATCGTCTTATTACTATTATTATTATTATCATACACTACTCCATTATCTATCTGTCTGTCTGTCTGTCTGTCTGTCTGTCGTCTGTCTGTCTGTCTGTCTGTCTGTCTGTCTGTCTGTCTGTCTGTCTGTCTGTCTGTCTGTCTGTGTGTGTTTTTGTCTTTCTGATGATATCTATGATATATACAGTACTCTGTAAAGTCTCTCCTCCTGTCTGTGGTCAGGTCTGATGGTATCTATGATATATACAGTACTCTGTAAAGTCTCTCCTCCTGTCTGTGGTCAGGTCGGATGGTGTGGACCAGTGTTGGTCTGGTAGTCATGGTGACAGTGTTAGGACTGGTCCTGCTCCTGTTCTACAGACAGAGGAGAGGAACCAGGAGAACACCACCACCACCACCAGTCTCCTCCAACACACAACCTGACCCTACGGGAGAGGTGAGTGTGTGTGTGTGTGTGTGTGTGTGTGTGTGTGTGTGTGTGTGTGTGTGTTGAGTTGGATTGTACTGTAGCTTATTATCATTCCATGAAGAAACAAAACAGTGGCTAACATGATGTTGATGGTTGAGGGCCATATCTGACCATGTATTTATTGTAATTGGTTCTCTATGCAGGTTGACTGTGTGTATGAGGAGATCAGAGAGGCAGAAAGACAGACAGACACACTCCCTGTGGTCATCTCTTCAGTCTACTCTACTGTCAACTCACCTACCACTCTACAACCTATCCTGCTGAGAAAAGACTCTACAACCTACCCTGCTGGCCAAGTCTCTACAACCTACCCCTGCTGGCCAAGACTCCACAACCTACCCTGCTGGCCAAGTCTCTACAACCTACCCTGCTGGCCAAGACTCTACAACCTACCCTGCTGGCCAAGCCTCTACAACCTACCCTGCTGGCCAAGACTCTACAACCTACCTGCTGGCCAAGCTTCTACAGCCTACCCTGCTGGCCAAGACCCTTTAACCTACCCTGCAGGCCAAGGCTCTACAACCTACCATGCTGACCAAGCCTCTACAACCTTCCCTGCTGCCATGCTACCAGTGTCTCACACTGTGACATCCATGCTAGCGCTAGCTACAACAAAGATGATATAAATCCAAGCTATTCTACTGCAGATCGCCCAGCTTCTCTCATCTACTCCAATGTGGATCTACCAAAGATTCTAGAGTCTCTTCAAGCCCTCCAACAGCCAGTGGAACCCAGGATGATTCCATCTATTCTACAGCCCAGCTACCCAAAGATACTGTAGAAGCTACAAGATACCCTGCTGTACACCTTTCTAAAGACACTCCAGAAGACGCCATCTACTCTACAGCCCAGATACCCAAAATAATGTAGGACTATATACATCAAGGGATGTGTCTCAAATGACACTCTATTACCTATCCCCCATATGGCTCCCTGGTCAAAGGCAGTGCTCTATAGAGAACAAGGTGCCATTTGGGATGAAGGGAAGCTCCCTGTAGAGAGATGAAGGGTTGTCACCACAGAGCCGCCATCTTGGATGACATGACATGAAAAAAACATGTTTCAATCCTTCTTGACATATTGTATTCAAACAGCTCATGTGGTTTTACTGTATATAATGTATGTAAAATATGGAACATCTGGGTTTAAAATCAATTTTATCTCCAGATTTTGTGAAAGTCAACCAACATTTTTGTAAATATTTGTGTAAATATTAAATATGTGTTTTGTCATATCATTTTGGCTTCATTTTGGCTGTTATAATAATGAGAGACAGTATAACCATAATAGTCAGTTGTACCTTTTGATTTACATATCTAATATATATGTACATAAACTGTACCTTAACTTTAAAGCACTTCATTAAAACTCATCAAAATGTTTAAAACAGTGTGAATGTGTAGTATTAGTGTGTGTAGTGTGTGTTTTTCAGTGTGTGTGGAAAAAGAGGAAGACTGAGACACACCCACACCTTACACACACACACACCCACACCTTACACACACACACACACACACACACACACACACGCACACACACACACACACACACACACACACACACACACACATCCACCCACCCACCCACACAAACACACACACACACACACACATACAGACACGTACGCACGCACACACAGATACACACACACACACAGATACACACACACTGAAAAACCACAGAGAGAGCAGACTCAATAGCATCACTGGTACTGTAACAGGATTAGTAAAGGGTTGAGTGATTGTAGACAGTACAGGGAGAGATGAGACTTCACTGGGAGGAGAATCATGATGACTGTCTGTATCACTATACTACATCTCCTCTGGTGGTTTGTTGTGACCAATTGTTGGTGCTAAAGTGTTGGTGCTAAAGTGTTGGTGCTAAAGTGTTGGGGCTAAACTGTGTGTTACTGGATGCTAGCATGCTAGTTAGCTATGGTGTCATAGTTAGCTAGCTGAATAAAGTGGGTTGAGTCTATTCCTTTAAACATTGAAACCGCTGTGGTTCACAACAATTCTGATTTCTAAAGGTGGAAGTTGGGAGAGTTTTTGTTCGGGTGGTTCAGTGAAACAATTTTAGTTTTGCTGAGGTTGAAGTTTTTGGTGAGGGAGGCCCTGCTCTCTCCTCTCCCAGATGCTTAGCTCATTTCATTCCGATCTCCTCTGCATTTTTGAGCCATTTGCTACAGCCTGTCAACTATGCCTCTGCCTATCCCTGTTCTCTCCTCTCTGCACAGGCTACACAAACGCACCACACACCGCGCGGCTGCTGCATCTCTAACCTGGTGGTCCCCGCACGCACCCTCTCACCTGGAGTTCCAGGTCGCAGGCAGCGCTCTGGAAACTGCCGTTCTGCTGCCAACAAAGCTGACTTCATCCCAGCCTATGCCAACCTCCAGTCCCTCGACTTCCTGGCGCTGACGGAAACATGGATCACCACTGAAAACACTGCTACTCCTACTGCTCTTCTCTCCTCGTCTGACCATGTGTTCTCGCATACCCCGAGAGCATCTGGTCAGAGGGGTGGTGGTACAGGAATCCTCATCTCTCCCAAGTGGACATTCTCAATTTTTCCCCTACCCCATCTGTCTTCCTATCTCCTCATTTGAATTCCATGCTGTCACAGTCACTAGCCCATTTAAGCTTAATATCCTTGTCATCTATCGCCCTCCAGGTTCCCTTGGAGAGTTCATCAATGACGCTTGACGCCTTGATAAGTTCCTTTCCTGAGGATGGCTCAACCCCTCACAGTTTTGGGGGATTTCAACCTCCCTATGTCCCACATTTGACTCATTTCTCTCTGCTTCCTTCTTTCCACTCCTCTCCTCTTTTGACCTCACCCTCTCACCGTCCCCCCCCCACTCACAAGGCAGGCAATACGCTTGACCTCATCTTCACTAGATGCTGCTCCTCTACTAATCTCACTGCAACTCCCCTCCATGTCTCCGACCACTACTTTTGTTTCCTTTCTCTCTCTCGCTCTCCTCCCACACTACTCACTCTGCCCCTACACAGATGGTAAATGCGCCGCCGCAACCTTCGCTCTCTCTCTCCCACTACTCTCTCCTCTTCCATCCTATCATCTCTTCCCTCTGCTCAATCCCTTCTCCCTCCAATCTCCTGATTCTGCCTCCTCACCCTCCTCTCCTCCCTTTCTGCTCCTTTGACTCTCTGTGTCCCCTATCCTCCCGGCCGGCTCGGTCCTCCCCTCCAGCTCCGTGGCTTGACGACTCACTGCGAGCTCACAGAACAGAGCTCCGGGCAGCGGAGCGGAAATGGAAGAAAACTAAAACTCCCTGCCGACCTGGGCATCTTTTCACTCCCTCCTCTCTACATTTTCTTCATCTGTTTTCTGCTGCTAAGGCCACCTTCTACCACTCTAAATTCCAAGCATCTGCCTCTAACCTAGGAAGCTCTCTTTGCCCACATTTTCCTCCCTCCTGAATAATCTCCCCCCCCCCCCCTCCTCTCTCTCTGTGGATGACTTCGTCAACCACTTTGAGAAGAAGGTTGACGACATCCGATCCTCGTTTGTTAAGTCTAATTACACTGCTGGTCTGCTCACAACTGCCCTACCCTGATGCTGTGACCTCTTTCTCCCCTCTCTCTCCAGATGAAAATCCCTGCGACTTGTGACTGCAGGCCGCCCAGCAACCTGCCCGCTGTTGACCCATCCCCCTCCTCCCCTTCTCCAGACCATCTCCGGTGACCTTCTCCCCTACCTAACCTCGCTGATCAACTCATCCTTGACCGCTGGCCCATGTCCCTTCCGTCTTCAAGAGAGCGAGAGTTGCTCCCTCTTCTCAAAAACCAACACTCGACCCCCACTGATGTCAACAACTACAGACCAGTATCCCTTCTTTCTTTTATTTCCAAAACTATTGAGCGTGCCGTCTTTAGCCAACTCTCTTGCTATCTCTCTCAGAATGACCTTCTTGGATCCAAACCAATCAGGTTTCAGGACTGGGTCATGGTCCAACTAGAGAGACTGCTCTGTCTCTGCTTGTCACAGAGTATTGCCACTCCTCTCCGCACTGGTACTAAAGCTAACATCTCTCTCCTCTGCTCTTTTCCTTCTAGACTGTCTGCTGCCTTTGATACGTGTGAACCATCAGATCCTCCTCTCCACCCTCTTCCGAGCTGGGCATCTCCGGCGCGGCTCACTCCTGGATTGCGTCCTAACCGGGGAGTCCGGGTCGTTGGCTGGGGTATCTACCTAGTGGCGTGGCGAGAAGAGCTGTCTCCGCACCACGTGCTCTCACCACTGGTGTCGCCCCCAAGGCTCAGTTCTAGGCCCTCTCCTTTTCTCCCTATACACCAAGTCACTTTGGCTCTGTCATATCCTCAACATGGTCTCTCCTATCATTGCTACGCTGACGATAACACAACTAATCTTCTCCTTCCCCCTTCTGATAACCAGGTGGCGAATCGCATCTCTGCATGTCTGGCAGACATATCAGTATGGATGACGGATCACCCACCTCAAGCTGAAACCCTGGCAAGACGGAGCTGCTCTTCCTCCCGGGGAAGGACTGGGCCCGTTCCATGATCTCGCCATCACGGTTGACAACTCCGCTGTGTCCTCCTCCCAGAGTGCGAAGAGCCTAGGCGTGTTCCCATGACCCTGAGTCAACACCCTGTCGTTCTCCGCCAACATCAAGGCGTGTGACAAACCCCCTGTCGTTCCTGCTCTACAACATTCGTAGGTACGACATTGCACTTACCAGAACGGATCACATGTCCTAATCCAGGGCACTTACAACTCCCTTCGGGGACTACTGACGGAGAGGTACTTTGTGCTCCTGTTCGCTGCCTTACACAGGAATCGGCCAGGTCCCTATGTCCAGGCTCTTGTCATCTCCGGTCTGGATGACTGAGCAGGAAATGACCGTTGCTGGCTCCCAAGCCGGGCTGCCTCATACTGCGTCCAAACACCCATTCAAACCTTATTATTACAACTGTTCCATTGTGTCAGAATATTGCCTCAGCTCAATCCGTCTGGATGGTGTTCAAATGCCGGAAATTCCGAATGGTTCTCCTCCACGTCAGCCAAGGGCCCCTCCTCCGCACAACTCCACTGGCTTCCAGTTGAAGCTCGCATCCGCTACAAGGACCATGGCGCTTGGCTATTGGAGCATCAGGGTGATGGGGATCATAACGGCTTACTAACCTATGTACCTTCAGGCTCTGATCAGTCCCTACCCCCTTCATTCTTCATTTCTGCTCTCCCTTGGAAACACCCAAACGAGGGCGCATTGCGATCATTTCCACCTCTGGCACTGTCTGGCTCCCCTTCCTCTGCGGAAGCATAGTTTCCCGCTCAGCCCAGTCAAAACTGTTTCGCTGCTCTGGCACCCCCAATGGGTGGAACAAGCTCCCTCTACACGACGCCAGGGGGGGACCAGCGGAGAGGTCACCTCACCACCTTCCGGAGACATTTGAAACCGCACCTCTTTAAGGAAATACCTGGGATAGGATAAAGGAAATCCTTCTACCCCCCCCCCCCGCCCCCCCCCCCCCCCCCCCCCCCCACCCCCCCCCCCCCCAAAAAAAAAAAAAAAAAAAAAAAAAAAAAAAGTTTAATTGTAAGTGGTTATCCCACTGGCTATAGGGGTGAACGCACCAAATTTGTGAGTCGCTCTGGCTAAGAGCGTCTGCTAAATGACGTTAATGTGCCCTTGAGCAAGCACTTACCCTACATTGCTCCTGTAAGTCGCTCTGGATAAGCAGCGTCTGCTAAATGACTAAAATGTAACATGTAAAATGTAGGTAGGTTTACAGTACACTGTTTACACTGAGGACTGGTCCTAGATTAGGTCTACACTGTTTACACTAGAGACTCGTCCTAGATCAGTCTACACTGTTACACTAGAAGACTGGTCCTAGATCAGGTCTATACTGTACACTAGAGACTGGTCCTAGAATACAGGTCTATACTGTTACAACTAGAGAGACTGGTCCTAATCAGGTCTACACTGTTACACTAGAGACTGGTCTAGATCAGGTCTACACTTGTTACAATAGAGACTGGTCCTAGATCAGGTCTACAGTGTTACACCTAGAGACTGGTCTTAGATCAGGTCTACACTGTTACAATAGAGATGGTTCCTAGATCAGGTCTACACTGTTACAATAGAGACTGGCCCTAGATCAGGTCTACACTGTTCAAACTAGAGACTGGTCCCTAGATCCAGGTCTACTACTGTTACAATAGAGACGGGTCTCCTCTCCTCTCCTCTCCTCTCGCCTCCCTCACTTCCCTCCCCGCCCTCCCTCCTTACCTCCTCCCTCCTTACCCTCCTCTCCTCGTCCTCTCCTCTCCCTCCTCTCCTCTCCGCGCCTCTCCCCTCTCTCTCGGTCCTCTCGATCCTCTCGCTTCTCACTCATCCTTCTCCTTCTCCTCTCCCGCTCCTCTGTTATCTGATCTCTCCTAGCTAGTTACTCTTAACCCGTTACTTCCTCCCTCATCGCTCTCTCTCACAACCATCTGTCAACATCATCCATCGCCAGGTCTTAGCACCAACAGCAGTACTACCCAAAACAGCAGTCCCAAACAGAGGAGAGAGGTCCTTCATTTCACAGCTAACAAGTATTTACAGGACACACACACAAAGAATTTTGTTTTCGTGCATATTCCTGGACTACATGTAATTTCCATTTAATGTGTATTTTCCCTAACCCCTAACCATAACCATAACCTTAACCCATAACCCCCTAACCCCTACCCCTAACCCTAACCCTCAACCTAAAATAGCATTTTTAACAAATTAAAAAATAAAGATGTCCTGACTTTTCCGGTTTTTTTTTTTTTTTCCTCCCTTGTCAGGACTTTCAAAAGTTAAACGGTTCTTTTATGGAAATAGGCGCACGCGTGTTTTTCTTCTTCTCATAATGGTAACGCCCTGATTCTCCTAAATGTCTAAAAGGGTTTGATGATGAGGAAAAATGGTGGGGAAGAAGAAAATAACTTCCACCCACAAGGGACAGTGGCCCCTCACCCGTTTTTAAACGCTGCCCCAAATGCATTGCTATGCCCCCGCCCTCCCCCCAATCAGCCTTTTAAAGCACTCAACCCCTAAAAACTTTTTACTTTTTAACTTTTTTAGCCCTTTTAGCAGACGCTCTTATCCGGGCGAATTACAGTTAGTGATTGCAAAACCTTAAATTTTCATACAAAAAACCCTTTTTATTACCCTCTTGTCTTTTTTTTTTGTCTTTTTTTTTTGTCTGCGGGTTTTAAATCAAACATTTGGGGTTGGAATTTTTTTATAAAGAAATTGGGTTTAAATGGTTTTAAAAAATCACCCATGCACAGTTTGGGAGTAAATTTTTAAGTTAAAAAAAAGAAATCAAATAAACCCAAACTTTCAAAGTACACAATTCACACTTTAAAAGGGGTTTTAATTTTGGCATTTCCCCCCCTCAAAAATTGTTGCACCCCCTAATATTCTACGGGTTCGGGAAAAGAAACAAGGCTCTAGGTGAAATACCATCAAAACACCCACACCCACCCACACACCCAAAACCACCTTCCATCACAAGCAAAAACCGCGCACCCACACACCCCAAATGCAAAAGGGTTCGAACTTGCCACACAAAACACACACCACAACACACACACATACACGGGTTTATAAAAAATGTTTTTTTATAAAAAGGGGGGAAATTTTCTAACGGGCCCCTATCCCGGGGGCAGGGGAGGGGTTTGAGAGAGCAAAAAGAGAGAGAGAGAGAGAGAGAGGGGGAGAGGAGGGGGGAGAGAGAGAAAAGGAGAGAGGAGAGAGAGATAAGAGAGAAGAAAAGGGGAGGGGAGGGGAGGGGAGAGGGAGAGAACACTTGTGTGGGGTATGTGGTTTGGGGGGGTGTGTGTGTGGTCTGTGAAAGTGTGTGTGTGTGTGTGCATACAGTTTTTTTTGGGGTGTGTTCATGGGGTGCGTGTGTGTACAATGTTTTTTGACTTGTGTGGGGTTGCACATAGGGGTAAATGTTTTGTGGCATTCTTTGGGTTGTGGGGGAATTGTGCGTTTTTTGGAAATATATTTTTAAAGGGTGGGTGTGTCTGAAAACCCCCCCTCTCCCAAAATCACCCCTTATCGGCGCTGGACCAAAAAAGCATTGGATGTCACCAAAACCCCCCGACAAGTCCCCGACTCTAAAATGGGCCCTCTGTAACAAAATTAAAGTCCAAATTGTAATTAAGTTCTAATTGTAATTATATATCTGTAGTCTAAAGAGAAGAGGTTGTCTGTTTTTGGGTTTTGTGACACAGTGTTCTTGTTACCAGAGCTGGGGGCCGATTAAATTTGAAAATAATTCCTTTTTTAATACAGACAATGAACCCCAAATTTCCCTTTTATCATTGATGCCTTTTTTTTTCCCCCGGGGCCCTTTTCATTTTCATGAATGGAATTTCACTTCAGTTTCTGAATTGGGCTGATTAAAAAAATATAGTTTTTTTTAGAATAAAGGGGAACCTGTCCCCAGGATCAATAGAGAGAGAAAAAACCAAATTTGGGTTTTCGAATTAGAATTATTTTATTCATCAGTATGTAACATTCGGGGGGGGCGATGTGGAGGGTGTTTAATTTCTTTTTTTTTCTGAGTATCAGTTGCTTGTCTTTTTATGTGGGTGGCATCATTCATTAAAGGGGAGTTTTGGGTTTTAAGGGGGATGTTTTTTTCCTGTTCAGAATCTAAACTGTTGAGTTGTCATTTACCCAAAACGTATTTGGGGGTCAAGAAATGTAAGAAAAAAATAATACAAAATATTTATGTATACTTCAAAATTTTATTTTTCATCTCAACAAAAAGTGTTCCCCCCCTGCTGAAACAAAAGGGGTAATTTAGAAAAGGGGAAGTTGACAGTTTAACCAAAAAGTCTAACATTTCCCGGCCCGGGTTGAACCAGTTTCCTAGAAAGGGCATATAGACCGTAGACCCTAGGTAATACAGAGAAATTAGGATGGATCGCCCAATGTCCACCCCCCCCCCAACCACCCCTCACATCTAAAACTTCTGACAGGATTTTATAATGTTTATTTTTCCCTTTTTTTTTAAATTTTCTATTTTTACTTGCTTTCGCTGGAAACATATTTTCCCCTGCCCAATAAAAGGGCCCTTTTAATTGAATTGGGAAATTTAATTGAAGGGGGAGAGGGAGAGAGAGAGAGAGAGAGAAAAGAGAGAGGGGAGGAAAGAGAGGGGAGAGAGAGAAGAGAGAGAGAGACAGAGGGCAGAGAGAGAGACAGAGAGGGGAAGGGGGAAGGGGGGGTGGGGGGAAAAAGAGGGGGAGAAGAAGGGGGGAAAAGGGGGGTTTTAGAGGAGGGGGAGCTTAAAATTTAAAGGGAAAACGATCTTTCCCGAAAACCCTGGGTCTCAAACAATACTGACAGAGAAGCTGTTGTTGGGCCTGTTCTAGCTGGTATATGTCAAGTTTCTTTTAAAAGTTAGTAAAGTGATGGTTAAAAAAAAAAAATTTAACCGTATAGTTGAAAATACTCTATTTTTTCTCCTTGTCTCCCCCTCAGGGGTTCTGTTCTGTCTGATGTCTGTTTTTGTCTGTTTTTTTGTCTGTATCATTTTTATAATTTCTTCCGGGTTTTATTAAATACAAAAAAAAGGAAAAATTTTTAAAATTAAGTATTTGTCCCGTAAAGGGGCCGAAATATTTTTTGTTCTGAGTAGGGTTAAAGGGGAGGGGCATGGTTAAAAATATGATTTTTTAGATGGTTAAAGTAAGATTTGTGAGGGGAAAGGAAGATTTGTGCAGGGGGAAAAGGGAAAATTTGTGCAGGGTTTTGAAGATTTGTGGAGGGTTTTAAAGTAAAATTTTTGCAGTGGATTAAAGTTTAAGGGTTTTGTGGGAGGGGTTTTAAAATAAGATTTGAGCAGTGTTTTAAAGATATCCAAGGTCAAACAGTTGTGACTGTACTTTTGTTTTTGTTTGACAAACTCTGGTGTTTGGGGTCAGCTGGGCCTAAGGGGGTGGTAAGGGGCCAAATCACTGTTGGGCTGCTTTTAAACACATTGGCAGGGAAAACCCCATCAAAAACTTCTGCAAGGGGGGCATGTTTTGGTAAAGATGTCCTGGTTTTAAAATAAGGGGGGAAAGAATGTAACCCCAAGGGAGGTACCCGAAGAGACCCGAGGAGATTGGGGTCTTCATGGGACCATCAAGAAAACCCGATGAAGTCAGACTCTTTGGGGCCTACTGGTGTGGAGTTGGGGAGTTGGGCTGACAATTCCAAGGTCTCTCCTATTTTACAGATGGTAAAATGAAAAACTACATGTAAAATTTGGGATCTGGGAAAGAAATTCCTGACTTATATCCCCTGACTAAAGTTGTTTCCCGTATTTGGTTTTTATATGTAAATTTCTTTGACTAAAAGCTCCTCCCACTTTCCCCAAAACCGTTTACCGGGCACCTCCAGCCCCAAAATCCCACAATCCTCCCAAAACCCCTCCACAACATCCCAAAAACCCCTCCCCCAACATTTTTCTGCCAAACCCGGAGACCTCCGTGTTGGCCTTCACCGGGCAGGTAGATTTTTCCCGCCCCCTTTCCTTATTCTATAACCCCTTCCCCCCCAACCTTTTAAAATGGGTGCATATAATTATCAGGCTTTTTAGATGCTGTAGAAAAAACAATTTTTTCGTTCATCATTGGCAAATCTCACTACTTTTCCCCTCTCTCTCTCTCTCCTCAAACCTCCTTCCCTCTCCTCCCTCTCTTTCCTCTCTCCAAAAACCCCAATACTTCTCTCTCTTTCCTTCTTTCTCTCTCTCCTCTCTCTTCTCTCTCTCTTCTCTCTCCCCCTCTCTCTCTCTCCCCTCTCCCCCTCTTCCTCTCTCCCTCTCCCCCCTCCTCTTTTCCCCTCTCCCCCTCCCCTTTCTCTCTCTCCCTTTTTTTCAACCCTCCCCTCCCTAGATCCTCCCTCCCTTTGGGCTCTCCTGCAAGACAGAGTGAGAATGCTTTAAGTTTTTGTGT
>CM072244.1:29770854-29804430 GCA_036851935.1 Coregonus suidteri | reverse complement strand
TAAAAACAAACCTTTTTGTTACCTTCCCCCCTCAAAACCTAAAAAACTTTCATACAGACATGTCTACCACTAACCCCCAAACCCCAAATAAAAAACAAAATACATAAAAGGTGTTCCTTTCACCCCAAAACCCCCCCCTACCCTCCCCAAAACCTAACACTACTACCCAAAAATGTTTTTAAAAGTAACCCCAAACCCCAAAATTTATAAAACTTTCTAAGACAAAGTCTAAACCTAACCTAAACCCCCAATTTTCATAACCCCTACATACAGAAAAATTACCCCTAACCTACCCCCGGGTATCATAACACTACTAAGACTGTCTACCAAAATGAGACTCCGCCCCCTTTTATTGGTAAAATGTAATTTTCCAGATTTCCCTTTTGTGATGATGGTGGTGATATTTATGGGTGGTTTAGGTGGGGGGTGGTTTTTTGGCTGGGGCTGCTGAGTTGTAGCTGGTTTGGGTTGGGGGAGGTTTTCTTTTTGTTGGTTTTTTTTGTTGTTTTGTTTTTTGCTGGTTTTTTGTTGGGTTTGTTGTTGTTTTGTTTGTTTTTTGTGGGGGTGGGGTTTGGCCCCTGAAAAAGTGGAAAACAAGTGGGGGGGTTTTTTTTGCAAGGGTTTAGGAAGGGAGTATGGAGAGAGGGAGGGGGAAAAAAGAGAGTGATGGAGGTAAAAAAAAAAGGGGGGATGGAAGGGGGAGAGTTTAAAAGGGGGGAGAGGATAAGAGGGGTTTTTTCTCTTGTTTTCCCGTTAGGTGTTTTAAATTTTTCCCCGTAGCCCCATTTAAAACCCCTCTCTCTTCTCTCTCTCTCCCCTTTTCTCTCTCTCTCTCTCTCTCTCTCTCTCCCCCCCTCTTCCCCCTCGCCCCTCTCCCCCTCTTCTCTCTCTCTCTCTCTTTTCCCCTCTCTCTCTTTTTTCTCTCTATCTTTTCTCTCTCTCTAATTTTCTTTTCCCCCTTTATCAATTTCCCTTTTATCCACCCCTTCATCTCTCCCCTCTCTCTTCCCCTCTCTCTCTCTCATCTTCTCTCTCTTCTTCTCTCCCTCTCTCTCTCTCTCTCTCTCAATATTTCACATGACAACTGCAGGTTTTCATGATGACATCCATAACTGAAACTTGGGGTTTTTATCTTGAACACTGACTGCTTAGTGATACGCAGACCGATATAGAAAACACACAGATTACAGAGGAAGTTACAGTGTTCTGGCCCAGTGTCCTTTTCATACCACAACTACCCAGCCTCCACTAACACACTCACTGCCTGCTGTCAACCACTGAACAACTACTACTGATAAGATGTTTAGTTCAATGTCCCTCCAATCTGTGAATGACTAGAAAAATAATATATACTCCGCCAGTCAAAAGTTTGGACACACCTACTCATTCAAGGTGTTTTTCTTTATTTATAACTATTTTTTAACATTGTAGAATAATAGTGAAGACATCAAAACTATGACATAACACATATGGAATCATGTAGTAACCAAAAGGTGTTTTAAACAAATCAAAAAATATTTTTAGTTTTTGCAAAATCTTTTCAATAGCCACCCTTTGCCTTGATGACAGCTTTGCACACTCTTGGGATTCTCTCACACCAGCTTCGTGAGGTAGTCACCTGGAATGCATTTCAATTACAGGTGGTGGTGCCTTCTTAAAAAGTTAATTGTGGAATTACTTTTCCTTCTTAATGCGTTTTTAGCCATCAATTGTGTTGTGACACAGGAAGGTTTGGGTATACAGAAGATAGCCCTATTTTGGTAAAAGTCCATATTATGGCAAGAACAGCTCAAATAAGCAAAATAAAAAACTGTCCATCATTACTTTTAAAGACATGAAGGTCCGTCAATAATGGAAATGTCAGAACTTTGCAAGTTTCTTCAAGTGCAGTCACAAAAACACTCAAGCGCTATGAAGAAACTGGCTCTCATGAAGAAAGACCTAGAGTTACTTCTTCTAAAGAAGATAGAGTTTCATTAGAGTTAACCAGCCTCAGAAATTTGCAGCCCAAATAATGCTTCACAGAGTTTCAAGTAACAGACACATCTCAACATCACTATTCAGAGGAGACCTGTGGTGAATCAGGCCTTCATGGTCGATTTGCTGCAAAGAAACCACTACTAAAGGACACCAATAATAAGAAGAGACTTGCCTTGGGCCGAAAACACAAGCAATGGACATTAGACCAGTGGAAATTTGTCCTTTGTGGTCTGGAGTCCAAATTTGAGATTTTTGGTTTTCAAACGCTGTGGTCTTTGTGAGATGCGGTGTTGGGGGAATGGATGATCTCAACACATGTATTTCCTACCGTAAAGCATGGAGGAGGAGGTGTTATGGTGTGGGGGTGCTTTGCAGGTGAACCTGTCTGTTATTTATTTAGAATTCAAGGCACCCTTAACCCAGCATGGCTACCCCACAGAATTCTGTTTCTGCATTCTCGAGGCAAAAGCAAACAGAGCGATACTACCTACTCCATCCCATCTGGGTGTTTGTTTGGAAACCTTAGTGATACTATCATTTGTTTTTTTTCAACAGGGACAATGATTCAAAACACACACCCTCCATCTGTGTAAGAGCTATTTGATTCGAGAAGGAGAGTGATGGAGTGCTGGATCAGATGACCTGGCCTCCACACCAATCCCCCCCCCGACCTCAACCCAAATTGAGATGTGTTTGGGATGAGTCGGACGGCAGAGTGTAAGGAAAAGACAGCCACACAGTGATCAGCTATGTGGGAACTGTTTACTCCTTCAAGACTGTTGGAAAAGCTTTCCAGGTGAAGCTGGTTGAGAGACTGCCAAGAGTGTGCAAAGCTGTGTCATCAAGGCAAGGGTGGCTATTTGAAGAATCTCAAATATATAAATATATTTTGATTTTGTTTAACACTATTTTGGGTTTACTACATGGATTCCATATGTGTTATTTCATCATCTTTTTTGATGGCATACTTCATACTGTGTGAGTTATTGAATAAGTGGTATTTAGATACAAACTTGGTATTACAATCTCACCATCTAACTAACCTTCCTGATTGCTAATTATTTTCCCACAACAGAACACACAACACAAAAAAAAAAACAACCGACACACACACACAACGACACACACACACACACCACACACACACACACACACCACACACAAACACACACACACCACACACACACCCACACACCACACAACACACCACACACACACGCACACACCAGCACACCCAACGTTACGACTGCAGACACGCACACCACAAACACATAACTATTAGTTATTATTCAGATCAGAATATTAACACAATACATATAAACCATCAGCTTCCTGTTACACCATCACTGTAAACTATCTTCCTTATTAGCCATGCTATTGACACAATACACCATCACCGTACACTAGGTTCTTGATTAGCCATGCTATTAACACAATACACCATCACTAGACACTAGCTTCCTGATTAGCCATTATATTCAGAAATGCATTAAGATATTCACCCAGATATATCTCACTTCTCTTTACTGTCTGTCAACAGAAAACACCCATCACAACCTTAGTCTAATACTAGACTGACTTAATTTAGTGATACTGACCACGCAAAAAAAACATATCTAAACTAAATTCATTTATAAAGTAAAAGTCTCTCACCCTTCTTCACATCCAGCTCTACCTTGGTATAACTGTCAGGTGCATTAGGTATGTCCACTTCCTCCACACCAGTAGGTCCCTTCATCTTGTTTAGTCAGTTGTCTGATGATCACCTTGAAGTAGTTTCCTTCATACAGAGAGAATCTACCACTGTGCTGCCAGGTGTTCTTCAATCCAGTTCTGATTATATCCTCACAACTCCAACTATACTCCCCCATGCATAAATATTTCTCATGACTTCTTTCTTCTATGGAATATTCACAGTTGATGATGACAGTTCTTCCAGAGTATCCTGTCACTTGAAGGAGCTCAAACAACCTGTCAATCAGACAAGAGAAAATATATTTCATATTGGTTTTAGTGATTTGTAATACTAATGTACACTATGGTTAAAATTTTCCTAACACCAGTGTCATCATCATCACATTACCCACACACACACTCCACAGACACATCGCACACACGCATGCACTCATGCGCGCGCGCACACACACACACACAGATCTACACAAACACACAACACACCACACACACACACACGCACACCAAACAACTACACAAACACACACGCACAAAACAACACACAAACACACAAAACACACACACACACATACAAACACACACACACCCACACACCCACACACTCATCTGTAGTAGCAGCCTTTATAAGAAGACTAACTTGGATGTTATTACATTGTTATAGAGAGTTATAACAAGCTTATTACCTGTCATGAAGGAGAAAGAGGATGACTATCACCCCCCCCCAGGATCCTCATCTTGTTGTGTTCTCTATCCAGGTTGGTCCCAGGTGTCTATACGGTCCTGATATAATGTTTGTGTTCTCTCCAGGTTGGTGCAGGTGTCTATAGGTCCTGATATAAATGTTTGTGGTGCTCCTCTCCAGGTTGGTCCAGGTGTCTATGTGTCCTGATATAATGTTGTGTGTGCCAACTCCTCTCTCTGTTCTCGCACAACTCTCTCTGTTCTCCCTCTCTCCACTTAAAAGTAACCTAAATACATGTATCTTCATGTACTTTATGTCTCTCTCTCCACTCTCCTCGCATTCCTCCTCTCTCTCCTCTCTCTCTCAATCTCTCTCTCCCCTCTCTCTCTCTCTCTCCTCTCACTCTCTCTCTCTTCTCTCCTCTCTCTCTCTCTCTTCCTCATCTCCTCTCTCCTCTCTCTCTCCCTAATCTTCTTCTCTCTCTCTCGCCTCTCTCTCTCTCACTCACATCCTTGCACTCCCTACAACTATGTACTCTTCTCTATTTCTGCATCTCTCCCTCTCTCTCTCTCATCTCTCCTCTCTCTCTCTTCTCTCTCTCTACTAGTTCAAACCTCTGTTATTTCTCTGACAGCCCCTGCCTCCTCCTCCTCATATTCTTAACCAATCATATCTCTGTTCCTACATCACACAGTAGAGAGAGAGAGTGATAGAGAGAGAGATAAATAAATAAGATGGAGGGTGAGAGAGAGAGAGAGAGAGAGAAAGGG
Organism: Coregonus suidteri; assembly: GCA_036851935.1. Taxonomy (NCBI): domain Eukaryota; kingdom Metazoa; phylum Chordata; class Actinopteri; order Salmoniformes; family Salmonidae; genus Coregonus; species Coregonus suidteri. The sequence continues at coordinate 29,799,303 of CM072244.1, read as the reverse complement.
AGTGTGAGAAAGAGATCAGTGAGACAAAAAGAGGGGGAGAGAGGCCTCTATGGATCAAAGCACAGAAACACATTAATACACTCTCATGCAGACTGGAGGCTGTCTGCAGAGGAGAGAAACAGTATTCTGCCACTGGAGGGGCGATCTCCCTCCATCTATCCCTCCATCTTCCCTCCATCTATCCCTCCATCTATCCCTCCATCTCTCCCTCCATCTCTCCCTCCATCCAACTCTGTTTGTCTAGTGACAGTGGTACATGCTTGATGAGACAGGTACTGAGTTTTACTGAACAGCACCAGTGGAGGCTGGTGAGGGGAGGACGACTTATAGTAATGTCTAGAATGGAATGTATCAAACACATAGAAATATATTGGTGCTTATTGATGAATACACATAGGCTCGTTTCCCAGTCAAGTAAAAAACACTGAATAATCAAAGCTTTCTAAAAAGTGATAAACTGTCTCTTTTTGTTCAAGCCTAATGATGGCGCCTGAGAAGATGGCTGCCGTTTTACAGCCCTCTAACCAATTGTTACTATTATGTGGTGTGTTTTTCCTCGTTATTTGTAATGTATTCTGTACCTAATGTTTCTGCCATCGTCTCTTATAACCAAAAAAGAGCTTCTGAATATCAAGGACAGCGATTACTCACCTCGTATCGGACGAATAATTTTTCTTTAACAAGTCGGGACGCAAAGGATATCCTACAGACACCCAAATCTCTGTCCATTCGCATGAGAAAGAGACGAGATATCGTGGACGTAGGTCGGGGTGCCTTGTAAGGATCCAACGGCGAGCGAGTAAACTGCCTCTTCCATCAATCCTATTAGCCAATGTTCAATCATTTGAGAATAAATTGGATGACCTAAGATTACGCTTATCCTACCAACGGGACATTAAAAACTGTAATATCTTATGTTTCACAGAGTCGTGGCTGAACGACGGACATGGACGCTACATCGGCAGGATAGAACGGCCTGACTCCGGTAAACGACAAGGGGTGGCGGTCTGTTGTATATTTGTAAACAACAGCTGGTGGCACAATATCAAATACTAAGGAAGTCTCGAGTTTTTGCTCTGCCTGAGGTAGAGTAAGTATCTTATGATAATCTGTAGACCACCACTATTTACCAAGAGAGTTTTCCATCTATATTTTTCATAGCTGTCTATTTACCACCACAAAACCAATGCTGGCATTAAGATTGCACTGAATGAGCTGTATAAGGCCATAACTGAACACGGAAAACGCTCATCCAGAGGCAGCGCTCCTAGTGGCCGGGGACTTTAATGTAGGGAAACTTAAATCCGTTCTACCTAATTTCTACCAGCATGTTAAATGTGCAACCAGAGGAGAAAAAAAAACTCTAGACCACCTTTATTCCACACACAGAGACGCATACAAAGCACTACTCCCCTCGCCCTCCATTTGGCAAATCTGACCATAACTCTATCCTCCTGATTCCTGCTGTAAGCCAAAAACTAAAGCAGGAAGCACCAGTGACTCGGTTAATAAAAAAGTGTTCAGACAACACAGATGCTAAACTACAGGACTGTTTTGCTAGCACAGACTGGAACATGTTCCGGGATTCTTCAGATAGCATTGAGGAGTACACCACATCAGTCACTGGCTTCATCAATAAAGTGCATCGATGATGTCGTCCCCACAGTGACCGTACGTTATTTTTACATACCCCAACCAGAAGCCATGGATTACAGGCAACATCCGCACTGAGCTAAAGGGTAGAGCTGCCGCTTTCAAGGAGCGGGACTCTAACCCGGACGCTTATAAGAAATCCTGCTATGCCCTCAGACGAACCATCAAACAGGCAAAGAGTCATACAGGACTATGATTGAATCGTACTACACTGGCTTTGACGCTCGTCGGATGTGGCAGGGCTTGAAAACTATTACAGACTACAAAGGGAAGCACAGCCGCGAGCTGCCCAGTGACACAAGACTTCCAGATGAGCTAAACCACTTCTATGCTCGCTTCGAGGCAAGCAACACTAAAGCATGCATGAGAGCACCAGCTGTTCCGGATGACTATGTGATCACACTCTCCGTAGCCAATGTTAGTAAGACTTTTAAGCAGGCCAACATTCACACAAGGCCGCAGGGCCAGACGGATTACCAGTACGTGTACTCTGAGCATGTGCTGACCAACTGGTAAGTGTCTTCACTGACATTTTCAACCTGTCCCTGACTGAGTCTGTAATACCAACATGTTTCAAGCAGACAACCATAGTCCCCGTGCCCAAGGACTCTAAGAGAACCTGCCTAAATGACTACCGACCCATAGCATTACGTCTGTAGCCATGGAGTGCTTTGAAGGCTGGTCATGGCTCACATCAACACCATTATCCCAGAAACCCTAGACCCACTCCAATTAGCATACCGCCCCCAACAGATCCACAGATGATGCAATCTCTATTGCACTCCACACTGCCCTTTCCCACCTGGACAAGAGGAACACCTACATGAGAATGCTATTCATTGACTACAGCTCAGCATTCAACACCATAGTGCCCTCAAAGCTCATCACTAAGCTAAGGATCCTGGGACTAAACACCTCCCTCTGCAACTGGATCCTGGACTTCCTGACGGGCCGCCCCCAGGTGGTAAGGGTAGGTAACAACACATCTGCCACACTGATCCTCAACACGGGGGCCCCTCAGGGGTGCGTGCTCAGTCCCCTCCTGTACTCCCTGTTCACCCATGACTGCATGGCCAGGCACGACTCCAACACCATCATTAAGTTTGCCGATGACACAACAGTGGTAGGCCTGATCACCGACAACGATGAGACAGCCTATAGGGAGGAGGTCAGAGACCTTGCCGTGTGGTGCCAGGATAACAACCTCTCCCTCAACGTGACCAAGACAAAGGAGATGATTGTGGACTACAGGAAAAAAAAAAAAGAGGACTGAGCACGCCCCCATTCTCATCGACGGGCTGTAGTGGAACAGGTTGAGAGCTTCAAGTTCCTTGGTGTCCACATCACCAACGAACTATCATGGTCCAAACACACCAAGACAGTCGTGAAGAGGGCATGACAAAGCCTATTCCCCCTCAGGAGACTGAAAAGATTTGGCATAGGTCCTCAGATCCTCAAAAAATTCTACAGCTGCACACCATTGAGAGCATCCTGACTGGTTGCATCACCGCCTGGTATGGCAACTGCTCGGACTCCGACCGCAAGGCACTACAGAGAGGTAGTGCGTACGGCCCAGTACATCACTGGGGGCCAAGCTTCCTGCCATCCAGGACCTCTGTACCAGGCGGTGTCAGAGGAAGGCCCTCAAAATTGTCAAAGACTCCAGCCACCCTAGTCATAGACTGTTCTCTCTGCTACCGCACGGCAAGCGGTACCAGAGTGCCAAGTCTAGGTCCAAAAAGACTTCTCAACAGCTTCTACCCCCAAGCCATAAGAGTCCTGAACAGCTAATCATGGCTACCCAGACTATTTGCACTGCCCCCCCAAACCCCACCCCCCCACCCATCTTTTTACGCTGCTGCTACTCTGTTAATTATTTATGCATAGTCACTTTAACTCTACCCATATGTACATATTACTTCAGCTACCTCAACTAGCCGGTGCCCCCGCACATTGACTCTGCTCCGGTACCCCCTGTATATATAGCCTCCCTACTGTTATTTTACTTCTGCTCTTTTTTTCTCAACACTTTTTTGTTTGTTTTATTTTACTTTTTTATTAAAAATAAATGCACTCTTGGTTAAGGGTTGTAAGTAAGCATTTCACTGTAATGTCTGCACCTGTTGTATTCGGCGCATGTGGCCAATACATTTTGATTTGATTTAATTTGATTTGATATTGGTGCTTTATTGATAAATACACATAGGCTCAATTCCCAGTCAAGTGTAGTAAAAAACACTGAATAAGCAAAGCGTTCTAAAAATGATAAACTGTCTCTTTTTGTTCAAGCCAGTGTTACATTCACAGTAGAAAAATTATTGAATGAATGAACGGACGTACAGACGGAACGACCGACAAACAAACAAAAGAATGAACGAACGAACAGATGATTGAACTAACGAACGAAAAAATAATTCAATAAATGAATATACGAACAAATTAACAAATTAATGATATAAAAAATATGAATAAAAATATGAATGAATGAATTAAAGAACAAACACATAAATGAATGATTGATTAATATATAAACTAATTAACAAATGAACGATCAAATAAACAAATTAATTAAAAACACAAATGAGTGAAAACATTAATAAATGAAAACATGAATTCATGCTTTGCCATACAGATCAGTGTCAGTAGTAGACTATGTAGCAGAGTGTTTAATGGTGCAGTACATCTATGAGGTGTCTACATCTGTAGGGTGAGTGTCTGGGTGGTTACTAGCATCAGAGTCTGTACTGAAGGAGACAGTAGCATAGTGGAGACAGGCTGGATCTCTGGGGAAGTTGACAGTAGCATAGTGGAGACAGGCTGGATCTCTGGGGAAGTTGACAGTAGCATAGTGGAGACAGGCTGGATCTCTGGGGAAGTTGACAGTAGCATAGTGGAGACAGGCTGGATCTCTGGGGAAGTTGACAGTAGCATAGGTCACACTGTCTTGAACCTATGTTATGGACCAACGTTGGAGTAAATGTCATCTGGACTAGGATTGGTTGCCGTGGCATAGATGGTGGTGATGTCACAGGCTGTATCTGGGTTCTGATTGGTTGCTGTGGCGTAGATTGGGTTAGTGATGGTTCCTATGTCTGGATCTTGGTTGTCTGTCATTGAGTCAGGAACCAACGGTCTGGCAGAGTGTTTGGCTGCTGAAGAGGAAAGCAAACAGATTAACAAATAATAATAATGATTGCGTGTGAAAACTACTCTACCTGTTGGTCTCCTGTCTCTGTCTCTCCTCTGTCTAAAGAACATGAACAGCAGCAGACCCAGCAGTAGTAGAACAACACCCAGACCAACACCAGAGAACGTCAGATCACCTAGAACACCCAGACCAACACCAGAGAACATCACATCACCTAGAACACCCAGACCAACACCAGAGAACATCAGATCACCTAGAACACCCAGACCAACACCAGAGAACATCACATCACCTAGAACACCCAGACCAACACCAGAGAACATCAGATCACCTAGAACACCCAGAGACAGTACACAGGCATAATGTTCCAGTGATGCTACATTTAGCTAGTCTCTACTGTACTGTACTTCTGTGTTTCTTCATTTCAGAGGGAGGGAAGAGGGAAGACAACATTAGACAGAGAAACAGGTGGGTGTTGAGGAGAGCAGAGAAATAAGATTACATGTTAATGATGAGATATCAATAGGAAGAGCCAGATTATTCAATCTAATACCAAGTATCAGGCACAGTCGGTGTGTTTTTGTTGTGATTCATTCTCATTCACTGTCTGGAGGAGGAAGATGCAATGGCTAGTTTCCAACACAAATTGGTGTATCTTTACATTCAAAGTTGTAGTTTATAAGGGTTTAATGCTAGGTAGTTGTATTTCATGTAACAGTTTGGTGCTTGGTAGTTGTAGTCCATTTTATAAATGGTACTTGGTAGTTGTAGTCCATTTTATAAATGGTACTTGGTAGTTGTAGTCCATTTTATAAATGGTACTTGGTAGTTATAATCCATGTTACATTATGGTACTTAGTCATGTTTGTGGGTGGTGAGGCTGTTAGTCCTACTGTTCCATTGGTCCTATCTGTTGGAACATATGAGTCAAATAAGTTAGGTGGAAACCAGAGAGAGAGAGAGAGAGAGAGAGAGAGAGAGAGAGAGAGAGAGAGAGAGAGAGAGAGAGAGAGAGAGAGAGAGAGAGAGAGAGAGGGAGAGATCGAGAGAGAGAGAGACGAGAGAGAGAGAGAGAGAGAGAGAGAGAGAGAGAGAGAGAGAGAGAGAGAGAGAGAGACTTCCCCTATTTATCCTCTGCTTCTCAACCAGGGACAAATGATGACAGGGATATTATTATACATTTACATTTTAGTCGATTATGCAAATGTTTTTTTGATGTTGTATTGAACGGAAAGATTTCGAAAAGGAGAACTTTCTCTCCTTTTATAACCCTGTGTGTGTGTGTGTGTGTGTGTGTGTGTGTGTGTGTGTGTGTGTGTGTGTGTGTGTTTGTGTGTGTGTGTGTGTGTGTGTGTGTGTGTGTGTGTGTGTGTGTGTGTGTGTGTGTGTGTGTGTGTGTGTGTGTGTGTGTGTGTTTCTCACCTGTGGCCTTGTTGTATTTCCATCTGTAGACTATGATCAGGCTGATCACCAGCAGCAACACTACCAGACTAACAGACACCATGATGACCACTGAGGTACCTGGAACACACACACACACACACACACACACACACACACACACACACACACACACACACACACACACACACACACACACACACACACACACACACACACACACACACACACACACACACACACACACACACGCTGTTACGGAACCGAACAGACAACCTACTGTTACACTATACTATAACCTACCCTACCACATATCATAACACTACATACAGACATGTCTACCACTAACCTACCCTCATATCATAACACTACATACAGACATGTCTACCACTAACCTACCCTCATATCATAACACTACATACAGACATGACTACCACTAACCTACCCTCATATCATAACACTACATACAGACATGTCTACCACTAACCTACCCTCATATCATAACACTACATACAGACATGTCTACCAAAGTGAGACTCAGACATTTGAATTTGTAAAATGTAATTTACCAGATCTGTTTAGTGATGATGTGGATGGTGGTGATGTGTGATGGTGATGATGGTGATGGTGACGGTGAGATGAAGGTGGTTGTGGCTGAGGCTGGAAGTGCTGTAGTTGTTGTTGTTGTTGTTGTTGTTGTTGTTGTTGTGTGTGGAGCCGGTGAAAACGGTGGAGCCACTAAAAATTATTTTTTTGCTAGGTGAGGAGAGGAAGAGAGAGGAAGAGATGGAGAGATGGAGGGAGAGATGGAGGCGAAGAGTCACATGGAGAGAGAGAGAGAGATGGAGGGAGAGAGAGAGTTACAGGCACAGAGAGAGATATGGAGGGGGGGTTACTCTTGTTCCTGTTGAGGTGTGTAAAGACAGGGTGGTTACTCTTGTTCCTGTTGAGGTGTGTAAAGACAGGGTGGTTACTCTTGTTCCTGTTGAGGTGTGTAAAGACAGGGGTGGTTACTCTCTTTTCCTGTTGAGGTGTGTAAAGACAGGGTGTTTACTCTTGTTCCTGTTGAGGTGTGTAAAGACAGGGTGGTTACTCTTGTTCCTGTTGAGGTGTGTAAAGACAGGGTGGTTACTCTTGTTCCTGTTGAGGTGTATCTCTCTCTCTCTCTCTCTCTCTCTCTCTCTCTCTCTCTCTCTCTCTCTCTCTCTCTCTCTCTCTCTCTCTCTCTCTCTCTCTCTCTCTCTCTCTCCTCTCAAATATAGGTCATGACAACTGCAGGTTTCATGATGCCATTCATACTGAAACCTGGGGTTTTATATCTTGAACACATGACTGCTTAGTGATACTCAGACCGATATAGAAACACACAGACATTACAGAGGAAGTTACAGTGTTCTGGTCCAGTGGCTTTTCACACCACTACAAACACACAGACTCACCCAGCCTCCACTAACACACTCACTGCCTGCTGTCAACCACTGAACAACTACTACTGATAAGATGTTTAGTTCAATGCTACATTTCACTAAACTGGTTGTTGCCAATTAATAACAGCATATTTCAGAAGGTTCTAGATGTGATTGCTAATTTAAAATGACAGAATTTTAATTGTCAGACAAAACATATTGTAGTTATATCTGATATAACAGAATGCTATATATTATTTACGTGGTCATACAGTACATAGTTACTGCAGGTGTACAGCATGGGAAGCAGAGGAGGCTGGTGGACAGAGATATAGGAGGACGGGCTAACCACAACGGCTGGAATGGAATAGATGGAACGTTATCAAATACATCAAACATGTGAATGACATAAAACAATGAATGCAATTATGATTTCAATTAAACTACTTTCTTACAAGACTGTAACGTGTGTGTTTTGGGTACACATGCTAAAGAAATAGAAGTCTTGTTTATACTCACTTATAACACGTAGCTTCACCTGTGTGATCAGTGCGATGTAACGGTCTTCTGTCCTGCTGGTTTCTACTCCACACCAGTAGGTCCCAGTATCATCTTCAGTCAGGTCACTGATGGTCACTGAGTAGGATTTCACTCTTCTGTTGTCAGATACAGAGAAACGCCCAGCTTTAGCAGTTCTCTGGTAAGCAGCGATCATATAAACACAAGTCTTGAAGTCATTGCTTTCCTTGCAGAAATACTTGGTGCTGTCCTCATGGCCCTCTGGATAGTTGCAGCTGATGGTAGCTTCTCCTCCCAGATAGACCGTCTCTGTGACTGACTTCTCACAGCAGTCATCTGTCAATAGGAACACACATCACAACCTTAGTCTAATACTATAGACTAACTTCCCTTGACTAGTGGTACTAATCATGCAACAACATATCTAGCTAAAATCATTGTATAAAGTAAAGTAAAAGTCTCTCACCCTTCTTCACATCCAGCTCTACCTTGGTGTAACTGTCAGGTGCATTAGGTTTGTCCACTCCACACCAGTAGGTCCCTTCATCTTGTTTAGTCAGTTGTCTGATGATCACCTTGAAGTAGTTTCTCCCAGTGTTGTCATACAGAGAGAATCTACCACTGTGCTGCCAGCTGTTCTTCAATCCAGTTTCTGATTATATCCTTCACAACTTGCCATCACATGCAAAATTTTTGATTGACTTCTTTCTTCTATGTGAATATTCACAGTAGATGATGACAGTTCCTCCAGAGTATCCTGTCACTTTGAAGGAGCTCAAACAACCTGTCAATCAGACAAGAGAAAATATATTTTATATTCCTCTTGGTTTAGTGTTTTATATTCCTCTTATTCACACACACAAATACACACACACACACACACACACACACACACAAATACACACACACACACACACACACACACACACACACACACACACACACACACACACACACACACACAGAACACACACACACACACACACACACACACACACACACACAAATACACACACACACACACACACACACACACACACACACACACAGAAAACACACACACACACACACACACACACACACACAAAAACCTTTATAAGCGTAACTGTGTGTTATTACATTGTTATAGAGAGTTATAACAAGCTTATTACCTGTCATGAAGGAGAGGAGGATGACTATCAGCAGGATCCTCATCTTGTTGTGTTCTCTCCAGGTTGGTCCAGGTGTCTATAGGTCCTGATATAATGCTGTGTTCTCTCCAGGTTGGTCCAGGTGTCTATAGGTCCTGATATAATGTTGTGTTCTCTCCAGGTTGGTCCAGGTGTCTATATGTCCTGATATAATGCTGTGTTTCTCTCCAGGTTGGTCCAGGTGTCTATATGTCCTGATATAATGTTGTGTTTCTCTCCAGGTTGGTCCAGGTGTCTATATGTCCTGATATAATGTTGTGTTCTCTCCAGGTTGGTCCAGGTGTCTATAGGTCCTGATATAATGTTGTGTTCTCTCCAGGTTGGTCCAGGTGTCTATAGGTCCTGATATAATTGTTGTGTTCTCTCCAGGTTGGTCCAGGTGTCTATAGGTCCTGATATAATGTTGTGTTCTCTCCAGGTTGGTCCAGGTGTCTATAGGTCCTGATATAATGTTGTGTTCTCTCCAGGTTGGTCCAGGTGTCTATATGTCCTGATATAATGTTGTGTTCTCTCCAGGTTGGTCCAGGTGTCTATAGGTCCTGATATAATGTTGTGTTCTCTCCAGGTTGGTCCAGGTGTCTATAGGTCCTGATATAATGTTGTGTTCTCTCCAGGTTGGTCCAGGTGTCTGTAGGTCCTGATATAATGTTGTGTTCTCTCCAGGTTGGTCCAGGTGTCTATAGGTCCTGATATAATGTTGTGTTCTCTCCAGGTTGGTCCAGGTGTCTGTAGGTCCTGATATAATGTTGTGTTCTCTCCAGGTTGGTCCAGGTGTCTATATGTCCTGATATAATGCTGTGTGTCCAAGTCACAACTCTCTCTGTTCTCTCTCCACTTAAAGTAACCTAAATACATGTACTTTATGTACTCTCTCTCTCTCTCTCTCTCTCTGCCCCTCCCTCTCTCTCACTCACTCCTTGCACTCGTACAACTACGTACTTCCCTATTTCTGCATCTCTTTCTCTCTCTCTCTCTCTATCTACTAGTTCAAACCCTCCTACCACATGTTATTTCTGACAGAACCTCCCTCTTCCTCCTTAACCAATCACTTCTCTGTTCCTACATCACACAGTAGAGAGAGAGAGAGAGAGAGAGAGAGAGAGAGAGAGAGAGAGAGAGAGAGAGAGAGAGAGAGGGTAAGAGAGAGAGCGAGAGAGAGAGAAAGAGATCAGTGAGACAAAAAGAGGGAGAGAGAGGCCTCTATGGATCAAAGCACAGAAACACATTCATACACTCTCATGCAGACTGGAGGCTGTCAGAGGAGAGAAACAGAGTTATTCTGCCACTGGAGGGCGATCTCCCTCCATCTCTCCCTCCATCTCTCCCTCCATCTATCCCTCCTCTCTCCCTCCATCTATCTCTCTCTCCACATCTCTCCTCCATCTCTCAATTTATCCATCTATCCCTCCATCTCTCCCTCCATCTCTCCCTCCATCTCTCCCTCCATCTATCCCTCCATCTATCCCTCCATCTCAGCTCTGTGTGTCTCTAGTGACAGTGGTACATGCTGATGAGACAGGTACTGAGTTTACTGACAGCACCAGTGGAGGCTGGTGAGGGGAGGACGACTTATAGTAATGTCTAGAATGGAATGTATCAAACACATAGAAATATATTGGTGCTTTATTGATAAATACACATAGGCTCATTTCCCAGTCAAGTGGAGTAAAAAACACTGAATAAGCAAAGCTTTCTAAAAGTGATAAACTGTCTCTTTTTGTTCAAGCCAGTGTTACATTCACAGTAGAAAAATGATTGAATGAATGAACGGACGTACAGACGGAACGACCGACAAACAAACAAAATAATGAACGAACAGATGATTGAACTAACGAACAAACAAATAAATCAATAAATGAATATACGAACAAATTAACAAATTAACGATATAAAAAAATATGAATAAAAATATGAATGAATGAATGAAAGAACAAACAAATAAATGAATGATTGAATGAATATATATAACGAATTAACAAATGAACGATCAAATAAACAAATGAATTAAAAACACAAATGAGTGAAAACATTAATAAATGAAAACATGAATTCATGCTTTGCCATACAGATCAGTGACAGTAGTAGACTATGTAGCAGAGTGTTTAATGGTGCAGTACATCTATGAGGTGTCTACATCTGTAGGGTGAGTGTCTGGGTGGTTACTAGCATCAGAGTCTGTACTGAAGGAGACAGTATTATAGTGGAGACAGGCTGGATCTCTGGGGAAGTTGACAGTAGCATAGTGGAGACAGGCTGGATCTCTGGGGAAGTTGACAGTAGCATAGTGGAGACAGGCTGGATCTCTGGGGAAGTTGACAGTAGCATAGTGGAGACAGGCTGGATCTCTGGGGAAGTTGACAGTAGCATAGTGGAGACAGGCTGGATCTCTGGGGAAGTTGACAGTAGCATAGTGGAGACAGGCTGGATCTCTGGGGAAGTTGACAGGGAAGTAGTGACAGTGGATCATAGTGACAGAGCATAGTGGAGACAGGCTGGATCTCTGGGGAAGTTGACAGTAGCATAGGTAGACATGGATCTCTGGGGGTGGACAGTGCATAGGTCACACTGTTGAACCTATGTTATGGACCAACGTTGGAGTAAATGTCATCTGGACTAGGATTGGTTGCCGTGGCATAGATGGTGGTGATGTCACAGGCTGTATCTGGGTTCTGATTGGTTGCTGTGGCGTAGATTGGGTTAGTGATGGTTCCTATGTCTGGATCTTGGTTTGTCTGTCAGTAGAGTCAGGAAGCAACGGTCCTCTGGGAGAGTGTTTGGCTGCTGAAGAGGAAAACAAACAGATTAACAATATATATATATATTTATAATATATATTTACGTTAGTTTAAATGTTTTTATTTATAAAAGCTATATGTATGATCCTGACATAGGTTTATGAAAAAATTATAATAATGATTGCATGTGATAACTACTGTACCTGTTGGTCTCCTGTCTCTGTCTCTCCTCTGTCTAAAGAACATGAACAGCAGCAGACCCAGCAGTAGTAGAACAACACCCAGACCAACACCAGAGAACATCACATCACCTAGAACACCCAGACCAACACCAGAGAAATCACATCACCTAGAACACCCAGACCAACACCACCAGAGAACATCACATCCCCTAGAACACCCAGACCAACACCAGAGAACATCAGATCACCTAGAACACCCAGACCAACACCAGAGAACATCACATCACCTAGAACACCCAGACCAACTGACTGTCAGAGAACATCAGATCACCTAGAACACCCAGACCAACACCAGAGAACATCACATACACTAGAACACCCAGACCAACACCAGAGAACATGGTCACATCACCTAGAACACACAGACCAACACCAGTGAACATCACATCACCTAGAACTCCCAGAACACCCGAAATCAGAACATCACATCACCTAGATCACCCAGACCAACACCAGAGAACATCACATCACCTAGAACACCCAGACCAAGACACCAGAGAACATCAGATCACCTAGAACACCCAGACCAACACCAGAGAACATCAGATCACCTAGAACACCCAGACCAACACCAGAGAACATCACATCACCTAGAACACCCAGACCAACACCAGAGAACATCAGATCACCTAGAACACCCAGACCAACACCAGAGAACATCAGATCACCTAGAACACCCAGAGACAGTACACAGGCATAATGTTCCAGTGATGCTACATTTAGCTAGTCTCTACTGTACTGTACTTCTGTGTTTCTTCATTTCAGAGGGAGGGAAGAGGGAAGACAACATTAGACAGAGAAACAGGTGGGTGTTGAGGAGAGCAGAAATAAAGATGAAATGTTAATGATAGATATCAATAAGAAAAGACAGATTATTCAATCTAATACCAAGTATCAGGCAAAGTCTGTTTTTTATGTGGTTCAATCTCATTCATTGTCTGGAGGTGGAAGATGTAATGGCTAGTTTCCACCACAAATGTATCTTTACATTCATAGTTGTAGTTTATTTTAACTTATATTAATATATTGTTGTTACCTTGTGTTCTAGCCACGTGCCAAAATATCTTCGGGCCTTAACAACACAAGTGCCAAATATATCCTTGGACCAAACAACACCCGTGTGTCAATATATCCTCGGTCCTAGCAACACCAATGCCAATATATCCTCCAAACACCGGCTTCTTGGGCATTATCAATTAAAAAGCAGATTCACACACACACACAGCCATTAAATATAAGTGAATACGGACACTTGGTAAAGGTTATCTTATTGAAAGCACATTGACAGGTTCATCATTGTATCATCAATCATCATAAAGTTGACATTGTAACTCGTGTACCATTATACAAAAGAGCAACAGGCTAGTCAATACAGGCATATGAAACCCCACAGTTCTCACACAATTAAATTACACTTTTAAATTAAACACAGACTTGTTAATCAGGAAACTCTTGGGTATGTTGTGGTGGACTGTCATTACAATTGCTTTACGGGAACCTGGTTCAATTATGTTTGTAGTGTAGCTAGTCACTGAATGGCTCTGAATTCACTAACAGAGTCTGTGTCTGGGGGGTTACTAACACTGGAGTATATAACAGAGTATGGGGGGGTTACTAACTGGGAGTATATATAACAGAGTATGGGGGGTTACTAACACTGGAGTATGTAACAGAGTCTGGGGGGGTTACTAACACTGGAGTATATAACAGAGTCTGGGGGGTTACTAACACTGGAGTATATAACAGAGTATGGGGGTTACTAACACTGGAGTATATAACAGAGTCTGGGGGGTTACTAACACTGGAGTATATAACAGAGTCTGGGGGGTTTACTAACACTGGAGTATATAACAGAGTCTGGGGGGTTACTAACACTGGAGTATATAACAGAGTATGGGGGGGGGGGGGGGTCCCTCCTATGGGGGGGGGGGGTTACTAACACTGGAGTATATAACAGAGTCTGGGGGGTTACTAACACTGGAGTATATAACATAGTCTGGGGGGGTTACTAACACTGGAGTATATAACAGAGTCTGGGGGGTTACTAACACTGGAGTATATAACAGAGTATGGGGGGTTACTAACACTGGAGTATATATAACATAGTCTGGAGGTTACTAACACTGGAGTATATAACAGAGTACTGGGGGTTACTAAACACTGGAGTATATAACAGAGTCTGGGGGGTTACTAACACTGGAGTATATAACAGACAGAGTATGGGGGGGGTTACTAACACTGGAGTATATAACAGAGTCTGGGGGGGTTACTAACACTGGAGTATATAACAGAGTCTGGGGGGTTACTAACACTGGAGTATATAACAGAGTCTGGGGGGTTACTAACACTGGAGTATATAACAGAGTATGGGGGGTTACTAACACTGGAGTATATAACAGAGTATGGGGGGTTACTAACACTGGAGTATATAACAGAGTCTTGGGGTTACTAACACTGGAGTATATAACAGAGTCTGGGGGGTTACTAACACTGGAGTATATAACAGAGTCTGGGGGGTTACTAACACTGGAGTATATAACAGAGTCTGGGGGGTTACTAACACTGGAGTATATAACAGAGTCATTCTGGGGGGTTACTAACACTGGAGTATATAACAGAGTCTGGGGGGTTACTAACACTGGAGTATATAAACAGAGTCTGGGGGGTTACTACAACTGGAGTATATAACAGAGTCTGGGGGGTTACTAACACTGGAGTATATAACAGAGTCTGGGGGTTACTAACACTGGAGTATATAACAGAGTCTGGGGGGTTACTAACACTGGAGTATATAACAGAGTCTGGGGGGTTACTAACACTGGAGTATATAACAGAGTCTGGGGGGTTACTAACACTGGAGTATATAACAGAGTCTGGGGGGTTACTAACACTGGAGTATATAACAGAGTCTGGGGGGTTACTAACACTGGAGTATATAACAGAGTCTGGGGGGTTACTAACACTGGAGTATATAACAGAGTCTGGGGGGTTACTAACACTGGAGTATATAACAGAGTCTGGGGGGTTACTAACACTGGAGTATATAACAGAGTCATTCTGGGGGGTTACTAACACTGGAGTATATAACATAGTCTGGGGGGTTACTAACACTGGAGTATATAACAGAGTCTGGGGGGTTACTAACACTGGAGTATATAACAGAGTCTGGGGGGTTACTAACACTGGAGTATATAACATAGTCTGGGGGGTTACTAACACTGGAGTATATAACACAGAGTCTGGGGGGTTACTAACACTGGAGTATATAACAGAGTCTGGGGGGGGTTACTAACACTGGAGTTTATATAACAGAGTCTGGGGGGTTACTAACACTGGAGTATATAACAGAGTCTGGGGGGTTACTAACACTGGAGTATATAACAGAGTCTGGGGGGTTACTAACACTGGAGTATATAACAGAGTCTGTGGGGTTACTAACACTGGAGTATATAAACCTAGTCTGGGGGGTTACTAACACTGGAGTATATAACAGAGTCTGGGGGGTTACTAACACTGGAGTATATAACAGAGTATGGGGGGGTTACTAACACTGGAGTATATAACAGAGTAGTCTGGGGGGTTACTAACACTGGAGTATAGTAACAGTAGTATATTCCTGGGGGGTTACTAACACTGGAGTATATAACATAGTCTGGGGGGTTACTAACACTGGAGTATATAATAACAGAGTCTGGGGGGTTACTAACACTGGAGTATATAACATAGTCTCGGGGGGTTACTAACACTGGAGTATATAACAGAGTCATTCTGGGGGGTTACTAACACTGGAGTATACACAGAGTCTGGGGGGTTACTAACACTGGAGTATATAAACAGAGTCTGGGGGGGTTACTAACACTGGAGTATATAATTGAGTCTGGGGGGTTACTAACACTGGGAGTATATAACAGTTCATTCTGGGGGGTTACTAACACTGGAGTATATAACAGAGTCATTCTGGGGGGTAACTAACACTGGAGTATATAAAACAGAGTCATTCTGAGGGGGTTACTAACACTGGACTTTATAACAGAGTATTCTGGGGGGTTTTACTAACACTGGAGTGTTATAACAGAGTATGGGGGGTTTTAACACTGTCTAGTTTTTAAACAGAGTGTTTATGGGGGGTTACTAACACACTTGAGTATATAACAGAGTCGGGGGGTTACTAACACTGGAGGCTTATTTAACAGAGTCTGGGGGTTACTAGCACTTGGAGTATATAACAGAGTGTTGGGGGGGTTAGCTAAAACACTGGAGTATATAACAGAGTCTGGGGGGTTTACTAACACTGGAGTATATAACAGAGTCTGGGGGGTTACTAACACTGGAGTATAGAACAGAGTCCGCTTCTGGGGTTTACTAACACTGGAGTATATAACAGAGTCATTCTGGGGGGTTACTAACACTGGAGTATTATAACAGAGTCTGGGGGGTTACTAACACTGGAGTATATAACAGAGTATGGGGTTACTAACACTGGAGTATATAACAGAGTCTGGGGGGTTACTAACACTGGAGTATATAACAGAGTCTGGGGGGTTACTAACACTGGAGTATATAACAGAGTCCTGGGGGTTAGTAACACTGGAGTACATAACAGAGTCTGGGGGTTTACTAACACTGGAGTATATCAACAGAGTCATTCTGAGGGGTTACTAACACTGGAGTTTATAACAGAGTCATTCTGGGGGGTTACTAACACTGGAGTTTATAACAGAGTATGGGGGGTTACTAACACTGGAGTATATAACAGAGTCATTCTGAGGGGTTACTAACACTGGAGTATCATAACAGAGTCATTCTGGGGGGTTACTAACACTGGAGTATATAACAGAGTCATTCTGGGGGTTACTAACACTGGAGTATATAACATAGTCATTCTGGGGGTTTACTAACACTGAGTATTATAACAGAGTCATTCTGGGGGGGTCACTAACACTGGAGTATATAACAGAGTCATTGGGGGGTTACTAACACTGGAGTATATAACAGAGTCATTCTGGGGGGTTACTAACACTGGAGTATATAACAGAGTCATTCTGGGGGGTTACTAACACTGGAGTATATAACAGAGTCATTCTGGGGGGTTACTAACACTGGAGTATATAACAGAGTCATTCTGGGGGGGTTGCTAACACTGGAGTATATAACAGAGTCTTTTCTCTCTGGGGGTTGCTAACACTGGAGTATATAACAGAGTCATCTGGGGGGTTACTAACACTTGAGTAATAACACAGTCATTCTGGGGGGGTTCACTAACACTGGAGTATATAACAGAGTCATTCTGGGGGTTACTAACACTGGAGTATATAACAGAGTCATTCTGGGGGGTTACTAACACTGGAGTATATAACAGAGTCAGTCTGGGGGGGTTACTAACACTGGAGTATATAACAGAGTCTGGGGGGTTACTAACACTGGAGTATATAACAGAGTCAGTTTGGGGGGTTGCTAACACTGGAGTATATAACAGAGTCATTCTGGGGGGTTGCTAACACTGGAGTATATAACAGAGTCATTCTAGGGGGGTTACTAACACTGGAGTATATAACAGAGTCATTCTGGGGGGTTGCTAACACTGGAGTATATAACAGAGGTCTGGGGGGTTACTAACACTGGAGTATATAACAGAGTCATTCTGGGGGGTTACTAACACTGGAGTATTTAACAGAGTCATTCTGGGGGTTACTAACACTGGAGTATTAACTCCTCATTCTGGGGGGTTACATTTACATTTACATTTTAGTCATTTAGCAGACGCTCTTATCCAGAGCGACTTACAGTTAGCGCATACATTATTTTATCGAACCCACAACCCTGGCGTTGCAAACGCCATGCTCTACCGACTGAGCTACATCCCCTGCCGGCCATTCCCTCCCCTACCCTGGACGACGCTGGGGCCAATTGTGCGCCGCCCCATGGGTTACTAACAGAGTCTTACTAAAAGAGGACATGTAATAATACACATGTAATCCCTGTGTGTGTCTGTGTGTGTTTGTTTTGTGTGTGTGTTTGGTTTTACTATCTTTGTGGGGACCAGAAGTCCTCACAAGGATAGTAAAACTTGGAAAATCCAGACAAGTGGGGACATGTCACTGAAAAAGGCAATTTTAGGCTTAGGGGTTAGGTTTAGGGTTTTAATTTATGGTTAAAATGTGGGTTTAGGGGTTAGGTTTAGAGTTAGGGGTTTGGGGTAAGGTTTGAGTTAGGTTAAGTTTAGGATTAGGTTCAGGGTTAGGGTTAGAATTAGGGTTAGTGGCAATTTTAGGCTTAGGGGTTAAGTTTAGGGTTTTAATTAGGGTTAAAATGTGGGTTAGGGGTTAGGTTTAGGGTTAGGCGTTAGTTTTAGGTTTAAGGTTAGGGGTTTGGGGTACATTTAAGGTTATGAATTATCTTACTAGTGGTCCTTTGAGTGAATATGATGAGAATGCGGACCAACACACACACCACCATCCCCAGACCTGACCCCATATACACCAGTATACCTGGAGATGTAGTATAGTGATACAGACAGTCATCATGATTCTCTACCAGTGAAGTCTCATCTCTCCCTGTACTGTCTTCAATCACACAACCTATGATGCTATTGAGTCTGCTCTCTCTGTGGCTTTTCAGTGTGTGTGTATCTGTGTGTGTGTGTGTGTGTGTGTGTGTGTGTGTGTGTGTGTGTGTGTGTGGGTGGGTGGATGTGTGTGTGTGTGTGTGTTTGTGTGACTGTGTGGGTGTGTCTCAGTCTTCCTCTTTCTCCACATGTCCACACACACACACTGAAAAACACACATTTACACACTAATACTACACATTCACACTGTTTTAAACATTTTGATGAGTTTTAATGAAATGCTTTAAAAGGTACAGTTTATGTACATATATAATAGATATGTAAATCTCAAAGGTACAACTGACTATTATGGTATTACTGTCTTCATTATTATAACAGCCAAAATGAAACCAAAATGATATGACTAAACACATAGTTCA
The DNA here is from genome assembly GCA_036851935.1 of Coregonus suidteri. NCBI lineage: Eukaryota > Metazoa > Chordata > Actinopteri > Salmoniformes > Salmonidae > Coregonus > Coregonus suidteri. The sequence goes on along the minus strand of CM072244.1, from coordinate 29,780,025 downwards.
TATTTACACAAATATTAACAAAAATGTTGGTTGACTTTCACAAAATCTGGAGATAAAAGTGAATTTAAACCCAGATGTTAATATTTTACATACATTATATACAGTAAAACCACATGAGCTGTTTTAATACAATATGTCAAGGAGGATTTGAAACATGAAAGGGATTGGTTTTTTTAATGTCATTCCAAGATGGCGGCTCTGTGGTGACAACCCTTCATCTCTCTACAGGGAGCTTCCCTTCATCCCAAATGGCACCTTGTTCTCTATAGAGCACTGCCTTTGACCAGGGCCATATGGGGGATAGGTAATAGAGTGTCATTTGAGACGTGTCCCTTGTATAGATTATATAGTCCTACATTATTTTCGGTAGCTGGGCTGTAGAGTAGATGGCGTCTTCTGGAGTGTCTTTAGAGAGGTGTACAGCAGGGTATCTTGTAGATTCTACAGTATCTTTGGGTAGCTGGGCTGTAGAATAGATGGAATCATCCTGGGTTCCACTGGCTGTTGGAGGGCTTGAAGAGACTCTAGAATCTTTGGGTAGATCCACATTAGAGTAGATGAGAGAAGCTGGGTGATCTGCAGTAGAATAGCCTGGATTTATATTATCCTTTGTGGCAGATAGCGTTAGCAGGGTAGGTTGTAGAAGCTTGGCCAGCAGGGTAGGTTGTAGAGGCTTGGCCAGCAGGGTAGGTTGTAGAGGCGTGGCCAGCAGGGTAGGTTGTAGAGTCTTGTCTAGCAAGGCAGTTTGTAGAGTTTGTAGGTGATAGTAGAGTAGACTGAAGAGATGACCACAGGGATTGTGTCTGTCTGTCTGTCTGCCTCTCTGATCTCCTCATACTGCAGGTTACACCACAATCCCACTAGAGGACGCTATAGACTCACAGCCCCTCAGTCAACCAGTCATTTTGCCACAACCCTAAGATGTTTAGTTTAAACAATCACACACAGTCAACCTCACCTGTCTATTTAGTTTACCATTACAAGTTGTTATGGACAAACAGTTGTTATGGACACACACACACACACACACACACACACACACACACACACACACACACACATCACTCACCTCTCCAGTAGGGTCAGGTTGTGTGTTGGAGGAGACTGGTGGTGGTGGTGGTGTTCTCCTGGTTCCTCTCCTCTGTCTGTAGAACAGGAGCAGGACCAGTCCTAACACTGTCACCATGACTACCAGACCAACACTGGTCCACACCATCAGACCTGACCACAGACAGGAGGAGAGACTTTACAGAGTACTGTATATATCATAGATACCATCAGACCTGACCACAGACAGGAGGAGAGACTTTACAGAGTACTGTATGTATCATACAGTGAGGGAAAAAAGTATTTGATCCCCTGCTGATTTTGTACGTTTGACCACTGATAAAGACATGATCAGTCTAATTGTAATGGTAGGTTTATTTGAACAATGAGAGACAGAATAACAACAAAAAAATCCAGAAAAATGCATGTCAAAAATGTTATAAATTGATTTGCATTTTAATGAGGGAAATAGGTATTTGACCCCTCTGCAAAACATGACTTAGTCCTTGGTGGCAAAACCCTTGTTGGCAATCATAGAGGTCAGACGTTTCTTGTAGTTGGCCACTAGGTTTGCACACATCTCAGGAGGGAATTTGTCCCACTCCTGTTTGCAGATCTTCTCCAAGTCATTAAGGTTTCGAGGCTGACGTTTGGCAACTCGAACCTTCAGCTCTCTCCACAGATTTTCTATGGGATTAAGGTCTGGAGACTTGCTAGGCCACTCCAGGACCTTAATGTGCTTCTTCTTGAGCCACTCCTTTGTTGCCTTGGCCGTGTGTTTTGGGTCATTGTCATGTTGGAATACCCATCCACAACCCATTTTCAATGCCCTGGCTGAGGGAAGGAGGTTCTCACCCAAGATTTGACGGTACATGGCCCCATCCATCGTCCCTTTGATGCGGTGAAGTTGTCCTGTCCCCTTAGCAGAAAAAAAACACCCCCAAAGCATAATGTTTCCACCTCCATGTTTGACGGTGGGGGATGGTGTTCTTGGGGTCATAGGCAGCATTCCTCCTCCTCCAAAAACACGGCTAGTTGAGTTGATGCCAAAACAGCTCGATTTTGGTCTCATCTGACCACAACACTTTCACCCAGTTCTCCTCTGAATCATTCAGATGTTCATTGGCAAACTTCAGATGGGCCTGTATATGTGATTTCTTGAGCATGGGGACCTTGCGGGCGCTGCAGGATTTCAGTCCTTCACTGCATAGTGTGTTACCAATTGTTTTCTTGGTGACTATGGTCCCAGCTGCCTTGAGATCATTGACAAGATCCTCCCGTGTAGTTCTGAGCTGATTCCTCACCGTTCTCATGATCATTGCAACTCCACGAGGTGAGATCTTGTATGGAGCCCCAGGCCGAGGGAGATTGACAGTTCTTTTGTGTTTCTTCCATTTGCGAATAATCGCACCAACTGTTGTCACCTTCTCACCAAGCTGCTTGGCGATGGTCTTGTAGCCCATTGCAGCCTTGTGTAGGTCTACAATCGTGTCCCTGACATCCTTGGATAGCTCTTTGGTCTTGGCCATGGTGGAGAGTTTGGAATCTGATTGATTGATTGCTTCTGTGGACAGGTGTCTTTTATACAGGTAAAAAGCTGAGATTAGGAGCACTCCCTTTAAGAGTGTGCTCCTAATTTCAGCTCGTTACCTGTATAAAAGACACCTGGGAGCCAGAAATCTTTCTGATTGAGAGGGGGTCAATACTTATTTCCCTCATTAAAATGCAAATCAATTTATAACATTTTGACATGCGTTTTTTTTTCTGGATTTTTTTGTTGTTATTCTGTCTCTCACTGTTCAAATAAACCTACCATTAAAATTATAGACTGATCATTTCTTTGTCAGTGGGCAAACGTACAAAATCAGCAGGGGATCAAATACTTTTTTCCCTCACTGTAGATACCATCAGACCTGACCAGAGATAGTTACAACGTTCATTCGGTCAGTTGGTTTCTCAGTTGGTCAGCGGGTTGGTCAGTCAGTCTCTCAGTAAGGCAGGAAGACAGGTAGGCAGCCGGACAGACAGACAGACAGACAAACAGACAGACATGCAGGCAGGTTGCCAGGAAGACAGACAGACAGACATACAGGCAGGCAGGCAGCCAGGAAGACAGACAGAGAGAGAGAAAATAAAGGTGTGCTAAAGGAGGAGACTGTAGCGATCAGAGTAACCATAGTAACAGAGGCCATGGTGTCAGCAGCTGCATCACTTCCTGTAGGCCTCTGAGAGACTCACATATACACCATCATGACAACACAGCCACTGCTACCAAATAATATAACCATTTTATTTTAGCCACCGCTGAAATCAGTAGACATGAAACTTACCAGCACTCTGCCTCTGTCCTGCACCAGGAGAGTAATCTGAGGGAGGATAATCTAGAGAGAGAGAGAGAGAGGGAGTGAGAGTGTAAGTGAGAATAAGAGTGAGAGTGAGAGTGAGAGAGAGAGTGTGAGAGAGAGAGAGTGAGCGAGAGAGAGCGAGAGAGAGAGAGCGGGGAGCGAAAGAGAGAAGGGGGAGCGAGAGAGAGAGAGAGAGGAGAGAGAGAGAGGGGAGCAAGAGAGAGAGAAGGGGGAGCAAGAAAGAGAGGAGAGAGAGAGAGATTTGTCCAATGCTTGAACAGATCCAATTGATTTCCTCCAGCATTACAGCATTTCATATCACAACATATTAGTTGCAATGTCTAAGATGAAAGATTCATCATACCTGCTCTTGATGAAGAGTGACCACTGATATCTCCAGATGCCAGAAATGTTGTAGAGATGTTAGATAATGTTGCAGAGAGGTTTGGGAGGGTTGTGGAGACATGAGGTCTGGAAGTGACATTTGACGGTTTAGGAGGAGCTGTGTGTAAAACAGAAGAGCAGGCATCCTGTCACGTTCGTTCATCGACGGGTCAGACCAAGGCGCAGCGTGATATGCATACATGTTTATTTAAATTTAATAAACAACACGACAAAACAACAAACTAAACGAAACGTGAAGTCCAAGGTACAACAAACATACCTCACACGGAACAAGATCCCACAACCCACTAGTGCCAATAGGCTGCCTAAGTATGGTCCCCAATCAGAGACAACGAGCGACAGCTGCCTCTGATTGGGAACCACACCGGCCAACATAGATCTATACATACTAGAACCCCAACATAGAAATACACAACATAGTAACATACACACCCTGACTCAACATATACGAGTCCCCTGAGTCAGGGCGTGACTGTACCCCCCCCCAAAGGTGCGGACTCTGACCGCGCAACATAAACATATCAGGGTAGGGGCCGGTGGTGGGCATTCCGCCTCGGAGGCGGATCCGGCTCTGGGCGTTGACGACCTCTTACTCTCCGCCTCCCTGTTGCGCCCCTGGTCTGGTCTGGTCCTTGGCGCGCTGCTTCCCCACTCCTTCCTCCCACAAAGTACCAAGCCCTGTCTGGACCCTGGTGTGGGAGACCCCAAACCTGGAGAGGGGCTGACGTCTGGTCTGGACTGGAACCGCTGACTGGAGCTGGACCCGACGACGGTGGAGCGAACTGCTCTGGCTCCGGAGTGGAGGAAAACCGCTGACCGGAGCTGGATCAGGCACCGGTGGGAGCGGACTGCTCTGGCTCCGGAGTGGAGCCGCTGACCGGAGCTGGACTGAACCCCGGTGGAGCGGATTGCTCTGGCTCCGGAGTGGAGCAGCTGACCGGAGCTGAAACTAGGCACCGGTGGAGCGGACCTGCTCTGGCTCCGGAGTGGATCCGCTGACCGGAGCTGGACTGGACCTCGGTGGAGCGGACTGCTCTGGCTCCGGAGTGGAGCAGCTGACCGGTGCCGGAAACAGGCACGGGCCGTGCCGGACTGGACACACGCACCCACTGGTCTGGTGCGAGGAGCAGGCACGGGCCGGACCGGACAAGGAAACACGCACCACTGGCTTGATGCGAGGAGCAGGAATGGGCCGGGCCGGGCTGGCGACGCGCACCACTGGCTTGGTGCGAGGAGCAGGAACATGCCGGGCCGGACTGGCAACGCGCACCACTGGCTTGATGCGAGGAGCAGGAACGGGCCGGGCCGGGCTGGCGACGCGCACCACTGGCTTTGGTGCGAGGAGCAGGAACAGGCCGGGCCGGACTGGCGACGCGCACTACTGTCTTGGTGCAAGGAGAACGAACAGGCCGGGCCGGACTGGCGACACGCGCACCACTGGCTTGGTGCGAGGGGCAGGAACGGGCCGGGCCGGGCTGGCGACGCGCACCACTGGCTTGGTGCGAGGAGCAGGAACGGGCCGGGCCGGGCTGGCGACGCGCACCACTGGCTTGGTGCGAGGAGCAGGAACGGGCCGGACCGGACTGCGAAGGCGGACTGGAGATCTGGAGCGGGGAGCTGGCACAACCCGTCCTGGCTGGCTGCCCACTTTCGCACTACACGTGCGGGGCGCTGGCACAGGACGCACTGCGCTGTGCACGCGCACTGGCGATACAGCTCGTAGAACTGGCGCAGGATATGCGGGACCGAGGAGGCGTACTGGAGACCAGGAGCGTTGAGCCGGCACACCCTGTCCTGGCTGGATGCCCATCTTCGCACGGCACGTGCGTGGTGCAAGCACAGGACGTACAGGACTGTGCCGGCGCACTGGCGACACAGTACGTAGCTCCGCATAATATGGAACTTGCCCAGTCATACGCCTTCTCGCGTGAGTACGGGGAGTTGGCTCTGCTCTAACCCTAGGCTCCGCCAACCACCCCGTGTGCCCCCCAAAAAAAAAAAATGTTATTCGGGCTGCCTCCTCGACCGGCCTCCTCCGTGTTGCCGTTGCTCCTCTCCTGCCTGGGCATCTACCTTAGCCCATGGTCCTTTCCCCGCAAATATCTCTTCCCATGACCACAACTTGCCGACCTTCGCTCCGCCTGGGCACGCTGCTTTGTCCTCGTTTGGTGGGATCTTCTGTCACGTTTTTCATCGATGGGTCAGACCAAGGCGCAGCATGATATGCATACATGTTTATTTAAATGTAATAAACAACATGACAAAACACCAAACTAAACGAAATGTGAAAGTCCAAGGTACAACAAACAACATACCTCACACGGAAACAAAGATCCCACAAACCCACTAGTGCCAACAGGCTGCCTAAGTATGGTCCCCAATCAGAGACAACGAGCGACAGCTGCCTCTGATTGGGAACCACACCGGCCAACATAGATCTAGACAACATAGACTTATAACATAGACCTACACCACATAGAAAATACACACCCTGACTCAACAAACAAGTCCCCAAAGTCAGGGCGTGACGTCGTGACACATCCACAAATACTGTCACCATATTGCTTTTCTCTAATGAAGTCATGAAACCTGTAACAAACAATAACATCTGAATATTTCAAGACAAATGTGATTGAGTGTTTAACTTACCATCTGTAACTGTGAGATGCACCTCTAGGTATGAATATTTTATAGATCTGTCCACTCCACACCAGTAGGTCCCTGAGTCGGACTTCATCAGGTTCTTGATGGTAACAGTGAAGTCTCCATGTCTATAGTCATGTATGGTGTATCTTCCTCTCTCAATATAGTTCTTGTTCTTCTGAGTTTGAACCAGAACGTCGTTGTAACTGTCACATTTCTTCCCACAGAAGTACTTGTCATTGCTTTTTCCAAACCATTTTCTGCTGCATGTGAGCACCGAATTGTGACCTTTCCCCAACAACTCCAGTCACCTTAGTGATGGCTGACTCCACAACACAGAGAGCTGTCAAACAGAAACATACGGTCACTAAAGAGGAATTGAACCTCATTGTCCTCAACACCTTCATAGTCCTACTGTACCCATCAACAGAGAGGTGAGAGGACCTCACCTTTTTAAGTTCAGTACATTCTACCATGAATATGCAGATATATCATCTGATCACATCTCTAGTGTATCCTGTTCTGGCTCGGTATACTGTATCATCTATAGTACTGTTATGACGAGTTTCTCTTGTATCGAGTACTTCAGGATGGGACACAGATGGAGAGTTGATTCATCGTTATTTAATGCAGTACTGGATTCAATGACAGGCGGTACGGACGTAGCCTCTTGTCATATGACTTCCATAGAAAATCTCTCAGTTTATATTATGCTCTCCGAGCTACTTCTGTCCATCATCTGCCAACCATCATTGAGTGTCACTCATCTACTACAATAGGATCCCCATACATGGTATCGTGTGTCACCCTAGTATGTACTATGTAGTACGTATGGCCAGGCCATTCCATCACGTACACCTTCTAAGATTAGCCCAAGTGGCCCCCCAATCTATCTTGGCACACCAAACCCTCTGTCACTCACCAGTGACCTCTATAACACATTGCGTGTCCTTGTCCTCTCTCCCACATGCAGCTCAGGAGTTTACAAACATTAATAATCTTGTATCAAAAGTCATCATATCAGGTACTATCATGGTACTATAGAAACTGATACAGACTACAGACAGACACTACAAAGTCTAGTACTATAGAAACTGATACAGACTACAGACAGAGAGTATACAGTCTAGCATTATAGAAACTGATACAGACTACAGAAATACAGACAGGCAGGCAGGCAGGCAGGTCCTAACAGGTCCTAATCCAGGCACTTGTCATCTCGCGTCTGGACTACTGCAACTCGCTGTTGGCTGGCCTCCCTGCCTGTGCCATTAAACCCCTACAACTCATCCAGAATGCCGCAGCCCGTCTGGTGTTCAACCTTCCCAAGTTCTCTCACGTCACCCCCCTCCTCCGCACACTCCACTGGCTTCCAGTTGAAGCTCGCATCCGCTACAAGACCATGGTGCTTGCCTATGGAGCAGTGAGGGGAACGGCACCTCTGTACTTCGGGCTCTGATCAGTCCCTACACCCAAACGAGGGCATTGCGTTCATCCACCTCTGGCCTGCTGGCTCCCCTTCCTCTGCGGAAGCATAGTTCCCGCTCAGCCCAGTCAAAACTGTTCGCTGCTCTGGCACCCCAATGGTGGAACAAGCTCCCTCACGACGCCAGGACAGCGGAGTCACTCACCACCTTCCGGAGGCATTTGAAACCCCACCTCTTTAAGGAATACCTGGGATAGGATAAAGTAATCCTTCTACCCACCCCCAAAATTGTAAAGTGGTTATCCCACTGGCTATAGGGTGAACGCACCAATTGGTGAGTCGCTCTGGATAAGAGCGTCTGCTAAATGACGTAAATGTGCCCTTGAGCAAGGCACTTAACCCTAATTGCTCCTGTAAGTCGCTCTGGATAAGAGCGTCTGCTAAATGACTAAAATGTAAATGTAAAAATGATACTACCAAGCACAGGTCCACAACAGCTTGTCTGTCAGCTACTCTCAGTCCTACTAAACCATCAACAGTTAGACAGTGTTTGACAGCTGGGTGTTTCTGAAGTGCTCTTTTTTCCTCTATTGAAAGCTCCTCCCTCCTCTGACACCACACCTCTGTGTCTCTCTCTCTCTCTCTCTCTCTCTCTCTCTCTCTCTCTCTCTCTCTCTCTCTCTCTCTCTCTCTCTCTCTCTAGAGATCTCTCTCTCTATGTCTGGTCTCTCTCTCTCGCTCTCTCTCTCTCTCTCTCTCTCTCTCTCTCTCTCTCTCTTTCTCTCTCTCTCTCTCTCTCTCTCTCTCTCTCTCTCTCTCTCTCTCTCTCTCTCTCTCTCTCTCTCTCTTCTCTCTCTCTCTCTCTCTCTCTCTCTCTCTCTCTCTCTCTCTCTCTCTCTCTCTCGTATGTCTGTCTCTCTCTCTCTCTCCTCTCTCTCTCTCTCTCTCTCTCTCTCTCTCTCTCTCTCTCTCTCTCTCTCTCTCTCTCTCTCTCTCTCTCTCTATGTCTGTCTCTCTCTCTATCTCTCTCTTTCTCTTCTCTCTCTTCTATCTCTCTCTCTCTCTCTCTCTCTCTCTCTCTCTCTCTCTCTCTCTCTCCTCTCTCTCTCTCTCTCTATGTCTGTCTCTCTCTCTCGCTCTCTCGCTCTCTCTCTCTCGCTCTCTCTCTCTCTCTCTTTCTCTCTCTCTCTCTCTCTCTCTCTCTCTCTCTCTCCTCTCTCTCTCTCTCTCTCTCTCTCTCTCTCTCTCTCTCTCTCTCTCTCTCTTCTCTCTCTCTCTCTCTCTATGTCTGTCTCTCTCTCTCGC
>CM072244.1:29748354-29768354 GCA_036851935.1 Coregonus suidteri | reverse complement strand
GTGCAAATAGTTAAAGTACAAATGGGGGAAAAAATAAATAAACATAAAATATGGGTTGTATTTACAATGGTGTTTGTTCTTCACTGGTTGCCCTTTTCTTGTGGCAAACAGGTCACAAATCTTGCAGCTGTGATGGCAAACTGTGGTTTTTCACCCAGTAGATAAGGGAGTTTATCAAAATTGGGTTTGTTTTCGAATTCTTTGTGGATCGCTGTAATCTGAGGGAAATATGTGTCTCTAATATGGTCATACATTTGGCAGGAGGTTAGGAAGTGCAGCTCAGTTTCCACCTCATTTTGTGGGCAGTGTGCACATAGCCTGTCTTCTCTTGAGAGCCAGGTCTGGCTATGGCATCCTTTCTCAATAGCAAGCCTACAGTGGTTCCTCATTTATAAGTTGCGTCATACCTTAGTATAGCGTGCAGTCCTAATTATACATTGCATGCATTATTTGGTGTTTTACGTTGTACATGGAGGATGTTTTTGCAGGATTCTGCATGCAGAGTCTCAATGTGCGTCTGCCTACGGTGGCCTTTCTCAATAGCAAGGCTATGCTCACTGAGTCTGTACATAGTCAAAGCTTTCCTTAAGTTTGGGTCAGTCACAGTGGTCACGTATTTTGCCACTGTGTACTCTCTGTTTAGGGCCAAATAGCATTCTAGTTTACTCTGTTTTTTTGTTTGTTCTTTCCAATGTGTCAAAATAATTCTCTTTTTGTTTTCTCATGAATTTGGTTGGGTCTAGTTGTTGTGTTGTCCTGTGGCTCTGTGGGGTCTGTTTGTGTTTGTGAACAGAGCCCCAGGACAAGCTTACTTAGGGGACTCTTCTCCAAGTTCATCTCTCTGTAGGTGATGGCTTTGTTATAGAAGGTTTGGGAATCGCTTCCTTTTAAGTGGTTATAGAATTTAACGGCTCTTTTCTGGATTTTGATAATTAGCGGGTATTGGCCTAATTCTGCTCTGCATGCAATATTTGGTGTTTTACGTTGTACACTGAGGATGTTTTTGCAGAATTCTGCATGCAGTGTCTCAATTTGGTGTTTGTCCCATTTAGTGAATTCTTGGATGGTGAGTGGACCCCAGACCTCAGAACCATAAAGGGCAATGGGTTCTATAACTGATTCAAGTATTTTTAGCCAGATCCTAATTGGTATGTTAAATTTTATGTTCCTTTTGATGGCATAGAAGGCCCTTCTTGCCTTGTCTCTCAGATCGTTCACAGCTTTGTGGAAGTTACCAGTGGCGCTGATGTTTAGGCCGAGGTATGTATAGTTTTTTTGTGTGCTCTAGGGCAAACGGTGTCTAGATGGAATTTGTATTTGTGGTCTCCTCTCTCTCTCTCTCTCTCTCTCTCTCTCTCTCTCTCTCTCTCTCTCTTTCTCTCTTTCTCTCTCTCTCTCTTTCTCTGTCTCTCTCTCTCTCTGTCTCTCTCTCTCTCTCTCTCTCTCTCTCTCTCTCTCTCTCTGTCTCTCTGTCTCTCTCTCTCTCTCTCTCTCTCTCTCTCTCTCTCTCTTTCTCTCTTTCTCTCTTTCTCTCTTTCTCTCTCTGTCTCTCTCTCTCTCTCTCTCTATATATATATATATATATATATATATATATATATATATTATATTTCATGGATCCAAATAAGTTATAAGTAAATCAGTACGGTGCAGAATGGATTTTCTTACATTAGGGGGCCAGTATGCACTCACTAACTGTAAGTCGCTCTGGATAAGAGCGTCTGCTAAATGACTTAAATGTAAATGTTTACGAAGACCAACACTTAATGAACACATTACTGTCTCTGTGTGAGTCTTGGGTTGTATTGAGGGTTTGGTAGGTGGAGTCTTGGGTTGTTGAGTTTAGGGTGTGGTAGGTAGAGTCTTGGGTTGTTGTATTGAGGTTTTGGTAGGTGGCATCTTGGGTTGTTCTGTTAAGGGTTTGGTAGGTAGAGTCTTGGGTTGTTGTATTGAGGTTTTGGTAGGTGGCATCTTGGGTTGTTCTGTTAAGGGTTTGGTAGGTGGAGTCTTGGGTTGTTGTATTGAGGGTTTGGTAGGTGGAGTCTTGGGTTGTTGTATTGAGGGTTTGGTAGGTGGAGTCTTGGGTTGCTGTATCGAGGGTTTGGTAGGTGGCATCTTGGGTTGTTGTGTTGAGGGTTTGGTAGGTGGAGTCTTGGGTTGTTGTATCGAGGGTTTGGTAGGTGGAGTCTTGGGTTGCTGTATCGAGGGTTTGGTAGGTGGCATCTTGGGTTGTTGTGTTGAGGGTTTGGTAGGTGGAGTCTTGGGTTGTTGTATTGAGGGTTTGGTAGGTGGAGTCTTGGGTTGTTGTATTGATGGTACCCTCTCTTACACACACTGTGATTCCTGTATCTGGCTTGGAGTCTGGCCCTGTGGAACACACAACATACAATGTATATACAAAAGTATGTGGACACCCCTTCAAATTTGTGGAAACAACTATTTCAGCCACACCCGTTGCTGACAGGTGTATAAAATATAGTACCCAGCCATGCAATCTCCATAGTTAAACATTGGCATTAGAATGACCCTACTGAAGAGCTCAGTGACTTTCAACGTGGCACTGTCATAGGATGCCACCTTTCCAACAAGTGAGTTTGTCAAATTCCTGCCCTGCTAGAGCTGCCCCGGTCAACTGTAAGTGCTGTTATTGTGAAGTGGAAACGCTACCCCAATATCATACAATGACATTCTAGACGATTCTGGCTTCCAACTTTGTGGCAACAGTTTTGGGGAAGGCCCTTTCCTGTTTCAGCATGACAATTCCCCCGTGCAGAAAGCGAGGTCCATACAGAACTGGTTTGTCGAGATCAGTGAGGAAGACATTGACTAGCCTGCACAGAGCCCTGACCTCAACCCCATCAAATACCTTTGGGGTGAATTGGAACACCGACTGCGAGCCAGGCCTAATTGCCCAACCTCAGAGCTCTTGCTGCTGAATGGAAGCAAGTCCCCACAGCAATGTTCCAACATCTAGTGGAAAGCCATCCCAGAAGAGTGGATGCTGTTATAGCAGCAAAGGGGGGACCAACTCCATATTAATGCCCATGATTTTGGAATGAGATGTTCGACAAGCAGATTTATACATACTTTAGATCATGTAGTGTATCATGAACAATGGTTGCAGTGTGTGTGTCTGTTGCCTGCGTTCATGTATATATAAATACATTCATGTGAGGTTTACTCACTTGATGATTTCCTGTCTCTCCTCCATTTGTAGATCAGTAGCAGGATGAGTCCCACCACCAACACAGTCAGACTCACACACACCATGATGACCACTGGTGTACCTGGAACTACAAATACAAGATAATAACATTCCTCTCAGACCCTTCTCCTTCCTTCAGCTACTATACCAGTTTCCTAACCACCTAGTCCTCCTACTGTACCAGTTTAATAACCACCTAGTCCTCCTACCGTTTCCTACCTAGTTTACCAGTTTCCTAACCACCTAGTCCTCCTACTGTACCAGTTTAATAACCACCTAGTCCCCAAAGTGTACTAGTTTCCTAACCAACTAGTCCTCCTATAACTACTGTACCAGTTTCCTAACCACCTAGTCCTCCTACAACTACTCTACCAGTTTCCTAACCACCTAGTCCTCCTACTGTACCAGTTTCCTAACCACCTAGTCTCCCTACTGTACCAGTTTCCTAACCACCTAGTCCTCCTCCTACTGTACCAGTTTCCTAACCACCTAGTCCTCCTACTGTACCAGTTTCCTAACCACCTAGTCCTCCTACTGTACCAGTTTCCTAACCACCTAGTCCTCCTACTGTACCAGTTTCCTAACCACCTAGTCCTCCTACTGTACCAGTTTCCTAACCACCTAGTCCTCCTACTGTACCAGTTTCCTAACCACCTAGTCCTCCTACTGTACCAGTTTCCTCACCACCTAGTCCTCCTACAGCTTCCCCAGCTAGAATGATAAGAGTTGTAATGTGTTCCTACCTGTTCTGGGAGTTCCAGTGGTCACAAGAAGAGGAGCTAGGGAAGAGAAGACACAGGATGAAGATACTGATATGTGTGTTTATGTGTGTGTGTGTGTGTGTGTGTGTGAGAGAGAGAGAGTGTGTGTATTTGAGAGAGAGAGAGAGAGAGAGAGAGAGAGAGAGAGAAACAGATGCAGCTTGAGCCCACCTTCTTCAACATATATATCAAAGAAATGGCGAGGGCACTAGAACAGTCTGCAGCTCCTGGCCTCGGCCTACTAGAATCTGAAATCAAATGTCTACTGTTTTCTGATGATTTTTTTGATGATGATGATCTGGTGCTTTTGTCCCCAACCAAGGAGGGCCTACAGCAGCACCTAGATCTTCTGCACAGATTCTGTCAGACCTGGGCCTTGACAGTAAATCTCAGTTAGACAAAAATAATGGTGTTCCAAAAAGGTCAATTTGCTAGGACCAAAAAATACATAGAGCACACAAAAAACTACCTACCTCGGCCTAAACATCAGCACCACAGGTAACTTCCACAAAGCTGTGAACAATCTGGCAAAAAGGGCCTTCTATGCCATCAAAAGGAACAACAAATCCTGTCTAAATAAACTTAAATCAGTTGTAGAACCCATTGCCCTTTATGGTTGTGAGGTCTGGGGTCCGCTCACCAAACAAGAATTCACAAAATGGGACAAACAACACATTGAGACTCTGCATGCAGAATTTTGCAAAAACATCCTCTGTGTACAACATATAACACCAAATAATGCATGCAAAGTAGAATTAGAACAGCACGCTATACTGAGGTATGACGCAACATATAAATGAGGAACCACTGTAGCCTTGCTATTGAGAAAGGACACCATAGCCAGACCTGGCTCTCAAGAGAAGACAGGCTATGTGCACACTGCCCACACAAATGAGGTTGAAACTGAGCTGCACTTCCTAACCTCCTGCCAAATGTATGACCATATTAGAGACACATGTTTCCCTCAGATTACACAGACCCACAAAGACTTCGAAAACAAATCCAATTTTGATAAACTCCCATATCTACAGGGTGAAATACCACAGAGTGTTAACTCTTGTTAACTTACCATCTGTAACTATGAGATGCACCTCTTGGTATGTGTCCTTCATAAATCTCTACACTCCACACCAGTAGGTCCCAGAGTCTGACATCTTCAGGTTCTTGATGGTAACAGTGAAGTCTCCATCTCCTCTGTCATCTATACTGTATCTCCCTCTCTCAATATGGTTCTTGCTGTCCTCAGTTTTCACCAGAATGTCACTGTTACTTAAACATCTACTGTTGCAGAAGTACTTGTAATTGGTCCCTGCCCATGTGAATGAGCAGACGAAAGCGACCTGTCCTCCAACAACTCCGGTCACGTTAGTGATGACTGAGTCCACAACACATAGAGCTGTCAAACAGAAACACACAGTCACTAAAGAGGAACTGGACCACATTGTCCTGAACACCATCATACTGGACCCATCAACAGAGAGGTAAGAGGACAACACACAGGCCATCATTACAAGGTAGCATAATATACTCATTATATCATCTGAACAGATCTATTGTGTAATGTAGACAGACAGAACTATAGAAACTGATACAGACAGACCTGAGAGGAGACAGAACTCACCTGAGAGGAGACAGAACTCACCTGAGAGGAGACAGAACTCACCTGAGAGGAGACAGAACTCACCTGAGAGGAGACAGAACTCACCTGAGAGGAGACAGAACTCACCTGAGAGGAGACAGAAACTCACCTGAGAGGAGACAGAACTCACCTGAGAGGAGACAGCAGGAGACAGAACACCTGAGAGAGTTAAACAGATCTTCATTCTGTTCAAGACAGATCACTACTGAGAGGAGACAGTTACTATACTGTTAAAGTTACTTTACTATACTACCAGCTAGCACAGGGAGACAACAGCTTGTCTGTCAGCTACTCAGAGATTTGACAGCAGGGTGTTTCTGACAATGATCTGTCTTCCTTAATTGAAGCTCCTCCAGTTCCTACTGACAACCACTCCTCTACACTGTCTCTACTTTCTGTCTACCAGCTCTCAGGTCCTCGCTCTCCATTTTTTTTTTCTTCAAATAGCTTTATTGGCAGGATGTGCATATTGTCAAAGCATACTTTGGAACTAGAATGATTTATTAAGAATATTAACATAATAAAAAAAATAGCCAAGATTGTCAATGCAACTTCAGCGGGTGGGGGGGGGATTGGGGGGGGGGTATTGGGTTGTATTAGAAATGAAAATCACTAACAAAATAAGCGCTCTATTCAATATGTATCCCTGAAGTGTTACAGACTGCACGTTAGAAATGTAAAGGTCATTTCTGATTGAGCCGACATATGCAGCATTTACCATGAACGCAGTCTCCACTAACACAGGAACATTACCTTTGAATATTCATCAGGCTGTAAAGCTCAACTTCCTGGATACGGATTGAATAGAGCCCTAAGTAATAAACATACAATGGACAGTAGAGTTAACAATAACAACAACAATGTCATAGATGACATGTTGGTCTGTCAGATACTGCCCCTACAGAATTCACAACAGTTTCAAAGGAATAGAGACATTTCATATGTCATTATGGCTACAGAATGGAATTATCTCTGTCTCTCTCTCCCTCTCCCTCTCCCTCTCCCCCTCTCTCTCTCTCTCTCTCTCTCTCTCTCTCTCTCTCTCTCTCTCTCTCTCTCTCTCTCTCTCTCTCTCTCTCTCTCTCTCTCTCTCTCTCTCTCTCTCTCTCTCTCTCTCTCTGCTGTGTGAAAATGGTTCAAACCGGCTGGAGGTTAGACTTCTGAACCACAAGAGAACTCAGCTAGCTGTGGTTGTGTACCAAAGAGCACCCTATTCCCTACATAGTGCACTACTATTGACCAGGCCCCAAAGGGCTATGAGTAAGATAGTGATCATGGTAACCATAGCAACAGAGGCTATGTTGTCAGCAGCAGCTCTCCACAAAACCTCAGGTAGTTGCATCACTTCCTCTAGGCCTCTGAGAGACTCACATCTACACCATCATCACCATGAGAGAGGAGAGGAGAGGAGAGGAGAGGAGAGGAGAGGAGAGGAGAGGAGAGGAGAGGAGAGGAGAGGAGAGGAGAGAGAGAGAGGAGAGGAGAGGAGAGGAGAGGAGAGGAGGAGGAGGAGGAGAGGAGAGGGAGGAGAGGAGAGGAGAGGAGAGAGAGAGAGAGAGAGAGAGAGAGAGAGAGAGAGAGAGAGAGAGAGACCATGAGCACAAAAAAGATTAGCTAAAAATAGAGGTCAGTGCATATAGTTAACATATGTCCCTTTTGATTGGTCGCCAGTGTGTGTATGGCCCTTGTGATTGAATATATTGGCGCCTTCGGAAATGGCTGCCGTTTTACGGGCTCCTAACCAATTGTGCTATTGTGTGTGTTTTTTCGCGTTATTTGTAACTTATTTTGTACATAATGTTTCTGCCACCGTCTCTTATGACCGAAAAGAGCTTCTGGATATCAGGAAAGCGATTACTCACTTCGTACTGGACAAATATTTTTTTTCTTTAGCGAGTCGGACGCGAAGGATTTACTTCAGACACCCGACAAGGCCCAAATCCCCGTCATTCGCATGAAGAAGAAACTGAGATATCAGGGACTCAGGTCGGGGTGCCTTGTAAGGATTCGAAGGCGAGTAGGTAATCTGCCTCTACCATCAGTCCTATTAGCCAACGTACAATCATTGGATAATAAAATGGATATCCTACCAGCGGGACATTAAAAACTGTAACATCTTATGTTTCAACGAGTCGTGGCTGAACGACGACATGGATAACACAGCTGGCGGGGTTTTCGGAGCATCGGCAAGATAGAACAGCTGCCTCCGGTAAGACAAGGGGTGACAAGCTGTAGACCACACTATTTACCAAGAGAGTTTTCATCTATATTTTTTGTAACTGTCTATTTACCACCACAAACCGATGCTGAAGCTAAGACCGCACTCAACGAGCTGTATAAGGCCATACGCAAACAAGAAATGCTCATGCAGAGGCGGCGCTCCTAGTGGCCGGGGACTTTAATGTAGGGAAACTTAAATCCGATTAACCTAATTTCTACCAGCATGTTAAATGTGCAACCAGAGGAAAAAAAGACCACCTTTACTCCACACACAGAGACGCATACATAGCTCTCCCTCGCCCTCCATTTGGCAAATCTGACCATAGTTCTATCCTCCTGATTCCTGCTTACATGCAAAAACTAGGAATTACCAGTGACTCGCTCAATACAGAAGTGGTCAGATGACGCAGATGCTAAGCTACATGACTGTTATGCTAGCATAGACTGGAATATGTTCTGGGATTCTTCCGATGGCATTGAGGAGTACACCACATCAGTCACTGGCTTCATCAATAAGTGTATCGTTGTCGTCATCCCCACAGTGACCGTACGTACATACCCCAACCAGAAGCCATGGATTACAGGCAACATCCGCACTGAGCTAAAGGGTAGAGCTGCCGCTTTCAAGGAGCGGGACTCTAACCCAGACGCTTATAAGAAATCTCGCTATGCCCTCAGACTAACCATCAAACAGGCAAAGCGTCAATACAGGACTAAGATTGAATCGTACTACACCGGCTCTGACGCTCGTCGGATGTGGCAGGGCTTGCAAACTATTACGGACTACAAAGGGAAGCACAGCCGCGAGCTGCCCAGTGACACGAGCCTACCTGACGAGCTAAATTACTTCTATGCTTGCTTCGAGACAAGCAACACTGAAGCATGCATTAGAGCATCAGCTGTTTCAGACGACTGTGTGATCACGCTCTCCGTAGCCGATGTGAGTAAGAGCTTTAAACAGGTCAACATTCACAAGGCCTCAGGGCCAGATTGATTACCAGGACGTGTACTGCGAGCATGCGCTGACCAACTGGCAAGTGTCTTCACTGACATTTTCAACCTGTCCCTGACTGAGTCTGTAATACCAACATGTTTCAAGCAGACCACCATAGTCCCTGTGCCCAAGAACACTAAGGTAACCTGCCTAAATGACTACCGACTGTAGCCGTCAGTAGCCATGAAGTGCTATGAAAGGCTGGTCATGGCTCACATCAACACCATTATCCCAGAAACCCTAGACCCACTCCAATTTGCATACCGCCCCAACAGATCCACAGATGATGCAATCTCTATTGCACTCCACACTGCCCTTTCCCACCTGGACAAAAGGAACACCTACGTGAGAATGCTATTCATTGACTACAGCTCAACGTTCAGCACCATAGTGCCCTCAAAGCTCATCACTAAGCTAAGGACCCTGGGACTAAACACCTCCCTTTGCAAGTGGATCAGGGTGGTAAGGGTAGGTAACAACACATCTACCACGCTAATCCTCAACACGGGGGCCCCTCAGGGGTTCGTGCTCAGTCCCCTCCTGTACTCCCTGTTCACCCATGATTGCATGGCCCCCATTCTCATCGACTGGGCTGTAGTGGAGCAGGTTGAGAGCTTCAAGTTCCTTGGTGTCCACATCACCAACAAACTATCATGGTCCAAACACACCAAGACAGTCGTGAAGTGGGCACGACAAAGTCTATTCCCCCTCAGGAGACTGAAAAGATTTGGCATGGGTCCTCAGATCCTCAAAAAATTATACAGCTGCACCATCGAGAGCATCCTGACTGGTTGCATCACTGCCTGGTATGGCAACTGCTCGGCCTCTGACCTCAAGGCACTATAGAGGGTAGTGCATACGGCCCAGTACATCACTGGGGCCAAGCTTCCTGCCATCCAGGACCTCTATACCAGGCGGTGTCAGAGGAAGGCCCTCAAAATTGCCAAAGACTCCAGCCACCCTAGTCATGGAATGTTCTCTCTGCTACCGCACGGCAAGCGGTACCGGAGCGCCAAGTCTAGGTCCAAAAGGCTTCTTAACAGCTTCTACCCCCAAGCCATAAGACTCCTGAACAGCTAATCATGGCTACCCGGACTATTTGCACTGCCCCCCCACCCCCACCCCCCACCCCATCTTTTTACGCTGCTGCTACTCTGTTCATTATTTATGCATAGTCACTTTAACTCTACCCACATGTACATATTACCTCAATTACCTCGACTAACCTGTGCCCCCGCACATTGACTCTGTACCGGTACCCCCTGTATATAGCCTCGCTACTGTTATTTTATTTTACTTCTGCTCTTTTTTTATCAACACTTTTTTTGTTTGTTTTATTTTACTTTTTTATAAAAAAATAAATGCACTGTTGGTTAAGGGCTGTAAGTAAGCATTTCACTGCAATGTCTGCACCTGTTGTATTCGGCGCATGTGGCCAATACATTTTGATTTGATTTAATTTGATTTGATATTGGTGCTTTATTGATAAATACACATAGGCTCATTTCCCAGTCAAGTGGAGTAAAAAACACTGAATAAGCAAAGCTTTCTAAAAGTGATAAACTGTCTCTTTTTGTTCAAGCCAGTGTTACATTCACAGTAGAAAAATGATTGAATGAATGAACGGAGGTACAGACGGAACGACCGACAAACAAACAAAAGAATGAACGAACAGATGATTGAACTAACGAACAAACAAATAAATCAATAAATGAATATACGAACAAATTAACAAATTAATGATATAAAAAATATGAATAAAAATATAAATGAATGAAAACATTAATAAATGAAAACATTAATTCATGCTTTGAAAACATACAGATCAGTGTCAGTAGTAGACTATGTAGCAGACTGTTTAATGGTGCAGTACATCTATGAGGTGTCTACATCTGTAGGGTGAGTGTCTGGGTGGTTACTAGCATCAGAGTCTGTACTGAAGGAGACAGTATTATAGTGGAGACAGGCTGGATCTCTGGGGAAGTTGACAGTAGCATAGTGGAGACAGGCTGGATCTCTCTGGGAAGTTGACAGTAGCATAGCATAGTGGAGACAGGCTGGATCTCTGGGGAAGTTGACAGTAGCATAGTGGAGACAGGCTGGATCTCTGGGGAAGTTGACAGTAGCATAGTGGAGACATGATGGATCTCTGAGGAAGTTGACAGTAGCATAGTGGAGACAGGCTGGATCTCTGGGGAAGTTGACAGTAGCATAGTGGAGACAGGCTGGATCTCTGGGGAAGTTGACAGTAGCATAGTGGAGACAGGCTGGATCTCTGGGGAAGTTGACAGTAGCATAGTGGAGACATGATGGATCTCTGGGGAAGTTGACAGTAGCATAGTGGAGACAGGCTGGATCTCTGGGGAAGTTGACAGTAGCATAGTGGAGACAGGCTGGATCTCTGGGGAAGTTGACAGTAAAATAGTGGAGACATGATGGATCTCTGGGGAAGTTGACAGTAGCATAGTGGAGACAGGCTGGATCTCTGGGGAAGTTGACAGTAGCATAGTGGAGACAGGCTGGATCTCTGGGGAAGTTGACAGTAGCATAGGTCACACTGTCTTGAACCTATGTTATGGACCAACGTTGGAGTAAATGTCATCTGGACTAGGATTGGTTGCCGTGGCATAGATGGTGGTGATGTCACAGGCTGTATCTGGGTTCTTGATTGGTTGCTGTGGCATAGATTGGGTTAGTGATGGTTCCTATGTCTGGATCTTGGTTGTCTGTCATTGAGTCAAGAACCAACGTTCTGGCAGAGTGTTTGGCTGCTGAAGAGGAAACAAAACAGATTAACAAATTATATTAATTATCGTGTGAAAACTACTCTACCTATTGGTCTCCTGTCTCTGTCTCTCCTCTGTCTAAAGAACATGAACAGCAGACAGACCCAGCAGTAGTAGAACAACACCCAGACCAACACCAGAGAACGTGATAACTAGAAACACCCAGACCAACACCAGAGAACATCACATCACTAGAACACCCAGACCAACACCAGAGAACATCAGATCACCTAGAACACCCAGACCAACACCAGAGAACATCACATCACCTAGAACACCCAGACCAACACCAGAGAACATCAGATCACCTAGAACACCCAGACCAACACCAGAGAACATCAGATCACCTAGAACACCCAGACCAACACCAGAGAACATCACATCACCTAGAACACCCAGACCAACACCAGAGAACATCAGATCACCTAGAACACCCAGACCAACACCAGAGAACATCACATCACCTAGAACACCCAGACCAACACCAGAGAACATCACATCACCTAGAACACCCAGAGACAGTACACAGGCATAATGTTCCAGTGATGCTACATTTAGCTAGTCTCTACTGTACTGTACTTCTGTGTTTCTTCATTTCAGAGGGAGGGAGGAGGGAAGACAACATTAGACAGAGAAACAGGTGGGTGTTGAGGAGAGCAGAAATAAAGATTACATGTTAATGATGAGATATCAATAGGAAGAGCCAGATTATTCAATCTAATACCAAGTATCAGGCACAGTCGGTGTGTTTTTGTTGTGATTCATTCTCATTCACTGTCTGGAGGAGGAAGATGCAATGGCTAGTTTCCACCACAAATTGGTGTATCTTTACATTCAAAGTTGTAGTTTATAAGGGTTTAATGCTAGGTAGTTGTATTTCATGTAACAGTTTGGTGCTTGGTAGTTGTAGTCCATTTTATAAATGGTACTTGGTAGTTGTAGTCCATTTTATAAATGGTACTTGGTAGTTATAATCCATGTTACATTATGGTACTTAGTCATGTTTGTGGGTGGTGAGGCTGTTGTTACCTTGTGTTCTAGCCATGTCTGTGGGTGGTGATGTTGTTAGTCCTACTGTTCCATTGGTCCTATCTGTTGGAACATATGAGTCAAATAAGTTAGGTGGAAACCCAGAGAGAGAGAGAGAGAGAGAGAGAGAGAGAGAGAGAGAGAGAAGAGAGAGAGAGAGAGAGAGAGAGAGAGAGAGAGAGAGAGAGAGAGAGAGAGAGAGAGAGAGAGAGAGACAGAGAGAGAGAGAGAACAGTCTGCAGCACCCGGCCTCACCCTACTAGAATCTGAAGTCAAATGTCTTCTGTTTGCTGATGATCTGGTGCTTCTGTCACCAAACCAAGGAGGGCCTACAGCAGCACCTAGATCTTCTGCACAGATTCTGTCAGACCTGGGCCCTGACAGTAAATCTCAGTAAGACAAAAATAATGGTGTTCCAAAAAAGGTCCAGTTGCCAGGACCACAAATACAAATTCCATCTAGACACCGTTGCCCTAGAGCACACAAAAAACTATACTTACCTCGGCCTAAACATCAGCGCCACAGGTAACTTCCACAAAGCTGTGAACGATCTGAGAGACAAGGCAAGAAGGGCCTTCTATGCCATCAAAAGGAATATACAATTTGACATACCAATTAGGATCTGGCTAAAAATACTTGAATCAGTTATAGAACCCATTGCCCTTTATGGTTCTGAGGTCTGGGGTCCGCTCACCAACCAAGAATTCACAAAATGGGGACAAACACCAAATTGAGACTCTGCATGCAGAATTCTGCAAAAATATCCTCCGTGTACAACGTAAAACACCAAATAATGCATGCAGAGCAGAATTAGGCCGATACCCGCTAATTATCAAAATCCAGAAAAGAGCCGTTAAATTCTATAACCACTTAAAAGGAAGCGATTCCCAAACCTTCCATAACAAAGCCATGAACTTGGAGAAGAGTCCCCTAAGTAAGCTTGTCCTGGCCTCTGTTCACAACACAAACAGACCCCACACAGCCCCAGGACAACAACAACAACAACAACACAATTAGACCCAACCAAAATCATGAGAAAACAAAAAGAGAATTACTTGACACATTGGAAAGAACAAACAAAAAAACAGAGCAAACTAGAATGCTATTTGGCCCTAAACAGAGAGTACACAGTGGCAGAATACCTGACCACTGTGACTGACCCAAACTTTAGGAAAGCTTTGACTATGTACAGACTCAGTGAGCATAGCCTTGCTATTGAGAAAGGCCGCCCGTAGGCAGACCTGGCTCTCAAGAGAAGACAGGCTATGTGCACACTGCCCACAAAATGAGGTGGAAACTGAGCTGCACTTCCTAACCTCCTGCCAAATGTATGACCATATTAGAGACACATATTTCCCTCAGATTACAGCGATCCACAAAGAATTCGAAAACAAACCCAATTTTGATAAACTCCCTTATCTACTGGGTGAAAAACCACAGTGTGCCATCACAGCTGCAAGATTTGTGACCTGTTGCCACAAGAAAAGGGCAACCAGTGAAGAACAAACACCATTGTAAATACAACCCATATTTATGTTTATTTATTTTCCCATTTGTACTTTAACTATTTGCACATTGTTACAACACTGTATACATACATAATATGACATTTGAAACTTCTGAGTGTAATGTTTACTGTTAATATTTATTGTTTATTTCACTTTTGTTTACTATCTACTTCACTTGCTTTGGCAATGTTAACACACGTTTCCCATGCCAATAAAGCCCTTAAATTGAATTGAATTAAATTGAATTGAATTGAGAGAGAGAGAGAGAGAGAGAGAGAGAGAGGAGAGAGAGAGAGAGAGAGGAGGAGAGAGAGAGAGAGAGAAAAAAAATGTATCAACCCCTACAAAAATGACCATGAATTATAATTCAAATAATAATTAAAATGTCCTGTTGCTGCATGATTATATTCCTGCTGTATCAAACTGGCCCTCAAACTGGCTCAAAAAACAGGTTAGGGTTAGGGTTAAAGGTTAGGGGTTAGGGTTAAAGGTTAGGGTTAGGGTTAAAGGTTAGGGTTAGGGTTAAAGGTTTAGGGGAAATTTGATTTTGAATGGGAATCAATTATTTGGTCCCACAAGGATAGAAAAAAAACATGTGTGTGTCTCACCAGTAGTTACCTTTGTTCTGGTCCTTTGTCTGATGAATATGATGAGAATGAGGACCAACACACACACCACCATCCCAGACTTGACCCCCTATATACCAGTACACCTGGAGAACACACAGTAAACACATTAGTAACACACAACACCACCATCCCCAGACCTGTCCTGTCTGTGTGTGTTTTGTGTGTGTGGGGGGGGGGAGACTTTACAGAATACTGTATATATCATAGATACCATCAGACCTGACCACAGACAGGAGGAGAGACTTACCGAATACTGTATATATCATAGATACCATCAGACCTGACCACAGACAGGAGAGACTTTATCAGGGTTACAACATTTCAGTAACTTTTCCCCATTCTTCCAGGTTTTCCAGAAAATGGACCAGAATAACTCAACCCTATGCTTTACAGGCTATAGATATCAGACTGATGGATCCTTACCAGGGTATCTGGTGGGTTGGTCGGTAGACTAGTGGATTAGGTCAGTCAATAAAGTAAAGTAAGGTAGGTTGGAGATTGGTAAGTTGTTTGGTCGGTCAGTTGGTTGGTATAGAGTCTGTTCAGGTGACAGACAGAAAGACAGGACAGACAGACAGACAGACAGACAGACAAAACACAGACAGACAGACAGAGAGGAGAGAGAGAGAGAGAGAGAGAGAGAGAGAGACGAGAGATAGAGAGAGAGAGAGAGAGATCAGAGAGAGAGAGAGAGAGAGAGAGAGAGAGAGAGAGAGAGAGAAAGGCAGGCAGGCATGCAGGCAAAACACAGACAGACAGACAGACAGAGAGAGAGAGAGAGAGAGAGAGAGAGAGACGGAGAGAGACTGGAGAGAAGAGATGAGAGAGAGAGAGAGTAAGAGAGAAAGAGAAAGAGAGAGATTTGTCCAAAGCATAAACAGTTTTACAATTGATTTCCTCCAGAATTAGAAGCATTTAATATCACAGCTTGTTAGTTGTAATGTCTGAAATGAGAGATTCAATCATACCTGTTCTTGATGAAAAGTGACCACTGATATCTCCAGATGTCAGAAACGTTGTAGAGAGGTGTTGGAGAGGATTGTGGAGACATGGGGTCCTGGAGGTGACCAGGTGACGGTGTAGGAATAGGAGGAGCTGTGAGTCAGTAGAAAGTACATATAAACACCAATACTGAAACAAACTTTATGTCAGGGGATATCAAGTCAGGAAGTTCATTACTAGATATCAATTTACATGTAGTGTTCACTTACCATCTGTAACTATGAGATACACCTCTTGGAATGTGTCCTTTATAATCTCCCCCACTCCTCCACACCAGTAGGTCCCAGAGTCTGACTTCATCAGGTTCTTGATGGTCACATAGAGACTCCATCTCCCTTGTCTTCTATACTGTATCTACCTTGAGATACATTCCTTTCTTCCATTAGTTTGAACCAGAAATGTCTTTACCAGAACATGTCCCCTTGCAGAAATATTTGTTGTTGGTCCCTGCCCACTTGTGAGAGCAGCCCACAGTTGACTTGTCCTCCCACCACCTCCTTCACATTAATGACAGCTGGACTCACCACACACAGAGCTGTCAAAACAGAAACACACAGTACAGTCACAACTGATGACCTGTGAGATATACTTAAACCTGCTACAAATCTTACTTTAAACCCTGCACAAAACATCATTATTGAACCGTGCACATCTTCCTTTAACCCTGCATAATCTTACTTAACCCTGCAGAAAACCAAGGTAAAAATACCAACATATCAAGCATTCTAAGTTCAGTGCATTATCATAAGGTACATGTGAAAAACAAACTCAGAACTGTAAAACCTTATAGACAAGTCATTTTTTATTCCTTCTGTACTATATAATCCAGACAGTAGTATATAAACTGATACAGGACAGACAGAGCTCACTGAAGAGAAGACAGCAGGAGAACAACATGGGAGTATCTTCATTCTGGACAGTTAATCCTCAACTACTATACTGTTTAAGTTACTTTACTATCACAGTTACTACACTGTTAAGTTACTTGACTATACTACCTGCAGAGTGAAACTGGTTCAAACTGGCTGAAGGTTTAGACTTCTAAACCACAAGAGAACTCAGCTAGCTGTGGTGACTAAGTGTTAAAACTGTCAACTTCTCTGTTCTAAAGTTACCATGTTTGTTTCAGCAGAGGAGGAACACATTGTTGAGATGATGACAATATAGTTACAGTATACATCAATATATTGTATTACTTTTCTATGACATTTCATTGATCCAAATACAGTCTTTGTAAATGATCAACTCAAACAGATGAGTTTCTGAACAGAAGAAACATCCCTCCTCTACAACCCGTAACTCCCCCTTAATGAATGATGTCATCACATAACAGACAAGCGGAGTGGCGCAGTGGTTAAAGGCAACTGCATTGCAGTGCCCACTAGAGATCCTGGTTTGAATCCAGGCCTCTGTCGTAGCTGGCCGCGACCGGGAGACCTATGGGGCGGCTCGCACAATTGGCCCCAGCATCGTCCAGGGTAGGGGAGGAAATGGCCGGCAGGATGTAGCTCAGTTGGTAGAGCATGTTGTTTGCAACGCCAGGGTTGTGGGTTCGATTCCCATGGGGGTATATAAAAAAAAAAAAAATGTATTCACTAACCTGTAAGTCGCTCTGGATAAGAGCGTCTGCTAAATGACTAAAATGTAAATGTAAGCAAACTGAATTTAACCCAGTAAACCAATATTACAACCTCCACATCGCCCCCTACAGAATGTATCAGTACTGACAAATACATATCCTATAATCTCGACCACCAGCAGGCTCTCTCTCTCTCTCTCTCTCTCTCTTGCTATTGAGCCTGGGGACGAGGTTACAGTTATTCCTAATGACTATATAGTTTCAACTCAGTCAATTCAGGAAGTTAAGTGAAATTCCATTCATGGAAAATGATTGGTCATCGATGAATAATTTGAATTGCGATTCATTGTTTGTATTGAAATGGAATTCAAGTACAGATGCAGAGTTTCAACATGGTATATCATGCATTACAGTTGGAGGAAACATGGGAAAGTTATGCTAATTTGAATGTTAGTAAACTTGTTGTTCCGCCTTGTTTCTCCACGGAGGACATACAGTAACTCATTCAAACGTGTTAACCCCTCGCAAGGCTGCCTGCCCAGACGGAAATCCCTAGCCGAGCCCTCAGAGCATGTGAAGTCCAGCTAGCTGTTGTGTTTTCAGACATCTCTCTCTAGCTCAGGCCATTATCCCCACCTGCTTCAAGGTGTCCACTATCATCCCCAGGCCCAAGAAAGGGGAAGTACCTGAACTGAATGACTACCCCGACACGTAAAACACTCACTTCCGTCAATCATGACGTGCTTCGAGAGGCTAGTCAAAGACCACGTCACCTTCTCTTTCCCAGACACACTCGACCCTCTCCAATTTGCCTACCGCCCGACAGATCCACGGATGATGCAAACGCCATTGCACTGCACAATCCCCTCACCCACCTGGACAAAATAAATACATATTTTGAGGATGCTGTTCATCGACAGCTTAGCCTTCAATACCATTGTGTCCTCTAAGCTCAACACAAAGCTACACAGCCCTGGGACTCACCTCCTACCTATGCAAACTGGGGGCGTGGTGCCAGGTAAACAGGTGCCAGGTAAACATCCTCTCTCTCACATCAGCAAAATAAAGTAGCTGATTTGTGGAACCTCACAGTGTTCTACAGGCGCACCATCATCGAGAGCATACTGTCGGGCTGAATCACAGCCTGGTACGGCAACTCCACCGCCGCTGGCTGACCGCAAGGCGCTACAGAGGGTGGTACTCAGCCGAACATAGACCTTGGTGCACACTGCTACTCTCCAGGACACCTACAACACCAGGTGTCGCAGGAAGACCAAGACGATCATCAGGGACCTCAGCCACCCGAGCCAAGCCCTGTTCTTCCCTCTTGCATCACTTAGACGTGGACAGTATAGGAGCATCATGTCAACAACTGGAAGACTAAGGTTACCATGTTTGTTTCAGCAGAGGAGGAACACATTGTTGAGATGATAACAATATAGTTAAAGTATACATCAATCTTCTTGAATTACTTTTCTATGACATTTCATGATCCAAATTCAGTCTTTGTAAATGATCAACTCAACAGATGAGTTTATGAAACAGAAGAAATATCCCTCCTCTAATTGTCTATCATCCCTGAGCTCTGACTTCACCCACATACTGACCACTGACGTCACACACTAAGGAAATGATCTTGACAACAGCATTTTCAGCAGTTAAATACAACAACACAAAAACACATATGTATAATAAAACAATCTATTTATATGGTTTTTAACATTATATATAATGTGTTTACAAGCATGATAGCTGTACTTTTTTTTCATGGTAGAGGCAGTAATTTGATATTAGCCAATCTGCGTTATTTTCGAGTTCACAGCTAAGTGAATGCACAAACTTGTGCTCCCAGTCACTAGAAGTATTTTTTCAGAGTTTTCCACGTGATATGAAAACAGCATTAGTTTTGGTCTGTTGTTTAGTGGATGAGGGTTTGGTAGGTAGAATCTTGGGTTGTTGTATTGAGGGTTTGGTAGGTGGAGTCTTGGGTGTTTGTGTTGAGGGTTTGGTAGGTGGAGTCTTGGGTTGTTGTGTTGAGGGGTTGGTAGGTGGAGTCTTGGGTTGTTGAATTGAGGGTTTGGTAGGTGGAGTCTTGGATTGTTGTATTGAGGGTTTGGTAGGTGGAGTCTTGGGTTGTTGTATTGGAGGGTTTGGTAGGTGGAGTCTTGGTTGTTGTGTTGAGGGTTCCCCTCTCTTAAACACCCTTGTAATTCCTGGATCTGGATTGGAGACTGGCCCTGTGAAACACACAACATATCATAAACAATGATTGCAGTGTTTTTAAAGTTTTATTTGTCACATGCATAAGTCCAGTGAAATGTTTAACTTGCAAGCCCATCCCAACAGCGCAGTATTCAAAATCAAAATAGCAAAACAAACAAAAACATTACAAAAATAAATAAAAGGGGTCAGCTATATACAGGGGTCAGCTATATACAGGGTCAGCTATATACAGGGTCAGTTATATACAGGGCCAGTTATATACAGGGTCAGTTATATATTAATGTATATAATGTAATGTGTGTGTTTTTATATTTTTTCTGTCTTTCTTTCTTTTTCTTTTTCTTTTTTCTTTTTTTCTTTCTCTTTGGGGGTAGATCAGCTTAATATTGCAGATAGATTGTATCTTCCATCAATGTAATTGTCTG
>CM072244.1:29738354-29745854 GCA_036851935.1 Coregonus suidteri | reverse complement strand
TTTAACTGTGCACATCTTCCTTTAACCCTGCATAATCTTACTTTAACATGGCACAAATCTTACTTTAACGTGCACATCTTCCTTTAACCCTGCATAATCTTACTTTTAACCCTGCATAAACCAAGGTAAAAGACCAACATATCAAGCATTCTAAGTTCAGTGCATTATCATAAGGTACATGTGAAAAACAAACTCAGAACTGTAAAAACCCTTATAGACAAGTACATTTTTTTATTCCTTCTGTACTATATAAATCCCGACAGTAGTATAATTGAAAGAAACTGATACAGACAGACAGAGCTCACCTGAGAGAAGACAGCAGGAGACAACATGGAGTATCTTCATTCTGGACAGTTAATCCTCAACTACTATACTGTTAAAAGTTACTTTACTATCACAGTTACTATACTGTTCAAGTTACTTGACTATACTACCAGCTAGCACAGGTCCACAACAGCTTCTCTGTCAGCTATTCGTTTGACAGCAGGGTGTTTCTGAAATGATCTGTCTTCCTTAGTTGAAGCTCCTCCCTCCTCTAACACCCTCCTCTCTGTCTCTGTCTCTGTCTCTGTCTCTGTCTCTGTCTCTGTCTCTGTCTCTGTCTCTCTCTCTCTCTCTCTCTCTCTCTCTCTCTCTCTCTCTCTCTCTCTCTCTCTCTCTCTCTTCTCCTCTCTCTCTCTCTCTCTCTCTCTCTCTCTCTCTCTCTCAATTCAATTCAATTCAATTCAATTCAATTCAAAGGGCTTTATTAGCATGGGAAACATATGTTTCCATTGCGAAAGCAAGTGAAATAGATAATAAACAAAAGTGAAATAAACAGTATAAAATGCATGTCAGAGAGATTGAGATAGTGATGGTGGTGGTAGAGTGGGTGGACATTAGCTGATACATCCTCATTTCTCTGTAGTGACCTCAGTGTCTGCAGGTCTATATGTGCTGCAGAGTGAAACTGGTTCAAACCGGCCGAAGGTTAGACTTCCAAACCACAAGACAACTCAGCTAGCTGTGGTGACTAAGTGTTAAAACTGTCAACTTCTCTGTTCTAAAGTTACCATGTTTGTTTCAGCAGAGGAGGAACACATTGTTGAGATGATGACAACATAGTTAAAGTATACATCAATATATTGTATTACTTTTCTATGACATTTAATTGATCCAAATACAGGTCTTTGTAAATGATCAACTCAAAAGATGAGTCTGAACAGAAGAAAACACTCTCCTCTACAACGTAACTCCCCCTTAATGAATGATGTCATCACATAACAGACAAGCGAGTGGCGCAGTGGTCTAGAGATCCTGGTTCGAAATCCATACATAAACATAAAATCCAACATAAAGTTACTTTACTATCACAGTTACTATACTGTTAAAGTTACTTGACTATACTACCAGCTAGCACAGGTCCACAACAGCTTTCTCTGTCAGCTGTTCGTTTGAGAGCAGGGTGTTTCTGAAATGATCTGTCTTCCTTAATGAAGCTCCTCCCTCCTCTCTCTCTCTCTCCACCCCCCCTCTCTCTCTCTCTCTCTCTCTCTCTCTCTCTTACATTCTCACTCTCTCTCTCTGCCCTCTCACAATCTCCCTCCAATTAGTGTATCCCATCTCCCTCTATCTATCTATCTATCTATCTATCTCTCTCTCTCTCTCTCACAACACACACACACACACACTCTCTCTCTCATATCCATGGCCGGTATTACTTTGGAGACCTAGGGGCTCCTTGCCCCCCTACCATACCTCCTGCCACCCTACCATACCTCCTTTCCCACCCTACCATACCTCCTTGCCCACCCTACCATACCTCCTTGCCCACCCTACCACCCTACCATACCTCCTTGCCCACCCTACCATACCTCCTTGCCCACCCTACCATACCTCCTTACCCACCCTACCATACCTCCTTGCCCACCCTACCATACCTCCTTGCCCACCCTACCATACCTCCTGACCACCCTACCATACTTCCTTGGCCATCCTACCATACCTCCTTGCCCACCCTACCATACTTCCGATAGAAGGACGCATCAATCTCAGATAAAGCATCCGAGCGAAACAGCGCCCCTCTGTCTCTGTATGTGTAGACAATGTATCTGATGCTGTCTGGTCATAAAGAGTATGGCATGTCATACTATTTCTGTCCAGACAGCATCAGATACATGGACTACAATATAATAAGAAAGAGGGTCGCTGTTTCGCTGACTAGGATGCTTTCTCTGGTGAGAGAGTTTCAGTAGAGAGGAAGAGGCGAAGCGACAGGGCTCACTCTCTCCAGAATCTGTCCAAAATAAGCCCAATGCGTTTCTATGGGCAGAATAAGCAGACCTAAGCTTGTCGCCTGCTTTCCCTCCATTGGGACAACATTGTTAGGGTGGAGACATGATTATCTCCTCATTATATACAGATCTCTGGTTTCAGCCACTTCCGAATTAGGAAGGAAAGTTGGATGCACAGTGCACTGTCCGGATGCTGCCTCCCCCTAAAGTAAATTGATGTTTTGCCAAAATTATATAATTACTCCTGTCTAAGTAAAATCATTCAAAATACTTTACCAGAGAGCTTGACTTAGCCACAGAGGACCATTAGCTACTATTTGGGAAGCCAGCAATTTGGGCATCTCCAATAGGCTATCTCTGAGTTCCATGTGCTAATTTCTTTAGCCGCCAATGGATCACGGTGTATCAATGTGTCCACATGGCAAAGGCTGGTGCTCTTTCATTAGGATTCAAACACACAGGCTCAACAATTTCCTAGACCTCTATTAGACAGGGTTATGATTAACTATGTCATACTCTATAAATGGTTTATAAACATTCATAGTGTGTTGTGTAACATTTGACAATTCACCCTACAGTGGGAGTTATTATGTCAACGTTACACCATTGTTAGAGCATGACATACGGTTATAGATGATTTGTGAAGCATTTATGTAGTGCTTATGAAGCCTTTATGTAGTGATTCGGAAGCATTTATATGTGCTATATAAATCCTTTATTAGTGGTACTTTGTTTAAAGAGGGACAGGATTAACCAATGAAACACAGAGATAAAGTGCCTACCTGGTGTAACGATTAGTTACCGGAGTGTAACTCCAGTTCTATGAGTGGAGCTCCGCCCCATAGGGGAGCTCTGCTCCTATTGGTTTACCCACTGCCCTAAGGCAGCATCAGCCTGAGACAAAATTATGCACACACCTGCAGCCAATAGGAGTACAGGTGTCCCTATAAGAGGGGATGCCTCCCCTCAATCAGCCTCCCGAGATATTTATCTTCAGTGAGACTAGAGAGGGTCGGCAGGGCCTTAAGTCCTATGGGGCTCCGCTCCACTCATAGAACTGGAGTTACACTCCGGTAACTAATCGTTCTATATCGTGGAGCTCCGCCCCCATAGGGGAGCTCTGCTCCTATTGGTTTAAGGCGGAGCGTTAGCGCTCCAAAATGTACTCCCTGCCGAGCCCAAACACTTCCCATCAAAATGAAAAGGTCAGGCCTAGCAATGGCTGCAACCAATTCCCGCAGTACTGCAAACCACTGTACCCATACAGACGTCACAATATACCGCGTCATCGGTTAAAGACCCGCCCCACCTAGTCCAAATGGCAACACCAATGACTAGTAGGCAGATCACCAGAATAGAAGCCATACTAATCTGAAAACTAGCAGAGAGATGGTGCCTCAATATCCTGTGAAAATACTACCGACCACTAATGGAATGACACAAAGTGTCACTCTACATTGTGTGTACACAGTAGGCCGCCTCACTCAATCAATGGAACCCCAGAGATTAGTGGGCAGATACCAGAACATGACTCATACTAATCTGGACAAGCAGATAGATGACTTCACATTCTGTCAAATTGTCATGACCGGTCTAATAGTATCGTAACCCAGTTACTACTATTATCACCCATCATTCCGCCTCACTCCAGTGAATCACTGGTGGGCAGATCAATACATGCCCTCTACTGTACTGAACCTGTCAGTCAGGAGTCATGCAAAAAATATGTCCTTCTATCAGAAGCGGACCTGATGGAAACCTGTCTCCACAGTCCTGCTTTCCTCTCCTTCTAGCTAATGGTCTCCCCTCAGCTACACTGAGTACAGACCGAGCCAAAGAGTTAGAAGACATATCCAAGAGATAGAAACGGATAAATGGAGACGGCGTTGACCATGAACGCTCGGATTCCTCCAATAGATCAAGTCTGCCCTTAGCGAGAGAGGAACCACCACCAACCGATGACGTTGACGCACTGGGTCTAGTCTTATTTGGGCGAACCATCGCTGCATCCTGCGCATGTGCAGGAGCCCCAGCGGGACCACTGAATGTGCTGACGACATGAGACCCAAAAGTGACATGATTGATTGACATGATTGACAGCGCCGTCACAGTGTGATGATCGGACGACACTTCCTCAGGGCTAGCAATAGTGCTTCCCTTCGAGGGTCCGAAATTCGAGCCCTCATCATTACAGTGTCTAGCTGTATTCCCAGATAGACAATCTGATGACTGGGCCAGGGCGCGCTCTTTTTCCAATTCACAGCGAACCCCAGACGTGTGAGATGAATCACTGTCTGTGTCGTGTGAGTGAACGCCAGCTCTGCTGACGGGGCGAGAACCAGTAGGTCGTCTATAGGCAGGCTAATAGCCTTATCCCCTGACGCCGCAACGGTTCCAATGCCGCCTCCACACATTTGGGAAACGTTTGAGGTGCCAGGGCGTACCCGAATGGCATACTCGTGAACTCGTATGCCACCCCTTGAAAGGCGAATCGCAGAAAAACTCCTGTGACGCGATTGTATCGGCACATGAAAGTACGAGTCCTTTAGGTCTATGCTTGTACAAAAGTCTACCTTCTGGACACATTCCAGTAGACGTTTTGTCTTCAGCATTCGGAAGGGATGTTTGGTTTACGCTCTCGTTGAGAGTGCGTGAATCCAATATCGGCCTCACTCCCCCCGTCTTTTTGGGCACTAGGAAATAAGGCGAATATAGCCCCTTGTTCCTTTTGCTCCTGGGGAACTACTGTGACCGCCTCCTTCGCCAAAAGTTCCGTAATCTCTGACATCAGAGCGGCCACTTTGTCTGGCGTTTTCATCACCGTCTCCACCACTCCCCTGAACGGGGGTGGGGTCCGATGGAATTGGAGGGCATAACCCTTCTGCAACGTCTGTTCTAGCCAGCGTGAGAGGGTAAAGCTTCGTCGTTGCCACTGCCAGCAATGCAGAGAAAAAGCGGCCGCGCGCAAAGCTGTGGTACATTTCAGTAGGAAGGACCTGTATTCCTCTATGGCCCTTGCCGCCGCTATTCCCCAGCATTGAGGTGGTGGAACAGCCCGAGGCCGGGGCCCCCCTCGAAAGGGAGAGGAAATATCAGCACGTTCTGAGAGAATCGGGGGCCCTAATACGATGGTTACGTCTGTAACTCTAGTATTCCAGGCCCTCCCGTGAACGTAGCACGGGTTTGAATGCGCTGACTGACTAAGGTGTCAACCTGAGACAGAGAGCGCCTTCCCCGGATAACAATTGCGTCATCATGCCATTGTCTGGCCGACACTGCTGCCTGCCATGAGAACCATCCACTACAGTACTCCTAAGAGTCTTCAAAGTGCGGTCTCTAACTGGTACCACAAGGTGGCGCCATGATAACTCTTTTTCACTAGTCACATGAGTCTGCTCAACTGCGCACTCTAGATGGGCTGAGAGTAGTGGGTATCATTGCGTTCTGTGTTAAACGGGGGCGCTGATACGTTGGTTACGCCTGTAACTCTAGTATTCCGGCCCCTCCTGAACGCAGTATGAGTCTGTACTACGCTGGCTAAGGCATTAGCCTGAGACAGAGCGACATCCCCATATGTAGATCGCGTCATCATGTCATACTCTGACCGAGACTGCAATCTGTCATGAGAGACTCTCTCTACAGAGCTCCTAGGAGTCTGTGACATGAGGTCTCTCCTCGGTAACATAGGGCTGTGCCCTGATACCTTCCTCACATTCGCCTCCTGTGTATGCTCCGTTACACACCTCTGGTGAGTCGGGCTACATACATAGTGGTGAGAATCAATACGTTCTGTGAGAGTAGGGGGCGCCGATCGATTACATTGGTTACACCCGTAACTCTAGTATTCCGGCCCTCCTTGAAACGCAGCACGGTTCTGAGCCGCCCTGACTAAGGCATTAGCCTGAGACAGAGCTCCCTCTCCATGCATAGGTTGCGTCATCCTGTCATCTTCTGACAGACTGCAACCTGTTGTGAGAGACTCTCTTTACAGCACCCCTAAGAGTCTGTGACATGAGGTCTTCTATAGGTAATGCAAGGCGGGCGCCTTTGTAACCCTCTTTTCACGCGCCTCTAGTGTTTTCTCAGCTTCGCACCTATGGTGGGCTGAACTACACTTGGAGTGGTGAATTTTAACGCGTTCTGTGGTGAGTGGGGGGCGCCAATATGTTGGTTACTTCCGTAACTCTATTAATCCGTCCCTCCGTGAACGCAGCACGGGGTCTGAATTGCGCGCTGACTGAGGCATTAGCCTGAGACAAAGCGTCATTCCCCAACTAGCGGCTGCGTCTTCATGTCATATTCTGACTGAGACTGTAGCCTGCTATGTGAGACCCTTCACTACAGTGCTCCTAGGAGTCTGTAGTGTGAGATCTTTATGAGGTGAGCTAAGGCTGCGCCTTGCTACCTTTTTCTCTATCCCTCTCTTGTGTGTGCTCAGCTACACACCCTAGGTGGGTTGAGCTACACTCAGAGAGATGGGAGAGAAACATAGGGCCTGAAGTGCTCTGCTCTGAACGTGCTCCAACGTGTCATGAAAAAAGGGCTCTCTTGTGACAATGTCAGTGGGAGCCAACTCTTTATTAAAACACATGAAAACAAACATTTCCCTCCATGCCCCGAACAGAAGGGTGGGGGGGAACAGTGGGCTCGGTCGCGTCCCACGACGAGCCATCTCCCATTCTCTCCCCCTCGTCCCGTCATTGTCTTCGCCTCTTCTGCGTCCCCTTGGGGTGCTGCCAGGGCGACTTGACGACAACCTCTCTCGCTGGCGGAATCGTCGTGACCACGGGTGCTGCTGGGGGGGCGGTGCCCGCTCTCCTGCTGCTAGTGGCCGACGTCTGACGCCTGACACGCCGCCTCACCGTAGAAGATCTACCGGGGGCGTTCGAGGTGGACGGTTTTGCTGGCGTATGGCTGGATCTCCCTGCCAATGGCAGGTGTCTAGCCAGCTGCTTCCTGTCTTCGTCTAACTTCGCAAAACGCTCCGTCGCCTCTTTGACAGCGACTCCAAAGATGGCCCGTCGTCAGAGAGGGGGGCGTTGAGCAGCGACGCTCGGTCAGTCTCCTTCATGGCAGTCAATGACAGCCAGAGGTGACGTCAATAACCACCGAAGTGGCCATGGACCTTCCACCTTCTCCGCGCAGATAGCAGGACGCATGTGTCAGATGGAGAATAGCGCCAGAAAATCCTGGACGCCTCTTCCACCTCCTCACTCGTTTTAACTCA
>CM072244.1:29705779-29737854 GCA_036851935.1 Coregonus suidteri | reverse complement strand
TAACAAGTTTTTGGGGGGGTTACTAACAGGGGATATATACATGCGGGGGGGTTACAACACTGGGTATAACATTCGGGGGGGTTACTAACCTGGAGTTTAAAACAGAGTCTGGGGGGTTACAACCCGGGAGTAAAAACTAGCGGGGGGGGGGGGTTACAAACCTGGAGTACTACAGATTTGGGGGGGTTTAACACTGGAGTAAAAACAGATCGGGGGTAAAAAACCCGGATATAACGAGTCTGGGGGTTTCAAACACGGGAAAAACAAGTCGGGGGGGGGGGTTACTAACACTGGGTATATAACAAGTTTTTGGGGGTTTTATAACACGGGATATATAAAGATTTGGGGGGGTTAAAACCCAGGATAAAAACAGAGTCTGGGGGGTTTACAAACACGGGAGTAAAAAACAATTGGGGGGTTCTAACACTGGAGTTAAACAAGTCGGGGGGGTTACTAACACTGGTATAAAAGAGTCTGGGGGGTTACAAACACGGGGTATATACAAGCGGGGGGGTTACAAACAGGGAGTATATAACAGTCGGGGGGGGTTTACAAAATCAGTGCTTTACTAAGGAGACAGTAGCATAGTGGGGACGGGAGGGTCTCTTGGAATTACAGTACATAGTGGAGACGGGGGATTCTGGGAAGTTGACCCTACTAGGGGAGAAGGAGGATCTCTGGGGAATTTGACAGTACATAGCTCCGCCCTCGGGACCCCTTTAGAGGGCCCAACATTGGAGTAGTTCATCTGGACAAGGATTGGTTATATGTAATCACTGTGTGTGTCGTGTGTGTTTTGTTTGTGTGTGTGTTTGTTTTACTATGCTTGTGCGGCCCAGAGGGCCCCACAAGTGGGGACATGTCACGGGTCCCAAAAAGAAAAATTATTTTAGGTTTAGGGGTTAAGTTTTTTAGGGTTTGACTTAAAGTATGGTGTTACAAATCAGGGTTTCGTAGGGTTAGGGTAGGTTAGGTTAGATTTGATAATTAGGTTTATAGGGTTAGAATTAGAATTAGAATTAGGGTTAGTGTTACAATTAGGGTTAGGGGTTAGGTTTAGGGTTAAGGTTAGGGTTAGGGTTAAAGGGGAATCAATTGTTTGGTCCCCACAAGGATAGTAAAACAACATATGTGTGTCTCACCAGTAGTTATCTTTGTTCTGGTCCTTTGTCTGATTATTATGATGAGAATGAGGACCAACACACACACCACCGTCCCCAGACCTGTCCCCATATACACCAGTACACCTGGAGAACACACAGTAACACATTAGTAACACACACACCTCACACTCACACACAACACAGGTTTCTCACCAGAGGCTGAATCGGTTGTCATTGCTTCTGTTGGGGTTGCTGTTTTTAACTGCTCTACGCTAACTCTGAAAGCAAGACAGAGATGGGAGAGAGAGAGAAAGCGATAGAGAGAACAGTCTGCAGCACAGCCTCACCCTACTAGAATCTGAAGTCAAATGTCTACTGTTTGCTGATGATCTGGTGCTTCTGTCCCCAAACCAAGGAGGGCCTACAGCAAGCACCTAGATCTTCTGCACATATTCTGTCAGACCTGGGCCCTGACCTGTACATTCAAATCTCAGTAAGACAAAAATATATGATGTTCCAAAACAGGTCCAGTTGCCAGGACCACCAAATACAAATTCCATCTAGACACCGTTGCCCTAGAGCACACAAATAAACTATACATACCTCGGCCTAAACATCAGCGCCCACGGGTAACTTCCCCAAAGCTGTGAACGATCTGAGAGACAAGGCAAGAAGGGCCTTCTATGCCATCAAAAGGAACATAAAAATTGACATACCAATTAGGATCTGGCTAAAAATAATTGAATCAGTTATAGAACCATTGCCCCTTTATGGTTGTGAGGTCTGGGGTCCACTCACCAACCAAGAATTCACAAAATGGACAAATACCAAATTGAGAAACTCTGCATGCAGAATTCTGCAAAAATATCCTCAGTGTCCAACGAAAAACACCTAATAATGCATGCAGAGCAGAATTAGGCTGATACCCCCTAATTATCAAAATCCAGAAAAGAGCCGTTAAATTCTATAACCACATAAAAGGAAGTGATTCCCAAACAAATACAAATTCCATCTAGACACTGTTGCCCTAGAGCACACAAAAACACCAGTACACCTGGAGATGTAGTGTAGTGATACAGACAGTCATCATGATTCTCTCCCAGTGAAGTCTCATCTCTCCCCTTGTACTGTCTCAATCACCTCAACCCTTTACTACTCCTGTTACAGTACCTGTGATGCTAGTGAGTCTGCTCTCTCTGTGGTTTTTCAGTGTGTGTATGTGTATCTGTGTGTGTGTGTGTATCTGAGTGTGTGTGTATCTGTGCGTGCGTGCGTGTGTGTGTGTGTGTGGGTGTGTCTCAGTCTTCCTCTTTCTCTACATGTCCACACACACACTCACACACACAACACACTCACACCACACACACACACACACACTCACACACACACACCACACACACTAATACTCCATATTCACACTGTTTTAAACATTTTGATGAGTTTTATTGAAATACTTTAAAAGTTAAAAGGCACAGTTTATGTACATATATAATAGATATGTAAATCTCAAAGGTACAACTGAATATTATGGTATTACTGTCTTCATTATTATAACAGCCAAAATGAAGCCAAAATGATATAACTAAACACATAGTTAATATTTACAGGACAAATATTTTACAATAATGTTGGTTTGACTTTCACAAAATCTGGAAATAAAAAATGATTTGAAAACCTAGATGTTCATATTTTACATACAATTATATACAGTAAAAACAACATGAGCTGTGTTGTTAATACAATATGTCAAGGAGGATTTGAAAAACATGAAAGGGATTGGGTTTCTTTTTTTTTTCATGTCATTCCAAGATGGCGGCTCTGTGGTGACAACCCTTCATCTCTCTACAGGGAGCTTCCCTTTCATCCCAAATGGCACCCTCTGTTCTCTATAGAGCACTGCCTTTGACCAGGGCCATATGGGGATAGGTAATAGAGTGTCATTTGAGACGTGTCCCTTTTGAGATATAGATTATATAGTCCTACATTATTTTGGGTAGCTGGGCTGTAGAGTAGATGGCGTCTTCTGGAGTGTCTTTAGAGAGGTGTACAGCAGGGTATCTTGTAGATTCTACAGTATCTTTGGGTAGCTGGGCTGTAGAATAGATGGAATCATCCTGGGTTCCACTGGCTGTTGGAGGGCTTCAGGAGACTCTAGAATATTTGGGTAGATCCACATTGGAGTAGATGAGAGAAGCTGGGTGATCTGCAGTAGAATAGCCTGGATTTATATCATCTTTGTGGCAGATAGCGTTAGCATAGATGTCACAGTGTGGGACACCGGTGGCACGGCCAGCAGGGTAGGTTGTAGAGGCTTGGCCAGCAGGGTAGGTTGTGGAGTCTTGGCCAGCAGGGTAGGTTGTAGAGACTTGGCCAGCCAGGGTAGGTTGTAGAGAGTCTTTTCCAGCAGGGTAGGTTGTATAGTTGGTAGGTGAGTTGACGGTAGAGTAGACTGAAGAGATGACCACAGGGAGTGTGTCTGTCTGTCTGTCTGTCTGTCTGCCTCTCTGTTCTCCTCATACAATAATAATAATAATATGCCATTTAGCAGACGCTTTTATCCAAAGCGACTTACAGTCATGCGTGCATACATTTTTGTGTATGGGTGGTTGGGTCCGGGGATCGAACCCACTACCTTGGCGTTACAAGCGCCGTGCTCTACCAGTTGAGCTACAGAGGACCACACAGTCAACCTGCATAGAAAACCAATGACAACAACTACATGGTCAGATATGAAAAGAAGTGGAGGGCCCTCAACCATCAACAACATGTTAGCCACTGTTTTTTTTCTTCATGGAATGATAACAAGCTACAGTCCAAGTAGAGGACGATGTAGACTTACACACTCAACCTTTAGATGTTTAGTTTACCACAACGTCTATATCCCCTCCACTACAAGTTATTATGGACACACACACACACACACACACACACACACACACACACACACACACACACACACACACACACACACACACACACACACACACACCACACCCACGTATCTCACACACACACCTCACCACGTAGGGTGTACTCTCTCACCTCTCAGTAGGGTCAGTTGTGTGGAGGAGGAGACTGTGGTGGTGGTGGTGTTCTCCTGGTTCCTCTCCTCTGTCTGTAGAACAGGACCAGGACCAGTCCTAACACTGTCACCATGACTACCTAGGACCAACACTGGTCCACACCATCAGACCTGACCACAGACAGGAGGAGAGACTTTACAGAGTACTGTATATATCATAGATACCATCAGACCTGACCACAGACAGGAGGAGAAGAGACTTTACAGAGTACTGTATATATCATAGATACCATCAGACCTGACCACAGACAGGAGAAGGAGAGAGAGACTTTACAGAGTACTGTATATATCATAGATACCATCAGACCTGACCACAGACAGGAGGAGAGACTTTTACAGAGTACTGTATATATCACAGATAACATGAGACCTGACCACAGACAGGAGATACTTTTCAGAGTACTGTATATATCATAGATACCATCAGACCTGACCACAGACAGGAGGAGAGACTTTTCAGAGTACTGTATATATCATAGATACCATCAGTGCTGACCAGAGATAGTTACAACGTTCATTCGGTCTGTTGGTTTCTCAGTTGGTCAGCGGGTTGGTCAGTCAGTCTCTCAGTAAGGCAGGAAGACAGATAGGCAGCCGGACAGACAGACAGGCAAGCAGGCAGCCAGGAAGACAGACAGACAGACAGACAGACAGACAGACAGACAGACAGACAGACAGACAGACAGACAGACAGGCAGGCAGAAAGGCAGGCAGGCAGGCAGGCAGGCAGGCAGGCAGGCAGGGAGGCAGGCAGGCAGGCAGGCAGGCAGGCAGGCAGGCAGGCAGGAAGACAGACAGACACACACACAGACAGACAGACAGGCAGGGAGGCAGCCAGGAAGACAGACAGACACACAGACAGACAGACAGACAGACAGACAGACAGACAGACAGACAGACACACAGACAGACAGGCAGGCAGGCAGGCAGGCAGGCAGGCAGGCAGGCAGGCAGGCAGGTAGGCAGGCAGGCAGGCAGGCAGGCAGAGAGAGACAAAATAAAGGTGTGATAAAGGAGGAGACTGTAGTGATCAGAGTAACCATAGCAACAAAGGCCATGGTGTCAGCAGCTGCTCAGCCCAAAACCTCAAGTGTTGCATCACTTCCTGTAGGCCTCTGAGAGACTCACATCTACACCATATTTAGTCACCACTCAAATCAGTAGATATGAAACTTACCAGCACTCTGACTCTGTCCTGCACCAGGAGAGTAGTCTGAGGGAGGAGGGAATCTAGAGAGAGGGAGAGAGAGAGAGAGAGGGAGAGAGAGAGAGATAGAGAGAGAGGAGAGAGAGAGAGAGAGAGAGAGAGAGAGAGAGAGAGAGAGAGGAGATAGAGAGAGAGAGAGAAGAGAGAGAGAGAGAGAGAGAGAGAGATTTGTCCAATGCTTGAACAGATCCAATTGATTTCCTCCAGCATTACAGCATTTCATATCACAACATATTAGTTGTAATGTCTAAGATGAAGAGATTCATCAAGACCTGCTCTTGATGAAGAGTGACCACTGATGTCTCCAGATGCCAGAAATGTTGGTGAGAGATTTTAGATAATGTTGCAGAGAGGTTTGGGAGGGTTGTGGAGATGTTAGAAGATGTTGAAGAGAGGTTTGGGGATGTTGCAGAGAGGTTTGTGAGGGTTGTGGAGACATGAGGTCTGGAAGTGACAGTTGACGGTTTTAGGAGGAGCTGTGTGTGTAAAACAGAAGAGCAGGGATCCATAAATACTGGCACCATTTAGCTTTTCTCTAATGAAGTCATGAAACCTGGAACAAACAATAACCTCTGAATATTTCAAGACAAATGTGATTGGGTGTTAACTTACCATCTGTAACTGCGAGATGCACCTCTTGGTATGAATCTTTTATAGATCTGTCCACTCCACACCAGTAGGTCCCTGAGTCGGACTTCATCAGGTTCTTGATGGTAACAGTGATGTCTCCATCTCTATTGTCATGTATGGCATATCTTCCTCTCTCAATATAGTTCTTGTTCTTCTGAGTTTGAACCAGAACGTCGTTGTAACTGTCACATTTCTTCCCACAGAAGTACTTGTCATTGCTTTTTTCCAAACCATTTATCTGCATATGAGCACTGAATTGTGACCTTTCCCCCCAACAACTTCAGTCACCTTAGTGATGGCTGATAGGCTCCCACAACACAGAGAGCTGTCAAACAGAAACATACGGTCACTAAAGAGGAATTTAACCTCATTTGTCCTCAACACCTTCATAGTCCTACTGTACCCATCAACAGAGAGGTGAGAGGACCTCACCTTTTTAAGTTCAGTACATTCTACCATGAATATGCAGATATATCATCTGATCACATCTCTAGTGTATCCTGTTCTGGCTCAGTATACTGTATTCATCTATAGTACTGTTATGACGAGTTTCTCTGGTATCGAGTACTTCAGGATGGGACACAGATGGAGAGTTGATTCATCGTTATTTTAATGCAGTACTAGATTCAATGACAGGCGGTACGGACGTAGCCTCTTGTCATAATGACCTTCCATAGAAAATCTCTCAGTTTATATTATTGCTCTCCGAGCTACTTCTGTCCATCATCTGCCAACCATCATTGAGTGTCACTCATCTCCTATAATAGGATCCCCATACATGGTATCGTGTGTCACCCTAGTATGTACTATGTAGTACGTATGGCCAGGCCATTCCATCACGTACACCTTCTAAGATTAGCCCAAGTGGCCCCCAATCTATCTTGGCACACCAACCCTCTGTCACTCACCAGTGACCTCTATAACACATTTTGTGTCCTTGTCCTCTCTCCCCACATTGCAGCTCAGGAGTTTACAAACATTAAATAATCTTGTATCAAAAGTCATCATATCAGGTACTATCATGGTACTATAGAAACTGATACAGACTACAGACAGACAGTACACAGTCTAGTACTATAGAAACTGATACAGACTATAGACAGACAGTCTAGTACTATAGAAACTGATACAGACTACAGAAATACAGACAGACAGACAGACAGACAGACAGGCAGACAGACAGACAGACAGACAGACAGACAGACAGACAACTCACCTGAGCGAAGACAGCATGAGACAACATGGAGTATCTTCATTCTGGACAGTTTACTCCTCAATTACTATACCGTTGAAGTTACTTTACTACCAGAGTGTTACTATACTGTTAAAGTAACTTTACCATTACAGTTACTATGCTGTTAAAGTTACTTTACTATCACAGTTTACTATACGGTGTTTAAGTGACTTTACGATACTAACCAAGCCAGGTCCACAACAGCTTGTCTGTCAACCTACTCTCAGTCCTACTAAACCATCAAACAGTTAGACAGTGTTTGACAGCTGGGTGTTTCTGAAGTGCTCTTTTTTTTCCCGTCTATTGAAAGCTCCTCCCCTCCTCTGACACCACACCTCGGGGTCTCTCTCTCTCTCTCCGGGCTTCTCTCTCTCTCTCTCTCTCCCATCCTCTCTTCTCTCTCTCTCTCTCTCTCTCGTCTCTCTCTCTCTCTCTCCTCTCTCTCTCTCTCTCTCTCTCTCTTCTCTCTCTCTCTCTCTCGTCTCTCTCCTCTCTCTCTCTCTCCTCTCTCTCCTTTGTTCCCTCTCTCTCTCTCTCTCTCCTCTCTCTCTCTCTCTCCTCCTCTCTCTCTTCTCTCTCTCTCTCTCTCTATATATCTCTCTCCTCTCTCTCTCTCTCTCTCTCTATCTCTCTCTCTCTCTCGTCTCTCTCTATCTTTTTTTTTATTTAAAAATTGCTTTATTGGCAGGATGTACATATTTCCAAAACATACAGTACTTTGGAGATAGAATGGGACTGTTAGTAATATAGCTGATAATAATGTTCATAGTAATTACAACAAATACACTAAACTGTTAGTAATGTAGCTAATGATAATGTAAAAAATAATTATAACAAATAAATAACAAATGAGAATAATAAGAATGCAATTAATACCAGAACTAGTTGTAACCTGAGTTATAGTAACAGAGAGTAATGAGAAGTGATGACATGGAAAAGACAGAAAATATCTAAAAGGCTAATATTAATAATCACACTATATTTTTTGTTGTCTGTCCCTCAGATTGTGGCAGGAGGCCACATACAGAGCATTCAGAAATTATTCA
Source organism: Coregonus suidteri (assembly GCA_036851935.1). Lineage (NCBI taxonomy): Eukaryota > Metazoa > Chordata > Actinopteri > Salmoniformes > Salmonidae > Coregonus > Coregonus suidteri. The sequence continues at coordinate 29,729,552 of CM072244.1, read as the reverse complement.
GACCCCTTGACATTTTCCAAATTTTGTTACGTTACAGCCTTATTCTAAAATTGATTAAATTATATTTTTCCTCATCAATCTACACACAATACCCCATCATGACAAAGCGAAAACACATTTTCAGATAAAAACAGAAATACCTTATTTACATAAGTATTCAGACCCTTTGCTATGAGACTCGAAAATTGAGCTCAGGTGCATTCTGTTTTCCATTGATCATTCTTGAGATGTTTCTACAACTTCATTGGAGTCCACCTGTGGTAAAAATTCAATTAATTGGACATGATTTGGTCTATATAAGGTCCCCACACTTGACAACACATGTCAGAGAACGAAACCCAAGCCATGAGGTCAAAGGAATTGTCCATTGAGCTCAGAGACAGGATTATGTCGAGACACAGATCTGGGAAAAGGGTACCAAAACATTTCTGCAGCATTGAAGGTCCTCAACAACACAGTGGCCTCCATCAGAAGTTTTTGAACCACCAAGACTCTTCCTAGTGATGGCTGCCCGGCCAAACAGAGCAATCGTGGAAGAAGGGTCTTCGTCAGGGAGGTGACCAAGAACCCCAATGGTCACTCTGACAGCGCTCCAGAGTTTCCTCTGCAGCACTCCACCAATCAGGCCTTTATCGCAGAGTGGCCAGACAGAAGCCACTCCTCAGTAAAAGGCACATGACAGCCCGCTTGGAGTTTGCCAAAAGGCACCTAAAGGACTCAGACCATGAGAAACAAGATTCTCTGGTCTGATGAAACCAAGATTGAAACTCTTTGGCCTGAATGCCAAGCATCACGTCTGGAGGAAACCTGGCACTATCCCTACTGTGAAGCATGGTGGTGGGCAGCGTCATGTTGTGGGGATGTTTTTCAGCGGCAGGGACTGGGAGACTAGTCAGGATCGAGGGAAAGATGAAAGGAGCAAAGTACAGAGAGTTCCTTGATGAAAACCTGCTCCAGATCACTCAGGACCTCAGACTGGGGTGTGAAGATTTACCTTCCAACAGGGCAATGACCCTAAGCACAAAGCCAAGACAACGCAGGAGTGGCTTTGGGACAAGTCTCTGAATGTCCTTGATTGGACCAGCCAGAGCCCGGACTTGAACCCGATCAAACATCTCTGGAGAGACCTGAAAATAGCTGTGCACCGATGATCTCCACATCCAACGTGACAGAGCTTTTGAGAGGATCTGCAGAGAAGATGGGAGAAACTCCTCAAATACAGGTGTGCCAAGCTTGTAGCGTCAAACCCAAGAAGATCGAGGCTGTAATTTGCTGCCGAAGGTGCTTTAAGAAAAGTACTGAGTAAAGGGTCTGAATACTTATGTAAATGTGACATATTTCCGTTTTTTATTTTGTGTAAATGTACAAATGTTTTCTAAAAACCTGTTTTGCTTTGTCATTGATTGATGAGGGAAAAAACAATTTAATCAATTTTAGAAAAAGGCTGTAACTTAACAAAATGTGAAAAAAGTATGAATACATTACGAATTCACTGTATTTGGCAAAATCAAAACACAGCATTTTGGTTTTTCAGTAAGTATGTTTATGTTTTGTCTTCATCATTTTGTTAGGTTTTCAAATTCTTAGTATTTGTTTTTTTTTCATAATTTTGGGGGAATAATATATTTATGTCCTTCTCTCTCTCTCTTCTCTCTCTCTCTCTCTCTCTCTCTCTCTCTCTCTCTCTCTCTCTCTCTTTTCTTTCTCCTTCTCTCTCTCTCTCTCTCTCTCAATTCAATTTCAATTCAATTTAAGGGCTTTATTGGCATGGGAAATGTGTGTGTAACATTGCCAAAGTAAGTGAAGTAGATAGTAAACAAAAGTGAAATAAACAATAAATATTAACAGTAAACATTACACTCAGAAGTTTTCAAAAAGAATAAAGACATTTCAAAATGTCAATATTATGTATATATACAGTGTTTTGTAACAATGTGCAAAATAGTTAAAGTACAAATGGGAAAATAAATAAACATAAATATGGGTTTGTATTTACAATGGTGTTTGTTTTTTTTTTTCTTCACTGGTTGCCCTTTTCTTTGTGGCAACAGGTCACAAAATCTTGCAGCTGTGATGGCAAACTGTGGTTTTTTTCACCCAGTAGATAAGGGAGTTTATCAAAATTGGGTTTTGTTTTCTAATTCTTTGTGGATCGCTGTAATCTGAGGGAAATATGTGTCTCTAATAGCCCCAAAATTGCCCTCGCTAGAAGCCTGTGTTTCAGACATAAGGAAGTGGATGGCTGAAAACTTTTTAACTTTTAAACTCGGCACAAACAGAGATGCTTGTTCTAGGTCCCAAGAAACAAAGAGATCTTCTGTTAAATCTGACAATTCATCTTGATGGTTTGTAAAGTCGTCTCAAATAAAACTGTGAAGGACCTAGGCGTTACTCTTGACCCTGATCTCTCTTTTTGACGAACATATCAAGACTGTTTCAAGGACAGCTTTTTTCCATCTACGTAACATTGCAAAAATCAGAAATTTTCTGTCCAAAAAATGATGCAGAAAAATTAATCCATGCATTTGTTACTTCTAGATTAGACTACTGCAATGCTCTATTTTCCGGCTACCCGGATAAAGCACTAAATAAACTTCAGTTAGTGCTAAATACGGCTGCTAGAATCCTGACTAGAACCAAGAAATTTGATCATATTACTCCAGTGCTAGCTTCCCTACACTGGCTTCCTGTTAAGGCAAGGGCTGATTTCAAGGTTTTACTGTTAACCTATAAGCGTTACATGGGCTTGCTCCTACCTATCTTTCCGAGTTGGTCCTGCCGTACATACCAATACGTACGCTACGGTCACAAGACGCAGGCCTCCTAATTGTCCCTAGAATTTCTAAGCAAACAGCGGGAGGCAGGGCTTTCCTCCTATAGATCTCCATTTTATGGAACAGTCTGCCTAACCCATGTGAGAGACGCAGACTCGGTCTCAACCTTTAAAGTCTTTACTGAAGACTTATCTCTTCAGTAGGTCATATGATTGAGTGTAGTCTGGCCCAGGAGTGTGAAGGTGAACGGAAGGCTGGAGCAACGAACAGCCCTTGCTGTCTCTGCCAGGCCGGTCCCCTCTCCACTGGGGTTCTCTGCCTCTAACCCTGTTGCAGGGGCTGAGTCACTGGCCTGCTGGTGCTCTTTCATGCCGTCCCTGGGAGGGGTTGCGTCACTTGAGTGGTTGAGTTACTGACGTGATCTTCCTGTCTGGGTTGGCGCCCCCCCCCCCCTTGGGTTTGTGCTGTGGTGGAGACCTCTGTGGGCTATACTCGGCCTTGTCTCAGGATTGTAAGTTGGTGGTTGGGGATATCCCTCTAGTGGTGCGGGGGCTGTGCTTTGGCGGAGTGGGTGGGGTTATATCCTTCCTGTTTGGGCCCTGTCCGGGGGTTTCTTCGGATGGGGCCACAGTGTCTCCGGACCGCTCCTGTCTCAGCCTCCAGTATTTATGCTGCAGTAGTTTATGTGTCGGGGGGCTGGGGTTAGTTGGTTTATACCTGGAGTACTTCTCCTGTCTTATCCATGTCCTGTGTGAATTTAAGTATGCTCTCTCTAATTTCTCTCGTTCTCTCTTTCTCTCTGAGAACCTGAGCCCTAGGACCATACGTCAGGACTACCGGGCATGATGACACCTGCTGCCCCCAGTCCGCCTGGCCTTGCTGCTATTCCAGTTTCAACTGTTCTGCCTGCGGCTACGAAACCCCTACCTGTCCCAGACCTGCTGTTTTCAACTCTAAATGATCGGCTATGAAAAGCCAACTGAGAGACCTGAGCCCTAGGGACCATACGTCGGGACTACCGCCGTGGGTGACCGGCCGTGGTACCCCGTCCGACTCCTTGCTGTCTCCCCAGTCCGCCTGGCCTTGCTGCTATTCCAGGTTTAAAAGCACTGTTCTGACCTGCGGTTATGGAACCCCTACCTGTCCCAGACCTGCTGTTTTAAACTCTAATGATCGGCTATGAAAAGCCCAACTGAGATTTATTCCTGATTATTATTTGACCATGCTTGTCACTTATGAACATTTTTGAACATCTTGGCATGGTTCTGTTATAATCTCCACCCGGCACAGCCAGAAGAGGACTGGCCACCCCTCATAGCCTGGTTCCTCTCTAGGTGTTCTTCTAGGTTTTTGCCTTTCTAGGGAGTTTTTCCTAGCCACCGTGCTTCTACACCTGCATTACTAGCTGTTTTGGGGTTTTAGGCTGGGTTTCTGTACAGCACTTCGAGATATTAGCTGATGTAAGAAGGGCTGATATAAAATAAAAATTGATTGAAAAATTGATTAATATTGGTCATACATTTGGCAGGAGGTTAGGAAGTGCAGCTCAGTTTCCACCTCATTTTGTGGGCAGTGTGCACATAGCCTGTCTTCTCTTGAGAGCCAGGTCTGCCTACGGTGGCCTTTCTCAATAGCAAGGCTATGCTCACTGAGTCTGTACATAGTCAAAAGCTTTCCTTCAGTTTGGGTCCAGTCACAGTGGTCAGGTATTCTGCCACTGTGTACTCTCTGTTTTAGGGCCAAATAGCGTTCTAGTTTGACTCTGTTTTTTTTGTTTGTTTCTTTCCAATGTGTCAAGTAATTCTCTTTTTGTTTTTCTCTCATGATTTGGGTTGGGTCTAGTTGTTGTGTTGTCCTGTGGCTCTGTGGGGTCTGTTTGTGTTTGTGACAGAGCCCCCGAGGACAAGCTTACTTAGGGGACTCTTCTCCAAGTTCATCTCTCTGTAGTGGATGGCTTTTGTTATGGAAGGTTTGGGAATCGCTTCCTTTTAAGTGGTAGACTAGAATTTAACGCGGCATCTTTTCTGGATTTTGATAATAATATTCGTGTATTGTCCTAATTCTGCTCGGCATGCATTATTTTTGGTGTTTTAAACGTTGTACACCGGAGGATGTGTTTTTGCAGAATTCTGCATGCAGTGTCTCAATTTGGTGTTTGTCCCATTTTGTGATTCTTTGGATGGTGAGCGGATACCCAGACCTTCAGAACCATGAAGGGCAATGGGTTCTATAACTGATTCCAAGTATTTTTAGCCAGATCCTAATTGGTATGGTTAAATTTATGTTCCTTTTGATGGCATAGACAGGCCCTTCTTGCCTTTGTCTCTCAGATCGTTCACTGAGCTTTGTGGAAGTTACCAGTGGCGCTGATGTTTACAGGCCGAGGTATGTATAGTTTTTTGTGTGCTCTAGGGCAAACGGTGTCTAGATGGAATTTGTATTTGTGGTTTCCTCTCTCGCTCTCTCTCATTCTCCTCTCTTCTATTTTAGGGGATCATGTCACTGCGTCGTCTCTAGGGGTCCTCTCTCCTCTCTCTCTCTCCCTCTCTTTCTTCCGGAAGTCTCGTCTCGGTCGTTTCTCTTTTCCATTCTCTCTTCTCGGAGTCTCTCTTCTCTCCTCGGGATTTTCCGTCTCCTACTCATCGCGTGCTCGTGCATCTCTCGTCTTCTAATCTTCCCTCCTCCTCTCTTCACTCTGCTCTCGCATCATCTCTTCCCTCTCTCCTTCTCCTTTCGCTTCTTCTCACTCCTCTTCTCCTCCTCTCTCTCTCTCTCTCTCTTCGCATCTCATCTCTCTCTCTCTCTCTCTCGCTCTCCTCTCTCTGCTCTCTGCTCGTCTCTCTCTCTCTCAAGATCCTCTTCTCTCTTCGTCGTCTCTCTCTCTGCTCTCTCTCTCTCTCGCATTCATCGTCTTCCTCGGTCGTCTCTCTGCTGTTCTCTCGCTTCTCGCACTTCTCTCCTCTCCTCTCTCTTCGTCTCTCTCCTCTCTCTTACGATCTCTCCTTCTCTCGCGTCTACTCAGCCTCTCTCTCTCTCTCTCTCTCTCTCTCTCTCTCTCTCTCGTCTCGTCATTTTTTTAGTTGAAAAAAATTGCTTTATTATTGGCAGTATGTACCATATTTTCAAAAAGACTACAGTAACTTTTGGAGTATAGAATGGGACTGTTAGTAATAAGGCTTGATAATAATGTTTCCATAGTATTACAACAAAATTACACTCCCCTTTTAGTAATGTAGCTAATGATAAATGTTAAACAATAATTATGAACAATAGGAAACAAATGCAATAATAAGACTGCATTAGATACCATAACTAGTTGTAAACTCTGAGTTGATAGTACAGAAGAGTAATGAGAAGTTGCTGACAAATGGGAAAAGACAGAATATGAATCTAAAAGGCTAATATTAAGAATCACGAACTATATTTTTTTGTTGTCTGTTCCCCTCCGATTGTGGGCAGGATGCCACGATACAGAGCATTGCATAAATTATTCAGAAACCTTGAACATTTTCCAAATTTTGTTACGTTACAGCCTTATTCTAAAATGGATGAAATTATATTTTCCTCATCAATCTATACACAATAGCCATCCATGACAAAGCGAAAACACCTTTTCGATGACTTTTTTTGCAAATTTCTTAAAAATAAAACATAAATACCTTATTTAAACAATAAGTATTTCCGCCCTTTGCTACGGAGCCTCGGAAATTGAGCCCCTTCCTAGGTGCATTCTGTTTCCATTAGTCATTCTTGAGATTTGTTCTTACAACTATCATTGGAGTCCACCTTTGTAAAATTCAATTGATTGGACATGATGTTTTTTGGAAATCAAAACGCCCTGTCTATTAAAGGTCCCACAGTTGAGACAAGCGATGTCAGAGAAACGAAACCCAAGCCATGAGGTCAGAATGACTTGGTCCAGTTTCTAGGAGCTCGGAGACAGGATTATTTCCGAGACACAGATCTGGGGATAAGACAAAGGTTACCCAAAATATTTCTGCAGCATTGAACGAGTCCTCAGACACACAGTGGGCCTCCATCAAGAAGTTTTTGGAACCACCAGGACTCTTCCCTAGTGATTGGCTGCCGACGGGGTCCAAACAGAGGCAATCGTGGAATAAGGGTCTTTCGTCAGAGAGGTGACCACGAACCCAATGGTCACTTCTGACAGCGCTCCAGAGTTCCTCCTGCAGCCCTCCACCGGAATCAGTGCCTTTAATCGTTAGAGAGCGTCCAGACAGAAACCACGTCCTCAGTAAAAGTCACATGACAAGCCCGCGTAGGAGTTTGCCAAAAGGCACCTAAAGGACTCAGACCGGATGAGAAACAAGATTATCTGGTCTGATGAGACCAAGAATTGGAACCTTTGGCCTGAAGTCCTGAGGCAACACGGTGCTGGAGGAACCTAGACCCTGTCACTATCCCTACTGTGCCGCCTGGTGGTATGCAGCGTCATTGTGTCTGTGGTGATTTTTTTTCAACTCAGGTGACTGGGAGGAATGGCTAGTGCAGCTGCCAGATGTTGTTTGGATCGATTGGAAAGATAATTAGGAGCAAGAGTACTAGAGAGTTTCGCTTGATGAAACCTGCTGCTCAGGAGTATGCCACTCAGGACCTCAGACTGAGGTGAAGGTTCACCTTCCAACAGGGCAATGAACCCTAAGCACAAAAAAGCCAAGACAACCGTAATGAGTGGATTTGGGAGCAAAGTCTGCTGAATGGTCCTTGATTGGGCTTCCAGACCAGACCCACCGACTTGAACCCTGTAGTCCAACATCTCTGGAGAGACCTGAAAAGTCAGCTGTGCCCCGATGCTCCCCATCCAACTGGACAGAGCTTGAGAGGATCTGCAGAGGAAGAATGGTAGAAGCTCCTCGATCTACTAGGTGTGTCCAGCTTGTATCGTCAAATCCCAGAAGAAATCGAGTGCTGTATCGTGTGCTCTGCGGAAGGTAGCTTTAAAATAACATAAGTACGGAGGTAACGGGTCTGAAATACTTATGTAAGATGTCATATTTTCAGTTTTTTAATTTGTGTAAGTACTGAGTTAAAGGGTCTGAAATACTTATGTTAATGTCATATTTTAGTATTTAACTTTTATAAAACCCATGTTTTTGCTTTGTCATTGAACGCGTTTACTGTGTGTAGATTGATGAGGGGAAAAGAATATTTTATCATTTTCGAGAAAGAAGCTTGTAACTTAACAGAAATGAGAAAAAAAATTGCATACATTATACTGAATTAACCTGTATTTTGCAAAAACAAAACAACAGCATTTTGGTTTTTCCGTAAGTATGTTTATGTTTGTCCTTCATCATTTAAGTTTTTTCAAATCTCTTAGTATTGTTTCATAATTTTTGGGGAAATGATTGTATTTATTCTCTCTCTCTCACTCCATCCCTCTCTGCTTCTCTAGGTATATCTATACTTCTTATTATCGTTATAATATAGATATATATTAATAATATAATATATATAGATATATCACATTCATGGATCCAAATTAAGTTATATAGTACATCAGTACGGTGCAGAATGAATTTTCTTACATTAGTTACACATGGTTTACGAAAACCAACACTTATGAACACATTACTGTCCTCGGTGTTGTTTACTGCCACTGGGTTTGTTGTATTGAGGGTTTGGTAGGTGGGGGTCTTGGTTTGTTTGTGTTTTAGGGTTTGGTTGGTGGAGTCTTGGGTTAGTTGTGTTTTAGGGTTTTTTTTTGTTTTGAGGTCTTGTTTGTTAAGGTTTAGGTGGTGGTAGGTCGACGTCGTAGGTTTGTTGTACTTTGAGGTTTTGGTATGGTTGGTGGGTCTTGGGTTGTTGTGTTAGGTTTTGGTTGGTGGGTAGTCTTGGGTTTGTTGAATTTAGTGTGTGGTAAGGTCGATGTCCTTGAGTTGTTGTATTGAGGGTTTGGTAAGTGAGATTCTTGGTTGTTGGATTGTTGTTCATTGTAGTGTGGGTTTGTTTGTTTGTATTGAGGGTTTTGGTAGTGGAGGAGTCTTTTTTTGGGGGTTGTTGTTTTTGAGGGTTTTTTTTTTTTTTTTTTTTGTTTGTTTTTTATTGGATGGTTTGGTTCGTTTGGAGTCTTTGGGTTGTTTGTAGTGAGAGTTGGGGGGGGTACAAAGTGGAGTCTTGGTTGTTTGTATTGAAGGGTTGTATGTTGGAAGTCTTGTGTTGTTTGTATTAAAGGATTTGGTATGTGGCTTCTTGGGTGTTGTATTGAAGGTTTGGTAGGTGGAGTCTTTGGGTTGTTTGTAATTGAGGGTTGGTAGGTGGAGTCTTGGGTTGTTTATTAAGGGTTTGGTAGGTGGGAGTCTTGGTTGTTGTATTGAGGTTTTTGGGTTAGTGGAGTCTTTGGGTGTTGTAATGAGGGTTTTGGTAGGTGGGATCTTGGTTTTGTATAAGGGTTTTGGTAGGTGGAGTCTTGGGTTGTTTGTTTGTGATCTGTTAGTGGATACTTGGTGGTTGTATGGGGGTACCCTCTCTTCACCACGTGATTCCTGATCGGGTTTGGAGTCTGGCCTGGGGAACCAACACAATTATTAAAAAAGTATTGGCCCCTTCAAATGAGTGGAAACAACATTTCCCCACCCTTTGCTGACAGGTTATAAAATAGACCCAGCCATGCAATCCCATAGTTTAAACTTGGCATTAGAATGCCCCTCTAAAGACTCATGACTTTAAAGTGGACTTCTGGGTCCCCACCTTTCAACAATATTTTGAAAAATTCCTCCCCTGCTAGAGCTGCCCCGGGGTAAACTGTAATGCTTTTTTGGGGGAAGTGGAAAGCCCCCCACATCAACAATGACTTCTAGACATTCGCTTCCAACTTTGGGGCAACAGTTTTGGGAAAGGGCCCTTTTCCCTTTTTTTCGCATGACTTCCCCTGCAAAAAGCGGGCCCATACAGACGGGTTTTGTCGGAATCGGTGAGAGAAATTGACTGGGCCCCCAGAGCCCTGACCTCAACCCCCTCGAACACCTTTGGGGAAAGGAACCCGACTGTGAGCCAGGGCCCAATTGCCCAAACCCCAGGCTCTGCCTGAATGGAAAAGTCCCCCCGCAATGTTCCCAATCTAGTGGGGAAAACCTCCCAGAAGGGATGCTGTTATAGTAGCAAAAGGGGGACAACCCATATTAAAGCCCATGTTTTGGAATGGATGTTCGACGGCAGGTGCCACTACTTTAGATCATTGGGGATCATAAAAAGGGTTGCAGTGTGTGTGTCTGTTTCCTGTGTTCTGTACATATACAGTGGGGAACCATATTTGATGCCTGCCGATTTACGGGTTTTCCTACTTACAAAGCATGTAAAATCTGTAATTTTTATCATAGTTACACTTCATGGGAGAGGGAAAAAAAAAAAAAATTCTCCAAAAAATCACATTGATGTTTTTTAAGTAATTTATTTGCTTTTATTGATGACAAAAGTATTTGATACATCAAAAACAAACTTAATTTTTGGTACGAGATAAATACTTTCCTGTAGGTCGGGGGTGCCCAAACGTAGGGCCCGCGGGCCGGATCAGGCCCGCAACGGTTTAATCCCCCCCGGATGATTAAAATAAAAAAATTTAAAAAAAATTAAAAAAATTTTTTTGTAAAGTATAAAATGCGCTGAAAATTTTTCAAAAAAATAAACTGTGTTCCAATTGCGTCCCGGAGACGCAATGCAATTGTTTTTAAAGCAAGCAAACTGTTTATCCGGGCAGAGCAATAGGTCAAGCACTGCCCAATACTACTTTTTTTCCCCCGCGATATTTATTCCCTTTCCCTTTTAACATTAGTTTTTGGGCCCCCATTGCCCAAATTGTCCTGTCAAAAAGAAAATGGACGCAGATGCGAGGTTTTCCAAAAAAATTGTCATCCATTTTCACGAATTGAAGGGGAAACTGTTTTTGGGGTGTTCAAGCTTTTTGCAGGCTGAAATATAACCTTTTCGTCGCCACTATGTGATCTTCATGCCGACAATAACAACTTTAAAGGACAGCGAGAGGAAAAGGGAATGAACGTTGGGGGGTCTAAAAACGCATCTGTGTTTCTCCAGCCGAGACTCAGGCCTGCATGAAAGCTAGCTCCTCATTTTTAATGAAATCGCAGGGGGTTTAAAAAACCCATTTATGGGGGTAATTTGTAAAAACATGCATATGGGGGCAGGGGAGATTTGTGCCCTAAAAAGCTGCGGGCTTTTGCAAATATCAGCCTGCAAAAACACGTTGCAACAGGATTTCCGATCTTCAGGGGTTTGGGACCCCCTTTAAGCAAAAGTAAAGTCTTTATTATGTTTGGGTTGCAATTGATGAAAGCAGGACTTACAGATGTTGCCAACTGCCATTTTCATCCGCGGAGTTGATAACTTGACGCCCGAATTTTCGTGATTTTGGTGCCGTGACGATAAAACGACAGCACTGATATTTTTACGCACTCGCGGCGCGCTGGACAGGGTCGGGGGGGACGGTCCCGCGCTGCCCCTGGCTACGTTGCGCCCTAAATGATCGGGAAAAAGCAGGCGTTGTGAAAGTTCAGAGAAAAAGTGAAATCTGCAAGGGGGACGTGATTTTTTGACTTTTCCTGTATTTTGCCCCCGGGAGGTTTTGTTTTTGAAAATCTTAAAATGGATACGTCTAAAGGTGGTCACCAAATCTTTTAAATTTTCATCCGACCCGAAGCCTGAATCACGTCATTTGACAGCCTTCTCAAGAAAAGACCACATCTAGGGCCGCCTACCCCTGAGGAAATGGTTAAGCCGAGGGGCTGTGCTGAGGGGTTTTTTGATTTGAGAAGAAAATTTAACAGTTCTGAAGAAAAAGGGGAAAACCGTGTTAAATTTCATTCCCCAGAATGGATGCGGGCCCTTGCTTTATTGTGGGGTGTTACAGACACCTAAAAACTTGAACAAACAGCTCAAGGGCCAACAAAGTTGTCCGCAGTATTATGACAGCATACTTTTCAAGTTGAAAACGTCTTGTGGAGACGCAACTTTCCGTGGGGATGCAGCTCACTTCCCCTGTCTGAAAATGTTGCCGACCCAACATGTGGCAGACTGAAGCATTCAAGATAAATAACGGGATGTTACGGGGGTTTGAGCAACGCTTTCAGATTTTTTTTATATGTTTTTTTTTGGTGCTATTGTTTTTTTAATTTATTTTATTTTTTTGTATTTTAACCTATTCTTGCTCGTGGTTCTTGCCCTTTTTTGGGGAACGGTTCTTTTTTGTATCTACATTTCTGCCCGAAAATGACACCCTGATTATTCTGTGATTTGAAAAAGTTATGTTAAAACACTGAGGCATTGTGTGTTTGTGTGTTCTTTGTCCTCAGAAATTTCAAATAATTGACGTGTTTTATGTTAAAAGTGATGTTTGTGCTTGACTATTTTGGGCACACTGTCCCCAGGGTCCACTTTATGTTTTTTGTTATCGTATTAAAAAAAAGAAAAAAATTTTGAAATTGTTGTTTTTAAGTTTATTACCTGATTTTTTCCGTCCGGCCCCTTGGGGAAAAGATTTTCCTCCAGTGGGCCCCCGACTAAAATGTTTTTTCACCCCGTAGGGCTTGACCCGGTTGCCCCTGCGCAGGGGTTTTGGCCACTCCTCCCAAACGACCTTCTCCGATCCCTTAGGTTTTTGGGGATGTCGCTGGGCAAAACGGACTTTCAGCTCCCCCCAAAATGTTTTTTGGGTTCAGGGCTGGGGAAATGGGTAGGCACTCCCGACCTTGAATCTTTTTACGAGCCCTCCTTGGTTTTTCCCCGGCTGGTGTTTCAGGGCTTGCATGCTGGAAGACCCCCGCCTGACCCTCTTTAAAGTCTTACTGAGGGAAAAGGGTTTTTGGGCCAGTCTCCCCGATACTGCCCTCCTCCTCCCCTCAATACGGGGCGTTGTCCTGTCCCTTTGCGAAAAGCATCCCCAAAAAATGATGTTTCCCCCCTCCTGCTTCCGTTGGGATGGTGTTCTTGGGGTTGTACTCATCCTTCTTCTTCCCCCAAAAACGGGAGGGAGTTTAACCAAAAAACTCTATTTTTTTTCCATCAGACCACATGACCTTCTCCCATTCCCCCCTGGATCATCCAATGGTCATTGGGAAACTTCAGACGGGGGCCTGGACTGCGCTGGTTAACAGGGGGCCTTTCATCGCTGCGGATTTTAATCCCTGACGGGGTATGTTTTTCAATGGTTTTCTTTGAGACGTGGCCCAGCTCTCTTAGGTCATTGTCCGGTCCTCCCGTGTTTCGGGGCTGATCCTCCCCTTTCCCTCTTGATCTTGATGCCCCCAGGTGAGATCTTGCTGGACCCCAACCGGGTGATTGACCCGTCATTTTAAAACTTCTTCTTTTTTCTAATTTTGCGCCAAACATTTGTTGCCTTCTCCCCACTCTTCCCTATTGTCCTGACCCTCCCCTTGTGCAGGTCTAAAATTTTACCCCTGATGTCCTTACCAGCCTCTGGTCTTGGCCATTGTGGAGAGGTTGGGACTTTTTTGATTGAGTGTGGGGACGGTGTCTTTTTACAGTAAGTTCAAACAGGTTAGATAATTGGGTAATGAGGGGGGAAAAAGGGGAGGGCTTCTTAAAAAAAAAACAAACATTCTGTGAGGCGGGAATTTTTTACTGGTTGGTAGTGATCAATATTTATTCATCCAATAAAAAAAATTTTAATTCAAAAAATCATAAAATGTGATTTTCTGATTTTTTTTTTGATTCCTCTCTCACTTGAAGTGTACCTATGATAAGTTACAGCCTCTACATGCTTTGTAATGGAAAACCTGCAACATCGCAGTGTATCAATCTTTTTCCCCCACTGTATTACTTCTATAGGGTTACTCCTTATGATTTCCCGTCCTCCCCCATTGTAGATCTACAGAATTAGTCCCACCAAACACAGTCAGACTACCACACCATGATGACCCCTGGGGGACCTGGAACTACAAATACAAGATAATAAAAATTCCTCTCAACCCCTTTTCCTTCCTTTACTCTGTCCCCATTTTTCCCAACCACCTATTCTCCCACTGTACCATTTCCTAACCCCCTATCCCCTACTGTACCCGTTTCCTAACAACCCTTCCTCCCACTACTACTGTACCTTTCCTAACCCCCTGTCTCCCCACGACCCTTTTCCCAACCACCCATCCTCCTACAGCTTCCCCACTAGAATGATAAATTTAATGTTTTCCTACCTTTCGGGTTCCATTTTCCAAAAGGGAGCTAGGGAAGAGAAGACCGGGTGAGATCTGATTTGTGTTTTGTGTGTGTTTTTTGTGTGTGTGTGGGTTTTGTTGTGTGTGTTTGTGAGAGAGAAGAGAGAGAGGAAAAGAGGGGGAGGAGAGACTGAGACAGAACAGGAGAGAAGGGAGAACAGATGCGCTTGACCCCTTCTTCAACTAAATTCAAAGAAATGGCGGGGGGCACTAAACACCCTGCAAAAAGGGCCTTCTATTCATAAAAAAGGAACAAAACCCTGTCTAAAAAAATTTAAAATCAGTTGTAAACCCGTTTCCTAACACCTAGTCATCCTACTGTACCATTTCCTAACCACCTGCCCTCCTACTGTACCTTTCCAAACCACCTATCCTCCTAAAACTACTGTACCATTTCCTAACAACCTGTCCTCCTATGTATCAGTTTCCAAACCACCTATCCCCTACTGTACCAGTTTCCTCACCCCTAGTGCTCCTACTACACTGTACCTTTTCCTCACCCCCTATGCCCTCTACTACTGTACCAGTTTCCTAACCCCACCTAGTCTCCCTACTGTACCGTTTCCAAACCCCCTAGTCCCCCTACTGTCCCCTTTTTCCAAACCACCTAGTCCTCCCTGTCCAGTTTCCAACCACCTGCCCTCCTACTGTACCATTTTTCCAACCACCTAGCCTCCTACGTACCTTTCCTAACCCCTAGTCCCCTCTGTACCATTTTCCTACCACCTAGCCCCCCAAAATGTACCGTTTTCCTACCACCTAGTCCTCCACTGTACCTTTCCTACCACCTAGTCCTCCTCATACGGTACCTTTCCAAACACCTATCCTCCTACTTTACCAGTTTTTCCTACCTCCTAGTCCTCCTCACTACTGTACGTTTCAAACCCCCCTGCTCCTACTGTACCATTTTCCCAAACCACCTAGCCCCCTACTTTTTACCAGTTTCCTAACATAGTCCCCTCCCCTTTTTCCCATTTCCAAACCCCTAGCCCTCCTACTGTACCAGTTTCTATTCACCTAGTTTTTCTACAGTTTCCCCCGCTAAAATGAAAAGTTTTAAGTGTTTCCACCTGTTCGGGAGTTTCCAGTGGTCCAAAAAGAGGAGCTAGGGAGAAACCCGGGATGAAGAACTGTTGTGTTTTATTTGTTTGTGGGGGGGGTGAGAGAGAAAAGAAAAGAAAACAAAAAAAAAAAAGGAGACAGAAAAGGAAGAGAGAGAAAGAAAAGACTAGAAAAAACAGAGAAAAAAAAACAAGAAAAGGAAAAAAGAGAGAGAAACAGATCAGCTTGACCCCACCTTTTTCAACAATAATAAAAGAAAGGGGCGAGGCCTAGAACGCCCCTGAGCTCTGGCCTGGGCCCTCTAAATCTGAAATCAATGTCTCTGTTTTCTGATGATTTTTTGGATGAGATGATCTGTGCTTTTGTCCCCCCCAAGGGAGGGCCTACAGCACCCTAGATCTTCTGCACAGTTTCTGTCGACCTGGCCTTGACAGTAAATCTCATTAAAAAAAAATAATGGTTTTCCAAAAGTAAATTTGCTAGGACAAAATCTAGAGCACACAAAAAACCCCTCCTCGCTAAACATCAGCACCACAGTAATTTTCCACAAAGCTGTAAACATCTGGAAAAAGGGCCTTCTATGCCTTAAAAAGGAACAACAACCCCTTTTCTAAATAAACTTTAAAACATTTGTAGCCCCGCAGTTTTTCCTAACCACCTATCACCCTACTGTCCCTTTTCCCCTAACCCCTATCCTCCTACAACTACTGTACCATTTCCAAACACCTAGTCCCCCCTACTGTCCATTTTTCCTATCCCTATTCTTCTACAGCTTCCCCAGCTAGAATGATAAATTTTGAAAGTGTTCCTACCTGTTCTGGATTTCCATGGCCAAAAAGAGGACTAGGGGGGGAAAAAACCCCAAGGATGAAGATACTGATTGGGGTTGTTTATGTTGTGTGTTTGTGTGTGTGTGTATTTTGTGTGTTTGTGAGAGAGAGAGAGGAGAGACGTAAGACGAAGACAGAGAGAGAAGAAAAACAGATCAGTTTGGCCCCCTTCTTCAACAATATATAAAAGAAAGGCGAGGGCCAGAACATCTCCCCCTGGCCTCGGCCTACTAGAATCTGAAGCCCAAATGTTACTTTTTTCTGAGATTTTTTGGGATGATGAATCGGTGTTTTTTGTCCCAACCCAAGGAGGCCTACACACACCAGATCTTCTGCCAGATTTTTCAACGGGGCCTTTGACAGAAAATCTCAGTTACAAAAAAATGTTGTTCCAAAAGGTCATTTTGCTAGGCCCAAAAATACATAGAGCCAAAAAACTCCCTACCTCGGCCAAAATCACACCAAAGGGTAATTTCCCCAAAAAGCTGTGAACAATCGGGAAAAAAAGGGGCCCTTCTATCCATCAAAGAACAACAAATCCTGTCTAAAAAAATTTAAAATCAGTTGTAAACCCCTTCCCCTTTAGGGTTGTGGGGTTGGGTCCCTCCCCAAACCAAAATTCAAAAAATGGGAAAAAAACCTGAACTCTTCGCAGAATTTTAAAAAACATCCTCTGTGTAAACATAAAACCCAATAATGCATGCAAAGTAAAATTAGAACGCACGCAAACGAGGTTGACCAATTTTAAAATGAGGAACCACTGTACCCTTGCTATTGGAAAGGAGCATGGGCCAACCTGCTTCAAGGAAGACAGGCTATGTGCAAATCCCACAAAATGGGGTTAAACTGACTGACTTCCAAACCTCCTCCAAATGTTGACCATTTTGAGACACATGTTTCCTCAGTTTACACAAAAACCAACAAGACTTTGAAAAAAAATCCTTTTTTGATAAACTCCATATCTCAGGTGAAATACCACAAGTTTAACTCTTGTTACTTACCATCTGTAACCGGCTGCACCCTTGGTATGTGTTTTTTAAAACTCCCACCCCACACCATTGGGGTCCAGAGTCTGATTTCACGGGGTTTTTGGGTCACAAAAAGACTCCATCTCTGTTTCTTCTTACTGTTCTCCCTTTAAATTATTCTTGCTCCCATTATTTAAACCAAAAGTCTTCCCCAGAACATGTCCCCTTGCAAAGCGTTTGATGTTGCCCCGCCATGTGAATGAGCGGGCCCACAGTGACTTGTCCCCCCCACCCTTTCCTTAAAATGACACTGACCCACAACACACAGAGCTGTCAACAAAACACACGAAACGTCACAACTGATGCCTGTGGATTATTTTAACCTGCTCAAATTTTACTTTAACCCTGCAAAAAACTTACTTTCCCCGCAAAAATCATACTTAAACCTGCCATTTTCCCTTTACCCTGCTAACTTCTTTAACCCTGCAAAAACCCAAAAAAAGACCACATATCAGCATTCTAATTCAGTCATTATCATAAGGGTACTGTAAAAAACAAACTAGAACTGTAAACCTTTATAGACTTTTTTTTTTCCCTTTTCTGTACATAAAATCCAGACGTGTATAAAACTGATACAGACAACAGAGTCACCTGAAGAAACGCAGAGACAACAGGGAATTTTCATTCGGACATTAATCCTAAATTTACTATACTTTTAAAGTTCTTTACTATCACGTTACTATACTTTTAAAATTTACTTGACTATACTCCCTGCACGGTCCACAACACTTCTCTGTCAGCTTTTCGTTTGACAGCAGGGTTTTTCAAAATATCGTCTTCCTTTAGTTGAAGCTCCTCCCCCTCTAAAAAACCCCCCCCCTTCCCTCCTCCCTCTTCTCCCCCCTTTTTTTTTCTTTCTCTCTCTTTCTCTTTTTTCTTTCTCTCTCTCTCTCTCCCCCTTTCCCCTTTTTTCTCTTCCTCTCTCTCTCTCTCTCTCTCCCTTCTCTCTCTCTCTCTCTCTCTTTTCTGTCTCGCCTCTTCCTCTTCTCTTCTCTGTCTCTGTCTCTTCTTTTCCCTCTTTTCTCTCTCTCTCTTTTCTTCTCTCTCCTTCCCCTCGGTTCTCTCTCTTCCTCTCCTCTCTCCTCTCTCTCTCCTCTCTCTCTTCCTCTCTCTCTCCTCCTTCTCTCTCTCTCTCTCTTCCTCTCTTCCCTCTCCTCTCCCCCTTTAAATTCATTAAAGGCTTTATTAGCAGGGGAAACTATTTCCATTGCAAAAAGCAAGTGAAATAGATAATAAAAAAAAGTGAAATAACATAAAAAAGCATTCGAGAATTGGATAATGATGGGGGTTTAAGTGGTGGACATTAGCTGATACACCCAAATTTTCTCTGTATGACCTCAGCGTCTACGGGCTATATGTCCTCTGAGTGAAACGGGTTCATCCGGCCGATTTGACTTGTTTAAACTGTCACCTCTTTTCTAAAGTTCCCACATTTTTTTTCAGCAGGAAAACCTTGTTAGATGATAATTAGTTGAAGTTTACTAATATATTGAATTCTTTTCTATACATTTCTTTAACCCAAATACAGTCTTTGTAAATGATAAACTAAAAAGAATGAATTTCTGAACAGAAGAACTCCTCCTCTAAAACCAAACTCCCCCAAAATGAATATGTCATCCAAAACAGAAAAACAGTTCTCAGAAAAACCATAAATGCCCTCCACATCCCCCCCTACAAAAATTTTTTTCATACTGAAAAAAAATATACTCTAATCTCACAACCAACGCTTTTTCCTCTCTTATTGACCGGGGGACGAGGTTAAGTTATTCAAAAAACTGATGTTTCACTCAGTCATTCGGGAAGTGAATGAAATTCTTTCATGGATTGAAAAGTCCCATCAAAAAAATGGTCATAAATGAAAAATTGTTTTGCGATTCTTTCTGTATTGAATGGAACTAAATTCTTTAAATTGAACCCCACTCTGAAACACGAACACTGTTTCACAACCAGACGTCAAGGGGGGGGAGTCGGGCCCTGGGGAAAAACCAAAACTACACTGTACTAAAAAGTATTGGACACCCCTTCAAATCGGGGATAAACTTTTTCCCAACCTGTTGCTGCGGGTTATAAAATATGTACTCGCCATGAAATCCCCATAGACAAACTTTGCCATTAAAATGGCCCTAGTAAAAACTCGTGATTTTCAACGGGGCCCCGTCATGGGTTTTACCTTTCCAACAAGTCATTTGTCAATTTCTGCCCCCCCGAGCTCCCCTCAAATGTAAATGCTGTTATTGTAAATGAAATATTACCCAAAAATCATCAAATGACATTCTAGACGTTCTTTTCTTCCAATTTTTGTGCAACAGTTTTGGGGGAAAGGGCCCTTTCCCGTTTTAGAGACAAAAGCCCAATGCACAAAAACAGGTCCCCTACAGAAATGGTTTTCGAATCGGTGTGGGAAAAACTTGACTGGGCCCGCACAAACCCCGACCCCCTCCATCGAACCTTTTGGGGGAAAAGGGGAAATTTTCTGCGAGCCAGGCCCAATTGCCCAACTCAGTGCTCTTGCTGCTGAAAGGAAGCAAATCCCCCCCAGCAAGTTCCCAAAATCTGTGGAAAGCCTCCCCGAAGAGTGGATGCTGTTATAGCAGCAAGGGGGGACCAACTCCATATTAATGACCTGATTTTGGAAAGAGATGTTCGCGAGCAGGGGTCCCCAAAAACTTTAGATCTGTTGTATCAAACAATGGTTTCAGTGTGTGGTCTGTTGCTTGCTTTTTGTACATATTATAATTCACATTGGGTTACTCATTGTGATTTCCGTCTCTCCTCATTGTGATCCCACCCAAAACATCGTTTACACCACCATGATACCCAAAGGGTACCCAAACTACAAAAAAAAAGGTAATAACTTTCCCCTCAGACCCTTCTCCTTTCCTTCGTACTGTACCATTTTCCCAACCCCTAGTCCTCCCACTTCCAGTTTTCCCAACCCCTAGTCCTCCTACTTATCTTTTTCCCAACCACCTAGTCCTCCTACAAATACTGTCCATTTCCTAACCACCCGTCATCCCACTGTACCATTTTTATAACCACCTAGTCCCCCCCCACTGACCAGTTTCCTACCATATTCCCCCCCTGTACCATTTCATAACCCCCTATCCCCCGACTGTACCATTTCCCCAAACCCCCTATCCCCCCACTGTACCTTTCCTACCACCTAGTCCCCTCCTTCCCCCCCAGAATATAAGGTTTTTATTTTCCTACCTGTTCTGGGGTCCCAGTGGGCAAAAAGAGGAGCTAGGGAGGAAGACCAGATGAATACGGTTGTGGTTGTGTGTTGTGTGTGTGTGTGTGTGTGTGTGTGTGTTGTGTGGGGGTGTGTGTGTGTGTGTTTGTGTGACTTCTTCAACAAAATTTACGGGGCCTAGAAAATCTGCGCACCCGGCCTCACCCTACTAGAAACTGAATCAATGTCTACTGTTTGTTGATGATCTGGGGCTTCTGTCCCCACCAAGGAGGGCCCACAGCAGCACCCAGATATTCGCCAGATTCTGTAGCCTGGGCCCTTTAATAAAACTCAGACAGAATAAGGTGTTCCAAAAAGGGGCCACTTGTAGGCCACAAATACAAATTTATTTAACACCCTTGCCCTAGAAAAAACCCCCAAAACCCAACCCACCTCGACCTAAACTCAGCACACAGGGAATTCCACAAAATTGAGATCTGAGAACAAGGCAAAAGGGGCCCTTTTTGCTCAAAAGGGAAAAACAAATCCTGTCTAAATAAACTTAAAAACATTGTAGAAAAATTGCCCTTTATGGTTGTGAGGTCTGGGTCCGCTCACCACCAAAATTTACAAAAAGGGACAAACCATTTTAACTCTTTAGCAGAATTTGCAAAAACCCTCCTCTGTGAACAAAAGTAAAAAACCAATAATGCATGCAAAAATAGAATTTGCTGCACGCTATCTAAGGTATGACGCAAATTAATAGGAACCCCTGTAGGCTTGCTATTAGAAAGGAGCCCTACCAAACCCGGCTCTCAAGGGAAACGGGTATGTGCACAAATGCCCACAAAAATTTGATGAAACTGAACTGCCTTTCCCAAACCCCTTGCCCAAAAAGACTGTATTTTTGGGAAATCTCCACTCCTCTGTCCTATAGTGTTCTCCCTCTCTCAAAATGGTTTTTGCTGTCCCCATTTTAACCAAATGTTACTGTTTTTAAACTCTACTGTTTTGGGGTACTTGTAATTGGTCCCCCCGCCCTTGAATGGCAGACGAAAAACGCCTGTCCTCCAACACTCCCTTCACGTTAGTGATGACTGAGTCCACAAAACTAAGCTGTCAAAAAGAAACACAGCACTAAAAAGGAACTGGACCAATTTCCTGAAAACCATCATTGGGCCCTCACAAGGTAAGAGGACAACACACACATCTTACAAGGTACATAAAATCTCTTATTCATCGAACAATCTATTGTTAAAGTGACGACAAACTATAGAAAAGATCAGACAGACCTGAAGGAACGAACTCCCTGAAGGAGACAGAAATCACCTAGAGGAGGGAGAACTCACCTGAGAGGGAAAAGAACCACCTGAGAGGAGACAAAATCCCTAGAGGAGACAGAAATCACAAAAGGGAAAAGAAATCACCGGAAGGGGACCAGGGACAACAGGGTATCTTCTTCTGGACTTTTCTCATCATTACTAACTTTAAAATTTCTTTAAATATAAAAATTACTATACTTTCAGTTACTTTACTGTACTACCAGCAGCACAGGTCCCCTCAGCTACTCTTTTTTTTTTTTTTTCAAATACTTTTTTTGGGAGGGTTTTGCAAATTTTCAAAACATTTTGGGAAATAGAATTTATTACGAAATTTTAACATAAATTTTTTAAAAAAAAACCAGTTTTTCAAAGCAACTTTACGGTTGGGGGGTTGGGGGGTATTGGGTTTTATAAATGAAAAACCTAACAAAAAAGACCTATTTAAAATTTACCCTGTTGTTTTCACTGCAGTTAAAAATAAAGGGCATTTCTGATTGACCCATATGCAGCATTTACCATGAACGCGTCTCCACTAAAACAGGAAATTACCTTTTAATATTCATCGGCTGTAAAGCTCAAATTCCTGGATCATTTAAAAAGACCTAAGTAAATAAAAATACAATGGACAATAGAGTTAACAATACAAAAACATGTCTAGATGACATGTTGCTGTCAGATACTGTCCCCACAGAAACCCAAAAGTTTTAAAGGAATAGAACATTTCATATGTATTATGGGTAAGAATGGATTATCTCTTCTTTTTCTGTCTCTCTCTCTCTCTCTCTCCCTTCCCTCCCTTCTTCCCTTTTCTCTCTTTTCTCTCTCTCTCCTCTCTCTCTCTCTCCTTCTTCTCCTTTTTTCTCTCCTCTCTGCTGTTGAAAAGGTTCAAACCGGCCGGGGGTTTGGGCTTCGAACCACAAGAAACTCAGCTACTTTGGGGGTTTTTACCAAAACAAAACCCCATTCCTACATAGTGCAACTACTTTTGACCAGGCCCCAAAGGGCTCTGGTAATATGTGATCATGTAACCTGCAATGGGGCTATGGGGTCGCAGCAGCTCTCCACAAACCCCAGTTTGCACACTTCCCTTGGCCTCTGAGGATCACATCTAACTCACACCAGACAGCCCCTTTTAAAAATAAAAAACTATTAGATTTTAACCAAAGAAATCATAACTGAAAAACCCAGCGCACTCTGCCCCTGTCCCGCACCAAGATAGTCGAGGGGAGAAACTAAGAGAGGGGGGGAAATTTTGTCTGTCACTCTCCTCCCGTTCCCCCCCCTCTGGTGCTCTGATTTGCCGGTCTACTAGCCACCGGCTGAGCGCACCACCTCGGCAAAACAGGATGAAACCCCAACCCCCCTAAACACCTCCACCACCTGCCCTCATCATCTCATCACCACCCCTATATAGCCCTGAATGTTCATGTTTGTTTGTTGGTTATTGGTTTTCTGTCGGGTATCCTCTTTGTTTTCTCCTTGCCAGTGTTAAAATAAAAACCCTTTTCATTGTTGATTTCCGCTATCGTCCTGCCCCTAGAAACTAGGGAGGGGGGGAAAGTGTGTGTCTGTGTTTGTGTATGTACGACACTCTCGAAAAGTTTTTTGTGCCAAATTTTTTGAGTAAAAGTCCAAAATTTTTGTCATTTTAAAACTGTATTAATTTAGCCAGGGCAATTAGGTTTAATGCCCTTTTTTCACCTCGTCGGTTCGGGTTTAAACCACTACCTTTCGTTTTTGGTCC
Organism: Coregonus suidteri; assembly: GCA_036851935.1. Taxonomy (NCBI): domain Eukaryota; kingdom Metazoa; phylum Chordata; class Actinopteri; order Salmoniformes; family Salmonidae; genus Coregonus; species Coregonus suidteri. The sequence goes on along the minus strand of CM072244.1, from coordinate 29,706,416 downwards.
AAAACCTCCCACTGCTGGGCTACGTGCAGCCATAATAAAATTATCTTTGCTGTCAAAGGGAAGGGGCTAAGAAATCAGTGTTTTTTTTTAGTTAAAATGTACAATACTATCACAAATTCCCGAAAAAATTTACATCATAAAACCACCACAATAAAAAATAACAGATGTAATTTCACTTCACATTATAATATAAAGGGTAATAATAATAAATAAACAGAATCAAATCAAATCATCACATCTCATCTCATCTATCATCATCATTATAGTAATATTATAACAAAGGGAAATAATAATAAATCACATTATAGTAAAAAAACAACAACAAAAAACAATAATAATAATAATAATCTATTGGGGGGGGTGCGCTTTTTGCCGTTGTTATCGAGTACTGACGGAAGTCGCCTAAACACGGCAAATGAGGAAGACTTTATCAAAAATCAAAAAAGGAATAATTGTTTCTCAACACTCCTGGTCCTGATGGTAAAGGCTTTTGAAAAATTTTGACCCTTTTGTGAGCCCGCTGTCGGTTTTAGCAGGGGTTTGAATTCCCCCCGGGCCTCCTAAAATTGCAAATCAAATGATACCCCCCGCCTACCGGGGAAGAACCCGGGGTCTCTACTTTAAAAACATGCACACT
>CM072244.1:29632261-29705279 GCA_036851935.1 Coregonus suidteri | reverse complement strand
TGTTCCTACTCCACGCACCAGGGATACGGTGCGCTTCACCAGCCCGGCCCGGCCTGTTCCGGCCACTCGCACCAGGGATACGGTGCGCGTCGCCAGCCCCGCCCGGCCTGTTCCTGCTCTCCGCACTAGGCGTGAGGTGAGTCCCCAGGGTCCAGCATGCCCTGTTCCGGCTCCCCGCACTAGGCGTTATGGGAGTCCCCAGGGTCCAGCATGCCCTGTTCCGGCTCCCCGCACTAGCCCTGAGATGCGTGTCCTCAGCCCGGGACCACCAGTTCCGGCACCACGCACTAGGACTTATGTGCGTCCCCAGGGTCCTGCATGCCCTGTTGCTGCTCCCCGCACTAGCCCTGAGATGCGTGTCCTCAGCCCGGGACCACCAGTTCCGGCACCACGCACTAGGACTTATGTGCGTCCCCAGGGTCCTGCATGCCCTGTTGCTTCTCCCCGCACTAGCCCTGAGATGCGTGTCCTCAGCCCGGTACCTCGTCCAGTTCCGGCACCACGCATCAGGTCTACGGTGCGCCTCAGACGGCCAGAGTCTGCCGTCTGCCCAACGGCGCTTGAACTGCCCGTCTGCCCAACGGCGCTTGAACTGCCCGTCTGCACAACGGCGCCTGAACTGCCCGTCTGCCCAACGCCGTCTGAACTGCCCGTCTGCCCAACGCCGTCTGAACTGCCCGTCTGCCCAACGCCGTCTGAACTGTCCGTCTGCCCAACGCCGTCTGAACTGCCCGTCTGTACTGAGCCTGCAAAGCCGCCCGTCTGCCATGAGCCTTCAGAGCCGTCCGCCAGACCGGAGCCGCTAGAGCTCTTCGCCAGACAGGATCAGCCAGAGCCTTCCGCCAGACAGGATCAGCCAGAGCCTTCCGCCAGACAGGATCAGCCAGAGCCTTTCGCCAGACAGGATCAGCCAGAGCCTTCCGCCAGACAGGAGCAGCCAGAGCCTTCCGTCAGACCGGATCAGCCAGAGCCTTCCGCCAGACAGGAGCAGCCAGAGCCTTCCGCCAGACGGGATCAGCCAGAGCCTTCCGCCAGCCATGAGTGGCCAGATCCGTCAGCCAGCCATGAGCCGCCAGATCCGTCAGCCAGCCATGAGCCGCCAGATCCGTCAGCCAGCCATGAGCAGCCAGATCCGTCAGAGCCAGCCAGCCAGGATCCGCCACGTAGTCCTGTGCTGCCCCTTAGTCCGGTGCTGTCCCTTAGCCTTATGCTGCCTCTTAGTCCGGTGCTGCCCATTTATCCAGGTGGGTTTAAGTGGAGGGTGGTCATTGGGAGGAGGTTAAGAAAGCGGGTAGGAACTATAGTGGGGTGGTGGTCAAGCCCGGAGCCGGAACCGCCTCCGGGGAGCAACACCCACCCAGCCCTCCCCTATTGTGGGGTTGTGAGGCGCGGTCGCAGTCCGCGCCTTTAGGGGGGGGTACTGTGGCGTTCTGGCTCCGGGACACTTTGTTGTGAGCCAGGGTTGTCATTTTCTTTTGGGTGTATTTCTATGTGGGATCTGGTTGTTCATTTTCTATGTTTGGTTTTGTTGTTAATTGGGCATATGACTCCCAATCGGAGGTAACGAGTGTCAGCTGTTCGGCTCGTTATCTCTGATTGGGAGCCATATTTAATCTGTGTGGTTTCACCTTTGTTTGTGGGTTTTTGTTTCCGTTACGGTGTATGCACCGTGGAACTTCATGATCGTGGTTTATTGTTTTGTCGTGCTTTAACTTAATAAAGTCTACGATGTTCACTCAACACGCTGCGCGTTGGTCTCCTCCTTTCGACGATCGTGACACAATTGTACTATTTTTTAACACAAAAAACATTTGATTAATAAAATATTTAATCAGTCGTCTTCCTCAAATAAAAAGGATGATGACGCAATCTTTACAAGAGGGAGGGAATCAAATTTAATTGGTCCTCAACTCGTGGCTCAGTCATTTCATTCAGCATATGTGTAGTTAGCCGTGAGTTAGCCTAGCCCCGAAGCAGGTTAGTTCTGAAAGATTCGTTGCCATAGAAATGTACCAGGCTAAAAGGTGAGTGGTTATACTAAGTTGAACTCAGAATTGACCAAAGTTACCCCGCTAACTCCTCAAACCAGGTACGTAGGATACCTCTCAGGTAAAGGGGCAATCTGCAGTTCAAACATCAACAAAGTGGACATCCAGCCACTGTTTTTGGTAAACAGCTGAGAGATGGGGCTGGAGAAATGTAACTACTCTCAAATTAATAGACAGAGGAGAGCTATGGATGCAAGGACTGATCAGCCATGAGATCAAAACTATAATTGTAAAAAAATGTTGAGGCAGTGTTTGTTTACGAACAATGGAGTAAAACAAGCGTATATTTTGGGTTGCCAGGGACAGTTACACTAAGCTCACAAGGCATTTATAAGTTATATTCTTCAAGAATAAAAGGGTTTATATCATTAATTTGAATTTATAAAAATGTATGTAGCAATCGCAGGTTGCCCATTTAAGTAACTGAGAACGATTAGTTACCGGAGTGTAACTCCAGTTCTATGAGTGGAGCGGAGCCCCATAGGGGAGCTCTGCTCCTAATGGTTTACCCTCTGCCCTAAGGCAGCAGCAGCCTGAGACAAAATTATGCACACACCTACAGCCAATAGGAGTACAGGTGTCCCTATAAGAGGGGATGCTTCACCTCAATCAGCCTCCCGAGATATTTTTCTTCAGCGAGACTAGAGAGGGTCGGCAGGGCCTTAAGTCCTATGGGGCTCCGCTCCACTCATAGAACTGGAGTTACACTCCGGTAACTAATCGTTCTATATCGTGGAGCTCCGCCCCATAGGGGAGCTCTGCTCCTAATGGTTTAAGGCGGAGCGTAGCGCTCCAAAATGTACTCCCTGCCGAGCCTAACACTTCCCATCAGAACGAGAAAGTCAGGCCCAGCAATGGCTGTAACCGAGTCCCGCAGTACTGCAACTAAAAAACCCCTACGGGCGTCACAATATACCGCGTCATCGGTTAAAAGACCCGCCCCACCTAGTCCAATGGCAATGCCAATGACTAGTGGGCAGATCACCAGAATAGAAGCCATACTAATCTGTATTAGCAGATAGATGTGCCTCAATATCCTGTGAAAAACACTACCGACCACTAATGGAATGACATCAAGTGTCACTCTACATTATGAACGCGGTAGACCGCCTCACTCACTCAATGGAATCCCAGAGATTAGTGGGCAGGAACAAAAACATGAGTCATACTAACTGAACTAGCAGATAGATGACCTCATATTCTGTTAATCCACGCATGCCTCTACTGTACTGACCCTGTCAGTCAGGATTCATGCCACAAAATATGTTTTCTTATCCAAAGCGGACCTGATGGAAACCCAGTCCATAGTCCTGCTTTTCCCTCTCTTCCTAGCTCCAGATCTCCCTTCAGCTATGCTGAGTACAGACCGAGCCAAAGAGTTAGAAAACACATCTGTCAAAAACACGTCTTCCTAACCAAAGCGGACCTGATGGAAACCTGTGTCCAGTCCTGCTTCTCCTCTCCTTCTTGCTCAAGATCTCCCTTCAGCCACGCTGAGTACAGATCGAGCCAGAGAATTGGAAGACATATCTAAGAGATAGAAACTGATAAATGGAGACGGCGTCGACCAGGATGCTGCACTACAGATATCCTCTACTCCTGTTCCTCTGAAAAGGGCAGTAGAAGCCGCTACTCCACGAGTGGAGTGAACTCTGATACCCTGAGGCAATTGCCGCCCTGCTACCTCATAAGCTGTCTCAATGCCTTCACAAAGCCAGTGAGACAGCCTCTGTTTTGAAAGTGGTCTACCTAGTGCAGCCGCACCGTGACACACAAACAACTGAGGCGATGACCTAATCGCTGCTGTGCGCTCAACGTAACACGCCAAAGCGCGTACCGGGCACAGGCGATGGAGCTTTTCCTCACTCCTCTCTCTATGAGGAGGAGGAGAAAAAGCCCACAGCTCCACGGTCTGTGACCTATATGAGCTCTTAATAACCTTCGGCACAAATGCCGGATTAGGACGTAAAAAAAAAAATAAATAATAATAATATGCCATTTAGCAGACGCTTTTATCCAAAGCGACTTACAGTCGTGCGTGCATACATTTTTGTGTATGGGTGGTCCCGGGGATCGAACCCACTACCTTGGCGTTACAAGCGCCGTGCTCTACCAGCTGAGCTACAGAGGACCACAACACTAACAACCGTAACACTGCTCTGCTCAGGTCACCATTGATGGCCAGGCAGTCAGGTCTCGTCGAAAGAGCACACAAATCACTGACCCGCTTAGCTGTAGTCAAAGCGAGCAACAGTGCTGTCTTGATAGACAGCATCTTGAGGGGTATTTGATTCAATGGCTCGAACGGCGACTTACATAGCGCTTCGAGTACCAAAGCCAAATCCCACTGAGGAAGCGTGACTCTAGGTGTTGGCCTAAGTCGCCGCGTTCCTAATAGGAAGCGTTTCACTAGAGGGTGACTAAAGACATTGTCTCTGCCAAAACCCTCATGACAAGCTGAAATCGCTGCTGCAAACACTCTAATCGTGGCAGGCGATTTTTGCTTATCAAACATGAGCTGCAGAAAAGAGAGAATACTCTCCACCTGACAGCTCATGGGGTCCACACTTTGTGTGACACACCATCGTGAAAACACGTTCCATCTACTGGCATACATCTTAGAAGTGGAACTGGCACGTGAACCCTGTATGGTCCTGATCACTGCATCAGATAACCCACGGCGCTCTAGCCTGTCCCTCTCAGCAGCCAGGCCTTCAGTGGTTGGCCGATTATGGGCAATTTCCCTATCGTGCCAGCCGCCTGAGACAACGCGTCCCGTCGATGTGGAATTGGCCAAGGTGGCGCAATCAACATCTGACTCATCTCCGCAAACCACAGATCCCCCGGGCGATCGGGCGCTATCAGTATCACTGACAGCCCCCCTGACCTCACCCTGGCTAGCAGTGGGAGAATGCAGGACAGCGGAGGGAATGCATACAGGAGAACTCTCGGCTACGGTTGGTGCGCAAAGGCGTCCCTTCCCAGTGGCGGTTCGTCCTGTTCCCTCAGAGAGAACCACAGAGGACATTGCGCGTTCACGCGTGACGCGAATAGGTCCACCTTGGCTCTCCCGAATTGTTCCCAAATCTGGAGAACAATGTCTGGATGCAGACACCACTCGTCGTCTCGAGGACCCCCTCTTAACATGAGGTCTGCTCCTACGTTCAAGTAGCCCGAAATGTGTGCTGCTCTCAATGAGAGAAGGTGCTCGTGAGCCCACAGCCACAATTCCTCTGCCGCCCGATGGAGAGCAGGTGACCTGACTCCCCCCTGGCGATTTATGTGGGCTACTGTGGTCCGGTTGTCTGACCAGACCAGCACATCGCAACCCCGAAGGGTAGACGCGAAGTGGGTCAGAATCAGTCGAACCGTTTCCAACTCCAGGAGGTTGATGTGACGACCTGATTGAGGCCACACACCTCCTATCGCTTGTGTCTGACATGTCCCTCCCCATCCCGTCAGGGACGCATCCGTGAATACTGGGATGTGAGAGGACACCTTTCCTATTGGGACTCTGTGCGTGAGAACGCGCGAGTTTCTCCAATAGTTTAGGTCTGCACTGAGCGAGAGGGGAACCACCACCAACCGATGACGTTGACGCAATGGGTCTAGTCTTAGTTGGGCAAACCATCGCTGCGTCCTGCGCATGTGCAGGAGTCCCACAGAACCCCCACGGAACCACAGAGTGGGCTGACGACATGAGACCCAAAAGTGACATGATCGACAGCGCCGTCACCGTGTGATTCGGACGACACTTCCTTAGGGCTAGCAACAAGGCTACCCTTCGGGGGTCCGAAATTCGAGCCCTCATCCTCACAGTGTCTAGCTGTATCCCCAGGTAGACAATCTGATGAGTGGGCCAGGGCGCGCTCTTTTTCCAATTCACAGCAAACCCCAGACTTGTGAGATGCATCACTGTCTGTGTTGTGTGAGTGATCGCCAGCTCTGCTGACGGGGCGAGAACCAGTAGGTCGTCCAGGTAGGCTAGTAGCCGTATTCCCTGACGACGCAACGGTTCCAATGCCGCCTCCACACACTTGGAAAATGTGCGAGGTGCCAGGGCGTACCCAAATGGCATCCTCGTGTATTCGTACGCCACCCCTTGAAAGGCGAACCGCAGAAACTTCCTGTGACGCGGCTGAACCGGCACATGAAAGTACGCGTCCTTTAGGTCTATGCTCGTACAAAAGTCCCCTCTCTGGACACATTCCAGCAGACGTTTTGTCGTTAGCATTCGGAAGGGCCGTTTGGTTATGCTCTCGTTGAGAATGCGTAAATCCAAAATCGGCCTCACTCCCCCCGTCTTTTTGGGCACTAGGAAATAAGGCGAATATAGCCCTTTGTTCCTTTGCTCCCGGGGAACTACTGTCACCGCCTCCTTCGCCAAAAGTTCCGTAATCTCTGTCATCAGAGCGGCCACTTTGTCTGCCGTTTTCATCACCGTCTCCACCACTCCCCTGAACGGGGGTGGGGTCCGGTGGAATTGGAGAGCATAACCCTTCTGCAACGTCTGTTCTAGCCAGCGTGAGAGGGTGCAGCTTCTTCGCCACTGCCAGCAATGCAGAGAAAGTGGCTGGACGCGAAGCTGTGGTGCATCCAGTAGGAAGGACCTTCAGCGCCGCTAAAGGTGCCTCCCACGAGCCTCCAACGTACCTAGCCAAAGAAGGCATGGCAGGAGCCACTGGCTCTGCCGCCTTCCTCGGCCTGGAATAAGGACCGCCCTCCATCATATCAACCTCCGGTGCGGAGGGAAGAGGGGGCAGGCTTATTGCCAGCCGTTGAGCAGCTCTCTCAATGAGACCCGGAAAATCCGCTCTCAGAGAGGCTGCAGCGAAAGAGAGAGCTTCTGATCTCTCAGAGCTCGTATCCCCTTCGCTATAGGGACTACAAGCCCTCTCGCTCTCCAAAGGAAAGGGGGGCTTGAAAGTATGAGGGACGGGGTCCGACTGTTCCATTGGAATGCCAGACCCTTCCTCAAAATCCCCATCTTCCCCCTAGTCTGCTCCGTCGGACGACGCCTCTGAAGCAGAGGCTAGTATCGACAACACATCCTCAAGGGGGATGTCCTCCCTGAAAAACGCCCAACGCTGCTTCCTCTCCTTTAAAGAAAGGAGGGCGCAGGAGGCGCAATTCGGGGGACTGCAGACGCCCTCCTTGGCATGCTGGGATCCCAAACACACGAAACATAAGTCGTGGTGGTCACCGGCCGCCATGGAGGTGCATCTGCACTGAGCTCTGAAAAGAGCTTTTGGGGGGGGGGGGAAATCACCCGGTGTGCTCATTTAGACGACGTTGATGACTGGATATCAACGGCGTTTTCGTCCTGAGTCTTCGTGCTTCGTCTCTTCTTGGCTCTTCAGTCTAGTCATCCAGTCGCTGAAGAAAAAGGGAGGCTGATTGAGGTGAAGCATCCCCTCTTATAGGGACACCTGTACTCCTATTGGCTGTAGGTGTGTGCATAATTTTGTCTCAGGCTGCTGCTGCCTTAGGGCAGAGGGTAAACCATTAGGAGCAGAGCTCCCCTATGGGGCGGAGCTCCACGATATAGAACATTCTCTTCTATAATAACAAGCTAAAAAAAAAAAAAAAACTGCACACTTTGAACCAATTGTAAACTCTTCACCTGGTGTAAATCTGGCCCCTAGACTACAGAGGCCTCATTTGAAGTGAGTAATTAATTTTTTATTTTTTTGTTTACTTATCACGGCTATTTTAAGGATTATTCACATTTGTTCAGATACTGCACATTGAAGATGTCTCTTGCAGTGCATTGGTAGAACCCTGGGGCATTTACAATGCTTTCATTCTGAGCTGTGATGGTAGGCTGGTGACTGTAGGCTGGTCTGTTCACAGAGAGAGAGAGAGAGAGAGAGAGAGAGAGAGAGAGAGACAGAGAGGGAGGTAACACTGGTAACACCACCCCCTGTGTCCTCAACCTGATACTACAACACATAGACAACTTTGACATTAAGTATTACACTGAATCTCAGGTGAAAACATAATTGTGACAACATTGGGATGATAAACTTCAACATGTGATACCATGAAACTACACGTGCCAACATTTAAAAGTTTTTCACATGTGAAAATACAAATTAGATTTCCACATGTGAAAGTTACCTTTGGTCAAAGGATGTTGCTTCACTGTTGACATTGCCATGCTCATCTCTCCTCTGAGTGCTCCTTGTCTTTACATCGTAGTCCTCCTCTGTAGAAGGGAAGAAAGACTTCAGTCAAGGGTTTAGAGAGATGGGTTATGGCAAACAGTTACTTTACAGTATGAGGAAAAAAATCTCCAGAATATCATCTCAGTTTAGACACACAGCTTTACCTCTTCTCTTCTCTGTCTCACTCAGATCAAGAGACCGGGTCGGTCTGAAAAATGACAAAACATGTAAAAAAGGGTTTTGTGTTTGTGAGGCGAACATAAAATGTAGTTTTGTTACACGGTGTTCCATTTGTGAAAGAGTTGTTAGACTGATGAATGTGTGCTGTGCTGGTAAAGAGTCTTAGAGAGGTCACACAGCATAACAGGAAAGAATCATGTTAACAGGAATGGTATATGATGTCATGTATTAATATGTCTTACCTTTCTGTCAAGGGGCAGATAGATTGGGAAGATGTAGAGGGAAGTTGAGGGGAGGGCTGAAGAGAAGAGTGTTTGGGAGTGGGGTTTACAAGAGAGGGAGGGGTTGGGAACGAGAGAGGAGCTGCTCTGTGTTCTCCTACTGCCTCCTGAACATGGTCACCACCTACCAAGTGGACAGAGAGCATTATGATACAAAATGGTCGAAGGAGGAGGAGTTACAATTTTCTGGAGCACACCCTGAGTTAGGACTGTAATATATACACCATATATACTCATATTATTTTACACATTTTGTAACTGTATAATTTAATAATTGAAGACCCATTACTGCCTCTAACTTGTCTAAATGTCTCTGAACAGTGGTTACTTGTAGTTGGGTTACTGGATTGCTGTGTAGTTTCCATAGGTTCAGCATCCTCATCTGTGTCCAATACAAGATGCTTTCCATGCCCCTGTAACTACAGCAAAGAGTTACTGTAATTCTGTGTCAGATGAGGTTGCATGTAAAGGTACATTTGCTAACATTGATTTTGGCTGTATAATTACTCTATGGATTATTATATTAAAGTATTTTAGTTTCAGAAACAGCTCATCATGAATTTGCAGTACTAATTAGAAAATGTGAAATGACTGTAACTGGCTTTTGTATTAATTTCTGTATGTGACTTCCCTTACTGAAAAAATGTTTTTCAAATGTAAATTGTATTTTATTATGTGAAATCATGTGAAACACTTCACATGTGATGATATTTCACAAGAAAATTCACATGTGGCTTTTCACATGTGATCACCATGTGGTTTTGGAACATTTCACGTGATGATATTTCACAAGTGGATTTTTACATGTGATCACATATCCTTTCACATGTAAATAAACATTTTCACATGATGCCCTGCAAACGTCACGAAATAGCTACACTGTTTTCAACGTACATATTTGACACACTTTGACATATATGATGACATTGTGTATGTTCATTTATACAGTAACTATTATTCAACATGTCCTCACATGGGATTTGAACACAACCTCTTGGTTCACGGCATTCTGATCTCCTGCTATGCCACTACGTCGTGTCAATGACTGATTTCATCTGTATTCTTAAACTTTGGACTTCAAAGTAAATCTCAGCTTTGTATAATATACTCAATAAAAAAAAACGATTACATTTATCATAGTGATTCAGGAGTTACATTAAAACAGAATAATATGGCCCAGGAACATTAGACAACTATACAGAAAACCCATATAACGCAAATGTCTAGCAACCCAAAGATTGGTTGTTCAAATCTCATCACGGACAACATTTTAGCTAATTAGCAACTACTTACTACTTTTTAGCTACTTTGCAACTACTTAGCATGTGACCCTAACCCTTCCCCTAACCTTAACCCTTTAGCCTAACCTTAACCGTAAACTTAAACCTAACCTTGACCCCTAGCCTAGTTAGCCTTAGCCAGCTAGCTAACGTTAGCATTAGCCACCTAGCTAACGTTAGCAACAACAAATTAGAATTCATAACATATCATACGTTTTGCAAATTCGTAACATATTGTATGAATTGGAATTCGTAACAGATCATACGAATTGGAATTCGTAACAGATCATACGAAATGGACGATGGACCTCCACAAATTAATACATACCATACAAAACGTAACATATCATACTAAATGGAGTGTCCCGGATTTACTGTACAGAATATTATGAAATGCTCTGAGACCACGTTGTAGTCAGATTAACTGATAACTAAAACAGCAGTGCAGATGGCACTCTTTGCTAAGTGCAGAGGTTATGAATGTGTAGAGCAGGGATCATCAACTAGATTCAGCCGCGGGATGATTTTTTCTTGAGCGGATGGTCAGAACATAATTAAGCAATAAGGCCCGAGGGGGTGTTGTATATGGCCAATATACCACGGCTAAGGGTTGTTCTTATGATACAGCCCTTAGCCGTGGTATATTGGCCATATACCACAAACCCCCCGAGGTGCCTTATTGCTATTATAAACTGGTTACCAACGTAATTAGAGCAGTACAAATATTTTCAAAATACGTCTGATATACCACGGCTGTCAGCCAATCAGCATTCAGGGCTTGAACCACCCAGTTTATAATTACAAATCATTTGTAGATTACGAATTGACTGCAAGAAGCGCAAAAAGATATGTTTGACTAAAACATAATAATTTCAAACCTTGCTTACATTTGTACACAATCACGTGTCTTTATTATGCATGGGAATACTTGGGAACTGATTTCTTAAATTAAAATCCCTTGGAGCTAATTTCCTGGTGTTTTTACAGTCTTTGATGTCCAACCCAGTTGGGGAACCCTGGTGTAGGGGACTTCTGAGAATGCTTCAGACTTTGCGGCGCAGCAGAAAAATCAACATACCGCGAATCCAGAGGTTGTGAGTTCAAATCCCAGGTGGGGTCATCCTGAAAAGTCAGTACTAAGTGATCATGTCAAATGTTGTCATTAATTAAAGATTTGTACACTATTTTAGCTGAATAGCGTACCACTTACATTAAAACAACCATACCATTTAATTACTTCCCTTACAAAAAAAAAAATGAGACGTGAGGTCGGTTGTTCACATGTAAAACCACATGTTCACATGTATTCAATATAGAGTTCACACGTTAGCACCACCTTTTCACATGAGGAGAATAACATGTTTTCACATTGCAGGTTCATTTGTAGTTTCATGTTATCACATGTTGATTTATGCTGTCACATGTTATCACATTAACTTTACATAAGATCACACGTGATCACATGAAATGCATTTGTTTTTTCCCATAAGGGTTATTCATACAGAGATTTAATGGAATATCTTAAGGTGACTCACACGTGAAGAGGACCTTTTCCTTTCGTGTTTCCTGTCATCCTTATTTTCAGATTTCCTTTTACAGGCTGTCAGGTGTCTGCTCACTGATGGTTTCCATGTGTGGTCAAGAGCACGTTTGCATGTTTTGCAACGGAGAACGTCTTCACTCCAAACTGTGTTAGGATACTCTGGTTGAATGTCATTGGCCAATTCTTTGCCCTCATTCTTAGCTTTCTTCTTTGCTAAATGACGGGCTGAAGCCAGATGTTTGTCTATTGATTGCTTCTTTATGTGGTCAAGTACACAGTTGCAAGCGTTGCAAAATAATAGTCCATTTTTCTCCTTTGTATCAGGAAACTGTTCCTCCCTGGTTTTAGGCGATGTACGACTACTGTGGCCAACTCTTGGTGTGCTGTTTTCATCTGGCATTTTGTCAATATTTCTATGGCAGTATTCATAAGCCAAGCGCTTTGTGTTTATTGAAGAGATGATCCTAGCTGTTAAGGCACGGCATGCCCTTTGCTATCACAGGAAGCACCTGTCCGGCGATACAAAGATGAGGACTTGTTAGTACAGTGGTTCTCAAACCTCTCCTCAGGGACCCCCAGACGTTTCACAACTTTCTTGTAGCCCTGAACTAGCTCACCTGATGCAACTAGTCAAGGGCTTGATGATTAGTGGACCAGTTGAATCAGGTGTGCTATCTCTGAAATAGTTAAAATACATGTAATGGCTGGGGGTCCCCGAGGAGGTTTGAAAACCACTGTGTTAGGATCAGGTGAGGCTTTCCCACAAAAGGCAAGTCGTGCATTACATAGGCTACAGTTTCACATGGCAAGTCGTGCATTACATAGGCTACATTTTTCAAACCATGATAGGGAAAAAGAGGCAAATGTTATACAGAGAGAGAGAGTGAGAGAGAGGTCAAACACTGTACCCTGGACTGTTCTATGGTAAAACTCCATCCAGTTCTCTGCTGCCAATGACTGGAACGAATTGCAAAAATCTCTGAAGCTGGAGACTCTTATCTCCCTCACTAACTTTAAGCATCAGTTGTCAGAGCACCTTACCGATCACTGCACCTGTACACAGCCCATCTGAAATTAGCCCACCCAACTACCTCATCCCTATATTGTTATTTATTTTGCTAATTTGCACCCCAGTATCTCTATTTGCACATAATCTCTTGCACATCTGTCATTCTAGTGTTTATACTAATTGTAATTATTTTGCACTATGGCCTATTTATTGCCTTACCTCCATAACTTGCTACATTTGCACACACTGTATATATATTTTCAGTTGTATTTTTTGACTTTATGTTTTGTTTTACCCCATATGTAACTCTGTGTTGTTGTTTTTAATCGCACTGCTTTGCTTTATCTTGGCCAGGTCGCAGTTGTAAATTAGAACTTGTTCTCAACTGGCTTACCTGGTTAAATAAAGGTGAAAAATAAAATAAATAAACTGTGTAGCTTACCTGCCAGGTGTGTCCAAGTTTTGTCCAAGCTGTGTGCACATGTTGTAAAAAGAATATAAAATGTTTTAATTTAGTTCTAAACAAACCTTCATTGTTTCTTTCATAACACTGCTTACATGACAGCATTATCACTTCCATATCTGTCCACTTAAGTCATTATTACCCTATCACTGGGCGTGACCTTGTGAATTACATATAGGATAGTGAAATCTAGTAAATGGAAGGCCTGGGTACACTTCCTGGCATGTCTGGTTGTGTGTTGGGAAAATAAATAGTGTTGGGTAATCTTGCAAGGGCTACTTGGCAAATGTTTGTTGATTTATGTTTCATTAAACATATTTCTAAAATATTTAAACAACCATATGCTGGCTATCGCAATGCTAGGCTACTGCTCTAGGCCATGTATCTCGGCAGTGAACCCTGACCTGACATGGCAGTGCGTGCCACTTCGTCACTCTACTTACAGTGTTACTCCACAACCCCAGCAACTGCTACAATCCAGGTCAGGAAAGAAGAGGAAAGTTCATGTAGGTGTGTCATCCCTTCACTTGGCCTGAAGACAGGTACTGTATCTGCCCAGACACACACACAATCTAGTTACATCATGCCAGGAATGTCAGCAGCATTGGGTAGGATTTCAATGGTGGATACAGCAACAGGTGTCCTAAACCAGTATAACAAATGATTTACAAAATACTTTTGCAGGACCGTAGAAGTCATATCTGTCTTTTATACTGTATTTCAAATCAATTTGAGTTGATAAAATTGTCAAGTACACTTAATTTGCTGTTCCACCATAACCACCTGTGATCATTAACAGTTTTGTTCAGCAAATACGTACTTAACCGTACAAAACCCCCCACATCTATATACAATTAATTATACATTAGTACCTTTCTGGTAGGAGAAGTTTACGTTTCTCTGTAGCGTGGTGTGTCTTTGTCACGTGAGTATCTACTCACTTTGTGTTTGTGAATTGTGCTTCATTATCACGCCTCTACGGCCACACCCTCTCTCTCTCGCATGAATACACACATCTCCCTCTGCCTTTAGTAACTACAGGGTCATTGATAAAACATTTTTACAGTGTTGAGTTTCAACCAAAAGATTTACCACACATTCACTGTTAATTGACGGTTTTAGAAAACAGGCGCATTATCCCACCAGTAGTATGTTTCCACCAAATGTATTTTAAAAATCAGCGCGTGATGCTTACATTTTCATGTACCGAATAAAAATCTAAAGTTGGATGTGTTTCCATCGCATTTTCAAATCGACCGGTAGTTTAAACTTCGTTTTTGGCACATGCGCTCTAGCCAACATCTTGCAGACACAGTGCAGGTAGGCTGGTATACATGATGAGATTATATGGATAAGAGCGAGAATATGTTCATTTGTCAAACGGCAGTCATCATGTCACCAGAACCAGACCCTAGATATTTATTGAAAAGGAGCATCAAAATCCCATTTCACTTTCACGTTATTTCATCTGTAGCCTAATAAAACGGCGTGCTTTCCCGAGTCCTAGTGAGAGGACCACACACACCATATCATCGCATGACTCAAAGTTAACTGCAATATGATTGTTATTATATTAATATTTGCGTATAAAGGCATTTCCATCGCCATTTCTCGCTTAATTAATTTTACCGACACAAAAAGATCCCACCACGTCGAACGAACAAATTCTCTGTCGGCATTTATCAAATTGAACCGAAACGTCCTCTTTCCATGACAGCTGTTGTGTTTATTATTATTTTTTTGACGGTATGACTTTACTCGCATTAAAAAATGTGGATGGAAACATGGTTAGTGTCCATACCTAAAGTCATGATCACTGTCAACAACATCCCATCATGTCACATGGTTGGGTTAGAACTAGCCTGGGTCTGTTTAAGTTATTATTTAACTCCTTGTCTGGCATGACACAGAGTACAACGAGTGGAATGTTAGCAAAAAAGGTTCTGGATTTCAGGCAAGGTTAGAAACAGGAGTGTGACTGTGTTACCATGGAGACTCAGGTGTTCCTCCAGGACACAGGAGACTACTCTACCTGGCACAGGGACACTGGAGAATAACCCAGCCACATCCACCTAAACCCTGGGTAGAGGGTCTCAGTGAATGTGGTCTGGAATGTGTGCAGGTGGGTCATTGTGTTAGAGTAGACCCTGTAGAAGGACAGAGTGCCGGCCAGCCAGTCTAGAAACACTCCTACTCTGGGGGGTGGGCGGCAAGAGGACAGAGCAGGTATAACAGTCTCTTCATTATTGTGGTAGGCAAAATAATCATTCCCAGAGCAGAACAGATTCCAGGACCTGTCTCTCTGTCTGTATCGCTCTCTTGTGGTAGAAATATGAGTTCATTAATATCTCTCAGAAACCAGAGCTTGTGAATTCAGTATAGACTTTATTACAAAGTAACAAGCCGAGCTGGTCCATGGAGCAACTGTTTATCCTGACTCTGAGCTCTCCTTTTATACATTTTCATGCTTACACAACATACAGTGACGGAAAAAAGTATTTGATTCCCTGCTGATTTTGTACGTTTGCCCACTGACAAAGAAATTATCAGTCTATAATTTTAATGGTAGGTTTATTTGAACAGTGAGAGACAGAATAACAACAAAGAAATCCAGGAAAAAACGCATATAAAAAATGTTATAAATTGATTTGCATTTTAATGAGGGAAATAAGTATTTGACCCCCTCTCAATCAGAAAGATTTCTGGCTCCCAGGTGTCTTTTATACAGGTAACGAGCTGAGATTAGGAGCACACTCTTAAAGGGAGTGCTCCTAATCTCAGTTTGTTACCTGTATAAAAGACACCTGTCCACAGAAGCAATCAATCAATCAGATTCCAAATTCTCCACCATGGCCAGACCAAAGAGCTCTCTCCAAGGATGTCAGGGACAAGATTGTAGACCTACACAAGGCTGGAATGGGCTACAAGACCATCGCCAAGCAGCTTGGTGAGAAGATGACAACAGTTGGTGCGATTATTCGCAAATGGAAGAAACACAAAAGAACTGTCAATCCCCCTCGGCCTGGGGCGCCATGCAAGATCTCACCTCGTGGAGTTGCAATGATCATGAGAACGGTGAGGAATCAGTCCAGAACTAGAGCACCTTACCGATCACTGCACCTGTACACACAGCCCATCTGAAATTAGCCCACCCAACTACCTCATCCCTATATTGTTATTTATTTTGCTCTTTGCACCCCAGTATCTCTATTTGCACATAATCTCTTGCACATCTAGCATTCCAGTGTTAATACTATTGTAATTATTCTGCACTATAGCCTATTTATTGCCTTACCTCCATAACTTGCTACATTTGCACACACTGTATATATATTTTCTGTTGTATTTTTGACTTTTATGTTTTTTTACCCCATATGTAACTCTGTGTTGTTTTTATTGCACTCCTTTGCTTTATCTTGGCCAGGTCGCAGTTGTAAATGAGAACCTGTTCTCAACTGGCTTACCTGGTTAAATAAAGGTGAAATAAAAATAAATAAAAAACTACACGGGAGGATCTTGTCAATGATCTCAAGGCAGCTGGGACCATAGTCACCAAGAAAACAATTGGCAACACACTATGCCGTGAAGGACTGAAATCCTGCAGCCCCCGCAAGGTCCCCCTGCTCAAGAAAGCACATATACATGCCCGTCTGAAGTTTGCCAATGAACATCTGAATGATTCAGAGGAGAACTGGGTGAAAGTGTGTGTGGTCAGATGAGACCAAAATGGAACTCTTTGGCATCAACTCAACTCGCCATGTTTGGAGGAGGAGGAATGCTGCCTATGACCCTAAGAACACCATCCCCACCGTCAAACATGGAGGTGGAAACATTATGCTTTGGGGGTGTTTTTCTGCTACGAGGACAGGACAACTTCACCGCATGAAAGGGACAATGGACGGGGCCATGTACCGTCAAATCTTGGGTGAGAACCTCCTTCCCTCAGCCAGGGCATTGAAAATGGGTCGTGGATGGGTATTCCAGCATGACAATGACCCAAAACACATGGCCAAGGCAACAAAGGAGTGGCTCAAGAAGAAGCACATTAATGTCCTGGAGTGGCCTAGCCAGTCTCCAGACCTTAATCCCATAGAAAATCTGTGGAGGGAGCTGAAGGTTCGAGTTGCCAAACGTCAGCCTCGAAACCTTAATGACTTGGAGAAGATCTGCAAAGAGGAGTGGGACAAAATCCCTCCTGAGATGTGTACAATCCTGGTGGCCAACTACAAGAAACGTCTGACCTCTGTGATTGCCAACAAGGTTTTGCCACCAAGTACTAAGTCATGTTTTGCAGAGGGGTCAAATACTAATTTCCCTCATTAAAATGCAAATCAATTTATAACATTTTTGACATGCGTTTTTCTGGATTATTTTGTTGTTATTCTGTCTCTCACTGTTCAAATAAACCTACCATTCAAAATTATAGACTGATCATTTCTTTGTCAGTGGGCAAACGTACAAAATCAGCAGGGGATCAAATACTTTTTCCCTCACTGTACATAGTCACTCCTCTTTATGTAAATGATAACTTATTTTAGTGCCACTCCACTATTTGCTTCCAAAGTCCAAGTATTATCTCTCTAGTTGGGGTTTCCCCTCCCCTTGACTCTTATCACAGTTTATATTGGTGGCGTGACCAGGACACTATCCCCAAAAATAATATACATATGTTAAAGGATAACTGCATAGTGTGTTGATTATAGTTACTATCCAGGCATGCATCTGGATTACAATCATGTTTATTCTGTTTTACCCTTATCATTTCATAACATATGTACTGGAAAATTACCCATACTCTCTGTCTGTCTGTCTCTCTCATAAAAAAAATTATACAGTTTACTATAGAATACTGTAGCAAACTATAGTATAATGTAGAATCCTAAACTCTACACTGTAGTATCCCTTCAATCGGTGTAGTGCTTACAATATAATGTTGTAGTATACTACACACTGTAGTGTCCATCGATCACTTAAACATTTGTTTTTGTATTTTTTCTTTCTTTCTCAAACAGTGATTTGTAAATGAAACAACAGTTGTTATTGGTTAATTATCAAATTATGGATTCAAAATGTTTTGTTAATATGTACATGTGAGTTGAATGACGTCCGAAGCTTGGTTTGATCACACGCTTTTTCGAACCTTGTGTTGCAAAATGCAAGATCCCAGTGATTTCGTCCTGGTGCCGGTGCTTTCTTTGATGCAAAGTTGCTTTCAAACCCCGACCTCTACTGGACAGCTTATTTAGAAATGGACCAAAAGAGTATGGCATGTCATACAATTTCTTGTGCCAATACTGGTGTCTGGCTCCCAAATCCTCATCCCTACCTGCTGAGCTACCGCATATTCTTTGTTTTTTTGAAAAAAATCCAATTCCAGACAGAATCAGATACATGGTCTACACATAGAGACAGAGGGGCGCTGTTTCGCTCGCTCGGATGCTTTAACTGAGATTGATGTCTGTCCGCACGAGTCTCGGTCAAATAAATGATCAATATTTCAATATTTTATTTGGACGGGCAAGGAGGTACGGTAGAGCTGGCCAGGCCCCCTTTCATGCGTCAGGTAATTCATCCGCATGAAATGGTTGGATGGAAACGTGGTTAGTGATAAGGTTCCGCTTGTGATGTTAAATTGCAGGCGCAGATGCTCCGATTTCAAAACGATTTGGAGGACAGACTAATTACAGAAAAAAATCAGTACTTTTCAATGCGTGAGATATAAGAGGTATGCCGTGTAAGAAGAGGGTCAACTGCGTATGTCTCACAGCCAGTGCGTTGTCATCTCTGGCCTCTATAGGCCTCATATTCACCTGGTGACGAAATCATTGAATCACCTGACTTCCTCTTTAATCAAATCAAATCGTATTTGTCACTTGCGCAGAATACTACTGGTGTAGACCTTACCGTGAAATACTTACTTACACGCCCTTAACCAACAATGCAGTTCAATAAATAGAATTAAGAAAATATTGACTAATTAAACTAAAGTAAAAAATAAAATAAAAAGTAACACAATAAAATTACATAACAATAACGAGGCTATATCTTCTAAACATAAATAGTAAACCAAGATGAATATTAAGCCTACTATAAGATACCTTCCAAGTCAATATATGTCAGTGTTTATTGAAGGAAGATTCTTACCTTTTTGTTTACAGAAGTTAGCTTTTCTCAGAGTAGTGTCAGTTGAACTTCAGGAAGTGGCTTAGTGTCTGTGACGTCTTTCTTTTCCCCAACGCAGTTAAGCCAAAACCACGCCCCGTTATTCAGAGGGGCGTTCTACAACGCTTTGAGCGCTCTCCAAGTCCGGAAGTGAATATCATGTAGCGCGAAATTTCAGTCACTGATTAACATTTGCCTTGTATTTCAAGATTGAAAAATATTTCAGTCACTGAATAATAACATTTGCCTAAATCCTTAATACATACATATTTTTTTCTATGCCAGTGGCTAACCACTCCCCTTGAGCATTTTGTCTTTGATTGAGACAGTAGGAACTTCAAGGGGAACATCATTTTACTTCACATGTGCTTTATTCACTTTGGGTGAGAACTATTTGCATACACTGAGTCA
The DNA here is from genome assembly GCA_036851935.1 of Coregonus suidteri. Lineage (NCBI taxonomy): Eukaryota > Metazoa > Chordata > Actinopteri > Salmoniformes > Salmonidae > Coregonus > Coregonus suidteri. Next base: position 29,685,735 of record CM072244.1, on the reverse strand, counting down.
GACAACTTGTGATGTCTAATTTCTGATGGCCTTTTACTTTTAGCATGTGAACAGTATGGGTGCTCAGAGCCACTGTTCTGGCTTTTTGGTCGTCCAGTCGTGAGACGCCGTTTTGTACCAGCCTTGGTGGAACGACAGGCAACAGCTGTAGGCTGACAGGGAATCATAGGGCCTGGTCGTCTGGCAGCTCTTCAGAGTGCTGCTGCGCTGTTGGCCGCTGTGCTGATGTGAGACTTCCCAAAGCAATGGATGGCTGACACAAGCCTTGATGGACTGCCTTTAATTGCATTAAATCGCTTCGCCATTGCCACCAGTGCTTCACTAAAGTTGTCATCGATACTCAGCCTGTTGAGGTCATCCAGCATTCCAGCAACCAGGTCAGTTGGTGATAATTCAGAGGATATGTCTGTAAATAAACAAACATATTTTTTTGTGCAATGTAAAAGTCTAGGAATTCATCACATTGTTAGGGGACAGACAACTGAAATTACAGAAAATGTGTCACTGTCAAAATAATGGCACTACTGAATGTGAACTGCTTAGAAGTACAGTTCACTTACCCTCATCATTGTCGCTGGGCACAGGCTGTTGGTCAGAGGCACTCCGTTTGTTCCTCCAAGCAGGTGGCCATATCTGCAAGTGAACATAGAAACTACTAAGATACGACTACTAAGGGTCAATGCGCAATGAAGGTTATATATTTGGATGGTTCAACTGCACTCAATATGGATGACAACACCATATAGCATTATTTTGAAACAACAGTAGAAAACGATAACCCAAACAGAATACAAGTGAATACAATACTTTTCCTGTATTCATTCATGAAGATCTACTGTAAATCTGTGTTGGCACCTGTAACCAGCCTAAACAGAAGGGGTATTGTATTTATTATCAGACAGTCTGCATGCCTAACATTTGCTCTATCCCACCGACGAAATATCATTTGACCCACTTCAATCAATACCTTGTATGTCCTTTCCTGGGTCTTGTTACGCTGAGCCTCCATGTCACTCCAGTGTCTCTAGTCTTTAGAAGCCACTCATGTAACTCCTCAACAGAATTCACTCCTAGGCGTAGGCTCAATTCAAAAGTGGAGTGGTCTCTCTGAGTAGGTCTCTCCACAAGTGAACAAATATGATATTTGTACCCAGGGGGTTGCCAACTCTAAATAGGAAAACAATGTAACTTGATGTGTTGTGTGATATAGTCAGAGCAACTTAAACAATTTTATAGAAATGATTAGCTAATAAATATTTGAGAAATTATGAATAGTAAGCATATGCTTTTACCTGATAATAGACTACTAATGATTAATATAACAACTTTAAATACCGAGCTAGTAACGTTAAGTAGCCTAGGTTAACTTAGCTGATCATTGAAACTCTGAAAAAAAAATACATGGGCAAATGTTACCAAACATGTTAATAATAGGCCTGGAGTATGGTAGGCAGCTAATTGTTAAATGACACTTTCCATCCTTACCTTGGAAGGTCACTGTCTCTCAGGGGGGTGTGTTCATCCATGTCTCTCAACAGGCTGTGAGGCAACAGTTGTCGCGAGCCAACAAACGCTAGCCAATGGGAGCGTAGTAGAACGCCTCTCTGAATAACGGGGCGTGGTTTTGGCATAACCTAGTTGGGAAAAAGAAAGCGTCTGTGACAGCAAAAACATTTGAAGAAGCAGGAAACCACACCTAGCTGGGTTTGTTAAAGAGACAGAGAAGGAAAATGTCCCGCATCTCAATCTTTCGCGAAAACACGTTTTTTTTTTATTCTTCAGATTTCAAACAATCTGCAGAATTGAACAAATGAGCTTGAGCTTGGAATAAGGTTGAATGATTGGTTGATTTTCCACCTATATCAAAATTCCAAAAATAACCTAAATAAATTGGTTAAATTAACAGAGATTCTTAAGTGGCCCATTTATATAAGGCTATCGGTATTACTGGGCTATATCAGCCAATAGGCTCGAAATAGTTTGAAGAGAGCTGAGTTGGAGAGACTCGTACTTTCACTAGAGCTACGTTTTATAGCCTAACGTTACCTTTTAGGAGTGGGACGATTTTCAGACGGAGACATATGATCAATATGTATTTCTAGACAATGTAGTAAACTATAGCCTAATCATATTTAGGAAGTACATTTCCTTGGGAAGATAACTGCCCCATGCTTCTCCACCCCATGCATAGGCAGCCTACTCTATTGAATTGAGACCACACATATACTAGGCGCACTTGATCTCGCGCACTCAATTGAGAGGAGAAGTAGGCTAGATAATTTGAAGCAGCAAATTCTGAGTGTGAATAATGCGACAAAGATGTCATTTTAGTACAATAGGTAGGTCCTGGCCTAATCCACACAAAGCAGAAAGATGACAATTTCCAAATAATCTGCGGGACAACAAAAATATCTTCATCCCAAAGTTGTCTGATCTGACTGCCCGCGCAGCCTGGTCTCATAATCTACAATCGGGATACTCAAATAGTTTGATATGTTACGTGTGGTATTGTTACATAAAACAGATGGTTACTTAAGGCAAAAACGAAAGTAGCGTGGGTGGATGGTTGTGAGTTCGAATATCATGGTCAGCATGAAATTGAATTGCTAATTTGCTAAGTGAGGCTTATTTGATCGAATTAAAGTTTTCGTAATGTTTAGATTGTTACGAATTTACTGATAAGTGGACGCCAGTGGCACTGATAAAAAAACATTTAATATCGGAGTTGTCTGTTGTTCACGTGCATATCTGCCCTCTCATTGGCTAATCCCGCCTCCTCCCTCCTGCCTTCCACCTTTTGAGGACATTTATTCCCATCGTTAGAGCAGACAGTCCAATATCTTGCCAATATAATAGATTATCTTTGCTGTCGGGAGGAAGGGTCTAGAGAAGTCAGATTTTGTTTTTCATTTAGTTAAAAATGTACAATACTATATAACAATCAGGCAAAATCACAGCATAAAGCCACAACACAAAGATAAAATAATAACCATAAAGTAAAAAGATTACGGATTTATATTACACTCTACTGCGCTCGTTTTGAACAACGTAAACTGCGAAGGCGGAGTTCGTTGTTGTATTTTTTTTCTCAGACTCCACCCCTATTCCGAGTCTCGCTGTCAGTTTTGAGCAGGGCATTCGGCGTTTGCCGCCAGGCTCCTCAATTGCCAATCAATTGAAACATCCGCTCACCCAGGCAAGAACCGGGCGTCATGCTCGCTCACTGTCACTGAGAGAACAAGAAGTAGCTAAATGTCAGCAACCCATTTGAAGACGTAGGAAACAAGGCCTGCTATTGGCTGAGATTGTGCAAGATACAGATAATAAGAAAGAAAGAAAGAAAGAAAGAAAGAAAGAAAGAAAGAAAGAAAGAAAGAAAGAAAGAAAGAAAGAAAGAAAGAGAAAGAAAAAGAAGAAAGAAAGAAAGAAAGAAAGAAAGAAAGAAAGAAAGAAAGAAAGAAAGAAAGAAAGAAAGAAAGAAAGAAAGAAAAAGACAGACAGACAGACCAAGAGATAAAATATTCTCTCTTGCTTCAGAGGATGTGCTTTGATTTTGTCGCCCTTGTGCTTTTTGTGAGGCTTTCTACTTTGAATATTTTTTTTAACGGTAATGTCCAAAATGCATCAAATATTATGGCAATGTCCAAAATACATCAAATATATCCCGTCTGTTTAATATTTTTTCACAATACAATGTAATGTATAGTAATCTACTGTATTCAGCTTATACAGTATGATACTGTTGATTATACAGTAATTTACTGTGACAATTACAGGATTTGTTTTACAGTGTACATATGTAGACTGGAGGAGGCTGTCTAGAGAGGAGAGCAACAGTGGTATTGAGCCACTGGAGCGCGCTCTCCCTCAATCTCAGGCTCAGGGTGTCTAGTGACACCACATGACCCCTGACCCCTGACAGACTATAGTGAAGTCTTCTCCCAGGTATATTAAACACTGAATCCTGGGGAAACATTATGGGCGACATTTTCAAGGTGCAAAATATTTCTTAGCTTTTCTCAATGCTGCTGTGAAGTGACTATTCATGCAATGCCATGACTTTGACTTCGATTTTACTGCCGCAGAAACAGGAAGTGACTATGGCGCCATTTTATTTTTTGCAAGAGAGCACGGATCTGTGATGAAAATACCTGTTTTACACCACGAAAATGGTGCCCTAAGTTTGCAAAATAATGCAGCCCATGTCAGCTAAGTGGTTTGACACTTGTCGTAGTAAATATTAAAATGTTATAGCTTGGTCTGACTAAAATCTTGTGCATGACCCATTTTAATGTTAGGAGCTTGTTTTCAATCAATGCTGTTCCTATGCAAGAACAATGGACAGAGCCAATATCTTCTCAAGGACAACACCCACGCCACAGGCCACAATCTGGTTGCTCCCCACGAGAACATACACACATTCACACACACATCTCCATGCATACGCACACTCATCCTCATGCCTCACGAGTTACGCACACACACAAACTGCACTTCCTTCTACTGGTCGGTGCCTAGGGCAGAGGACTCTGCCGTGCACAAAATGGGGCTTCTACTCTGGACAGAGCAGACCCGCCTCCTACGCCTCCGGAACCAATCAAGGGGACTAGAAGAAGGACCCCTTCCTTTGTGTTGCATTGTATAAAGTAATGCTGAAAACTCTGTTTTTGATCCCTTTTCAACTGTCTCGATAAGAGGCAACTGAATGGGTCCATGCATGTAGCTTGAGCAGATACCAGCTATCTCTGTGTTTAATAAACTGCCTTTTGCTTAAACATATTCCTCTCCGTCTAGCGTCGTTGGTTCTGTACTTCCTCTCCTGTATGGTTTCACCAACAAAAATGGTAGCAGAGGATGGTTTTTTAATTCGATCTAAAAGTTGGTGCGAGAGGAAAAGGCAAATCATCGATCTAAAAACAGACGGAAGAGTGACCTGAAATCCTGGAGAAATCAACTATTCGTCTTGGCTCAGGAACCTGATCAGAGCGCGCTCTTCTAAAAAGGTATGCAGAGCCTGTTAAAACGAAATCTTGCATATTGTATTATAGACCAATACCAAATTATGATCAGTAGTACTGAGCGTGAGTATGAATACTTGTTAAATAATTTCCATCCTAAATGAATTAAGGCATAAATGAGATATCTGGTACTGTGAACACTGAGAACTGTGAATATTATGAGAGTCTTACCAGTGACTGAATACTGATGGTTGTATATTATGAGAGTCTTACCAGTGACTGAATACTGATGGTTGTATATTATGAGAGTCTTACCAGTGACTGAATACTGATGGTTGTATATTATGAGAGTCTTACCAGTGACTGAATACTGATGGTTGTATATTATGAGAGTCTTACCAGTGACTGAATACTGATGGTTGTATCATGTATTATAACGTGTAATTTTTGGCTGTGTGTTTTGATGTATTATAACGTGTAATGAATGATGGGAAGTTATAGTGAGACTTATGAAACTGAACACCAATCTGTGGAATTGAGTGAATTTGACCTAGGGTTTCAGGAACCGGGGACTGGGGAGACTGATATTGAAGTTGTGCACGATTCTAGAACAAGCCTGGATAACTAAAGCGTGGTGTGTGCTGTGTGTAGAGATTGCTGCATTGGTATATGTGACTGGAATTCTGATTCTTATGATAATAATTGCATTACAAATTATATAAATTAGCCTCTTTATATGCGAGGGTGTCATACATGAGATAAGTCTGTATTTGATACCGATAATACATCCAAGATAGAGAAAGCAAGATGGCAGGACCAAACATAACCATACCCAAATTCAATGAATACATAGAACAACGAATGACAGGGAGAGTAATGCCAGGTCCACCAAGGGAGGGAGGTCATATGCCCGCCCTTGATGTACAACAGATAGAAATGACTGATTATGTGAAGAAATTGACGGAATTTTCTGCAGCACTCTCTTCTCAGGCGCAGAAGGCCCAAGAGGGGGAGCTGTCGGGAAGTACGCTGACACTGAAGGTAAAACGTGGGAGGCTGGGTGAGGGTTAAAGTCCACAAGAGAAAGTGGCTGGAACCCAGGTGGACTGGACCGTACGAAGTGAAGGAGGTTTACTTCACACTCAGTCCAGGTCAGAGGTAAATTAGGCGCACACTGACACCATCTAACTCATTGCACACCAGCCCCCACTCCTTCTAGATCACTGACAGAAGTCAGGGCTGATTTGAGCAGCGAGAACCAATCCTGACAACACAATGAAGAAACCCTTATGGGAACAACAATCTCACTCAGGGTGAAGAAGAACTTTTTCCCCCTGGGAGAGATTGGGAGTGTCTGAATGTTTGTATGTATTGTTTTCTGATAGGAATTGGACTCCTGCTGGGCACTCCCTTATGAGGTGTTGTTGTGTGAAGCTATTTTGAATTACTTGTTAAATTGACTTGTAATATAGAAGAGGTGGCTAAGGGATTTTTAACAGTACCAACCATGGGGGGGGGCAAATCCTCACAAGAGGTCCCAGAATTTACTGGGGACGAGAAATGCTTGATGTAATTAAAATGGAATCCAGGGATAGCTTTAAATCTCCATTATATAACCAGGTGGAGGGGAGGTATGGGTGAGGGGTTTTGAGGGTAAACTCGTCATGCTTAAACAGATACATAAGGTGTGTAAAGGATAAATAGCAGTGAGAGAGAGAGAGAAGACTTGAGGGGGCCAGTACCCACTGACAGCTTAAACAATCATAAGCGGGTGAAAGGGGCCCAAGCAACCTTAGATGTATACAGTATAATAATAATATGCCATTTAGCAGACACCCACACGTGACAGAGCGGTAGAATGAGTAAGAATAGTAAGGTTTGGGCTGCCGTTAGAGGGCAGTGGGTTTCAGGGATGCCCATAGGACACTTTTGCCATGGGCCGATTACGGAGAGTATGTTGGGAAAATAACTGAATTGTGTAAATAGCCTCAGAGAGACATGCAATCCATCATGAGAGAAAGTCAGACAGGGAGAGGAGAGAGAAGTCCATCCCCCAGCTTTGAGCGTGAGAAAGAGGAAGATAAGGCGTGACTAGTCCTTGAGGAGAAATAGTAGACTCTAGTGGGGGGAAGACTAAGGAACCCTTTGATCCAAATTGTGAGGTGTTTGAATTGGCTACTATTGACTTAGCACTTTCAACAGGAACAGAGAAACCTAATTTGGCATTGACAGTAATGGGTATGAAAATTAATTGGATGATGGGGGTTTTGTGTTGAATTAGAGACAGTGAGACTATTAGTCAATACCTAGGAGAGAAGAGAGGTTACGGTAGCAAAGACAGACAAGAAGGAAATAGTAATAGTGGAGACAGGAGTGAGTGGAAGTGTTACATTGTGACAAAACGGGACATTTTGCTAGAGAATGTGAGGAACCCGTGTAGTTACTGCAAGGAAAGGGCACCAGTTAAGAAACTGTAGGCAGAAGGGGAAGAGAGAAATCAGGAGTCCTCATGACCTGGCTGTTGGGTTGTTGTTTTTTAATTGGGGTTTTCAAATAGAAAACAACACACCTAGTATGATGTTTAATAAAGTCTTGTTGTTTCAATTTTGGAGGGTTTTTCAGCAGGTCAAGGGTTATAGGTCTTAAAGGTGCACACAGTGAATTTTATGGATTTTTTAGGTTTTGGCTGAGTTTGGGGTATATATGATTTCTTATGAGAATGAATGTCATGAGGACTTAATGAACACTTGGGATAACTAACATTTATGAAATATTTAGAATAATGGTAATGTTTAGTATACTATGGGATTAAACAGTTCGTTAAATGATTTCAATGGCCTCTGAACTCTGTTTTAAACATTCTGGTGTTATTTTAATCATCCACACTAGTAAATTCTAAAGGCATGAAGAGGAGGACTTTAAGATAGTTTATTTTACTAAGTTGAGGGTAATTTATAGTACTGTGAAAATTGTGAAGAAGATTATAATTTTGTAATAATATATTTGATTTGAACCATAAAATAACAGAAAGAGAGTGAGTGGAGGAATGGTAATTGGATAATGAAATACCAATATTAACTAAGTGATTGTTAAGGTAGGTGGTAATATTGACACATGGCCAAATCATGTGTTCAAAAAGGGGGATGGTTCGATTAAATATTAAATATATACGAAGGAGAGGACAAAATACTTAAAAAAAAAAACAAAAAAAAACATGTATGATAGTTTATTAACCACACCTGTATGTCAGAGGTTTTGTGCCCCACAGGTGAACTAAAGGAGAAGGTGACCCACTCTATCTAACCAGGAGACTGAATCAGGCCTGGCGGGAAGGGCCCTACCAAGTACTGCCTTTGCCAGCAGAATAGCTGAGAGATCCATCTGGGTGCATGTCACACACTGTACAAAACCAGCTACACCTGACGAACAAACACAGAGTTAGGAGAAAGATCCGATCACCACTATGGTCCGGGGGTTTGCCTCCTTAACGAAGATTCCCTTACCCTGTCTGATCATCCCTGTGTGAGTTCGATAGAAGGTAAAGCAATGGGTTGGCCTCTGGCATCTGACATGTTCTCAGGGGCAAGGGTGGGGATTCACAGGTCTCCCGACGGTAGGTAGCTGTCTGATTGTGGGGGCCATATTCCTAACACACACGAACCCTCCTGTTTTCAGCCAGAAGTGGTAGTTAACCTAACACAAGTTGAAAAGGCATAGGAGACAGCTAGACGTAGGGAAAGGGGGAATTCTAGAGTAAACCTCTCTGAGGGAGGTAGTGAGAACCGGGGCTGTGATAAAGATAGTGCAAAACTATAGACCTGGAGGAAGTAGTACAGTGGAAACGGGGTATAGAAATCTTAACCTGTGGTTGGAATGGATTCAGTATATGGCAAAAACGATGTCTAAAGAGGACTGTTTTGCCTGTGGGACAGCAAACCAGGGTTTACAACTACTCCGTTCCCCTTGACAGGCTTTAACTCTCTGTCAGGTTTTTTCCTCCATGCAAGCCACCTGGGAATGTGGTGAAAGAGTCTTATGGTAACTTGCACTATCTGTTTCCCCCGATAACAAAGTCATCCCGACCTGGGTTGCCTCAGTTTGAAGTCACAGGGGGATTCTTATTATTGTTTTTTCTAGGACTAGTAAGGATAGGATACAGGGAGGTCATCTCTAGCTCCTGCTCCCACACAGAGAATGTCACACCTAAAGAGACCATGACTAAATCTCTCCTCTTTGTTGCAGCAAGAGGATTATAGGAGCCAAAACCAGGCCCGTGCTGACATCTGATGGATGTGTGGTGATAACTGATTGTGAAACTCACCTACATACGCAAACAATCAAACGTGTCAGAGATTGGTGAGTTGTCACATAGAAAGTAGGACCTCCTCCCGGGATCCTTTGATGAAAGGATATATATTGATGGGATCCACAATCAGATCGCAGCTGGGTTTGAATCAAGTATTTTCTGGTGGTCAAACAATTAATAAAATGTAGATTGGATAAATTATATTTTAATATAACCAGCAAAATATTTTATAAACCACACTCGTGATGCAATAAAGGGATTAGCTGAGCAGACAGCGGCAACTAGCTTAATGACATGGCAGAATAGAATAGCTTTAGATATGCTTTTGGCTGAGCGGGACGGGGTTTGTGTTCTGTTTGGATATATGTGTTGTACTTTCATCTCCAACAATATAGCACCCGGACGGGCCTGTGACCAAAGCGCTTGAGTGACCATCACCACGCTGGCGAACGAACTGGTTGAGAACTCTGGTATTGATAGCTCCATAAACGGTTGGTTTGATAACATATTTGGTAAATGGAAAACTATTGTTGTGACTATTCTGGGTGAAGTTATGGCCTCTATGGGTATACTTGTTCTTTGTGGATGTTGCCTTATTTCCTGGCTGAGTGACTGGGTTTGGTGAGTACTCTTCTATGGTGGTTACTGGATTTCTGACCCTAGTAATTGTGTTTTTGCTGTTAATGTGTTGGTGCTGCTTGCATCGTCCCCTGTCTCAGGAGGTCAGTGGTAGGAGTGGTGCAGGCGTCAGGTATGATGCTGTTGTTACCCGGCCCAGGATGATGCAGGTGACTCTGCTACTGACTCTGAGACCAAGCTGGATGATCCATGTTTTGCCTAGTAAAATACATACACGCATTTATTTTCAGTTCTTGCTCATTTATTACCTTACGTTTTTACTAACCACTGTGATTGTTTATTCTTCCTGATGTGAAGGTAAAAGGATTCCTGGGTGGCTGGTAGCCAACTCAGTACATGTTAGGTGTAGGGGAGGAATAGAGGGTTAAAATTATTATTTTTATTTTCTATTAACATTAAATGTTGTGATTTAATTTCCATATCCTGTTATTCTTAAGGGTGATTATACTCTGTTTAGAGTGACACCATAAAATTGTTGGGTTTTTATTTTTTGGATCTGTATGTGATGAATAGCTTGGAAGGAATGCATTAATGAGGAGCACTGTACTGATATGGATTGTTTCACATAACAGCTGATAAGAACACTCTCTCTTTGTTGTCTGTGAAACTGTCCTTGAACATGGGTACATGGAGTACAGTTTTTGGGGGCTCGTCCTTTTGGGTGCTGACTGTTGTACTATTAATAAAAACATCGATAGAATTAACTGCATACATTAATGTTAAAAAAATTAGGCAATTGGACACAACAAGGTTTTGAGGCGGTGCATGGCCAGTTGGCTGCAACCTCTCTCATGGCTTTCCAAAATCGTATTGCTGTCGACATGCTCCTGGCTGAAAAAGGAGGAGTATGTGCTATGTTTGGTGAACAATGTTTGTACCTTTATTCCCAACAATACAGCCACAGATGGCAGTTTGATAATTGCCCTGGAAGGGTTACGAACTCTTAATGGTAAGATGAAGAGCCACTCAGGGTTGGACACTTCAATGTGGGACTCTTGGATGGATGCGTTTGGTAAATATAAAACGCTTGTTTTCTTCTATACTTGTATCCATCTCAATTTTGCTGCAATTCTAGTGCTTTGTGGATGCTGTTGCATTCCATGCATACGGACGCTGACAACCAGGATTATAACCACCGCTATTGATCCAAATCCTGCAGATAACGGTCAGATGTTTCCTTTGCTTGCTATTGACGATGCTGACCAAGGATATCTGGATGATGAATAGCATTTAAGCTTTTTGTCACGTCTCTTGTGAGACGTGAAGAGGGGGAATATAAAACTTTATCTTCTGATAAAGTTTTCCCTATTTTGCCAATTGCAGCATTTAAGCTTTTTGTCACGTCTCTTGTGAGACGTGAAGAGGGGGAATGTAAAACTTTATCTTCTGATAAAGTTTTCCCTATTTTGCCAATTACACTGTTAGCTTGTGTCACGTCTCAAGTTTTCCTTCTTTACTGTTACTTGGTCACGTCTCTGGGGAGACGTGAAGAGAGGGGATTTGTCGTAGTAAATATTAAAATGTTATAGCTTGGTCTGACTAAAATCTTGTGCATGACCCATTTTAATGTTAGGAGCTTGTTTTCAATCAATGCTGTTCCTATGCAAGAACAATGGACAGAGCCAATATCTTCTCAAGGACAACACCCACGCCACAGGCCACAATCTGGTTGCTCCCCACGAGAACATACACACATTCACACACACATCTCCATGCATACGCACACTCATCCTCATGCCTCACGAGTTTACGCACACACACACACAAACTGCACTTCCTTCTACTGGTCGGTGCCTAGGGCAGAGGACTCTGCCGTGCACAAAATGGGGCTTCTACTCTGGACAGAGCAGACCCGCCTCCTACGCCTCCGGAACCAATCAAGGGACTAGAAGAAGGACCCCTTCCTTTGTGTTGCATTGTATAAAGTAATGCTGAAAACTCTGTTTTTGATCCCTTTTCAACTGTCTCGATAAGAGGCAACTGAATGGGTCCATGCATGTAGCTTGAGCAGATACCAGCTATCTCTGTGTTTAATAAACTGCCTTTTGCTTAAACATATTCCTCTCCGTCTAGCGTCGTTGGTTCTGTACTTCCTCTCCTGTATGGTTTCACCAACACACTTAATTCAGATAGTAATGAAATACTCATATGGGGTTACTGAACACAATCAATTGAATTAATAATAGAAAGTGTTGATTATTTGGCCTTGGGGAGAGCACAGCGCATGAAAGAACCTAGCGCTGCAGGAAGGGGTGCTGGAAGTGCCGCAGATAAATTGAAATACATTTGCCAAATTATATAATTACTCCCCGTCTCTATAAAAAAAATAAACTGAATTAAACAACACCAGCATAATTTAGCTAGAGGATCAATCGTTTATATATATAAAAAAATGGCTGTAGATTGTGTTTTGTCCCATTTATGAGAGCATAGGCCTAGTCTACAGTCGGGAATCCCGCTATTAGGCAGCCGCAAATATAAAACAGCTGATTGTTGAGTTGTCGCTGTCAATGAACATCAGGCAGCAGCTACAAGGTATTTCGAAATACAATTGCGGGAATAATCTGTTTGAATAGGTGAGTGCCACTGGAAAGATGGTGGACTATAATTTCCTCATATTGTAGGCCTAAGATCTGTGTATCCACTCATTTCATTGGCCTATGCTATTGGTTGCATTTAAAGACATGGGTCGTTCGTTTTATTGATCTCAGTATGTAAATGTCAGAGTAGCTCGTCATTTTGATCATTTGTGTGATATAAAAAACATTTATTTAAATGTCTCCAGTCATGTAAAATGATGTCGAATTGCTGTAAATGATTTTAGAAAGCACTTTTTTTCTCAGACCCACAAACCCCTCAGCCCCTGGTCTTCAGGACTGAGCCCCAAATGTTATGAAACTCTGGTGAAGGCCCGGAGTATAATTTTCATCGTCAACTAAAAAAAATACATAGGCCTAAAGTCGACAAATAAAAACAGTAGAAAATATCGTTAAAAAAGTATGGTTCTTTCAATCACATTCATCTCTCTACTCCGCCTGTCTGCCTCCCTTTCTATCTGTCTTGACTTGAGCTATTGCTAGTGAAGTGCAACATTGTATCATGAAATCATCACAGGGTCTGTCCGGAAGCTGTAGCTAGCGAACTTGAAACATTGTATCAACTAGCCTATTCTTGGCCCTGAATAGTTTCCTGCGCCAGTGAGCTCTTGGACAGATAGCTATTTTTAATGACGTTTCCACTGGACATATGGGATCATCAGATCGGGATAGTTTGCTCTTTCACACCGAGGCTTGGTGATTATCGAGGCCGGGAGTGTTGGAAATATTTTTCAAATACTGAGGAACTATCATTTGCAATGGATGTAAAACAAAACTGACTTCGTTGACTTACTCTGTGTGAGGTGAAGAAAAAATGACTGAGAAGCTCAGTCATACATTGCAGAATGGGCACTCTCCTACATATTCATGCATTCGGGGGAGAGACGCACAATATCATCGCCACACAAACCTCCCCTTCTTCTTGATGCAACATTTTTTATATTATACTCAAGACACCTTATCTTCACAAATATTTTAGACGCGTTTAACTGACAGCCGCAACTCAATCAGCTAGACCTATTGCCATGCGCAACACCAAATTGGCTGCTTCCCAAACACAGTATTAAAAAAACAAAAAAAACAAGAAGCTCTGTGGCAAAATTATGATTCCTGATGAAGTATTTTAAATGATTTGATTTAGACAGGAGTAATTATATAATTTTGGCGAAACATCAATTTACTTTAGGGCAATCCAGCATTCTACCAGTGCAATGTGCACCCGCCAATTTGCCAACTTTCATTTCCAATTCGCAAGAGTTCTCTATAATGACGAGATGCTCATGTCTCCGCCCTAACAATGGGAGTCTTTTAACGCACTGACTATACGATGAACTAATTAGAGAAATAAAAGTAGTGCTTTTGTTTGTCTAGTGACAGTGGTACATGCTGATGAGACAGGTACTGAGTTTACTGACAGCACCAGTGGAGGCTGGTGAGGGGAGGACGACTTATAGTAATGTCTAGAATGGAATGTATCAAACACATAGAAATATATTGGTGCTTTATTGATAAATACACAGGCTAATTTCCCAGTCAAGTGGAGTAAAAAACACTGAATAAGCAAAGCTTTGTAAAAGTGATAAACTGTCTCTTTTTGTTCAAGCCAGTGTTACATTCACAGTAGAAAAATTATTGAATGAATGAACGGATGTACAGACGGAACGACCGACAAACAAACAAAAGAATGAATGAACAAACAGATGATTGAACTAACGAACAAACAAATAAATCAATAAATGAATATACAAACAAATAAACAAATTCAAAATATTTTTTTGGGAATAAAAATATGAATGAATGAAAGAACAAACAAATTAATGAATTATTGAATGAATATAAAAACTAATTAACAAATTAACGATCAAATAAATGAATGAATTAAAAACACAAATGAATGAAAACATGAATTCATGCTTTGCCATACAGATCAGTGTCAGTAGTAGACTATGTAGCAGAGTGTTTAATGGTGCAGTACATCTACAGTGGGGAGAACCAGTATTTGATACACTGCCGATTTTGCAGGTTTTCCTACTTACAAAGCATGTAGAGGTCTGTACTTTTTATCATAGGTACACTTCAACTGTGAGAGACGGAATCTAAAACAAAAATCCAGAAAATCACATTGTATGATTTTTAAGTAATTAATTTGCATTTTATTGCATGACATAAGTATTTGATACATCCGAAAAGCAGAACTTAATATTTGGTACAGAAACCTTTGTTTGCAATTACAGAGATCATACGTTTCCTGTAGGTCTTGACCAGGTTTTGCACACACTGCAGCAGGGATTTTGGCCCACTCCTCCATACAGACCTCCTCCAGATCCTTCAGGTTTCGGGGCTGTCGCTGGGCAATACGGACTTTCAGCTCCCTCCAAAGATTTTCTATTGGGTTCAGGTCTGGAGACTGGCTAGGCCACTCCAGGACCTTGAGATGCTTCTTACGGAGCCACTCCTTAGTTGCCCTGGCTGTGTGTTTCGGGTCGTTGTCATGCTGGAAGACCCAGCCACGACCCATCTTCAATGCTCTTACTGAGGGAAGGAGGTTGTTGGCCAAGATCTCGCGATACATGGCCCCATCCATCCTCCCCTCAATACGGTGCAGTCGTCCTGTCCCCTTTGCAGAAAAGCATCCTCAAAGAATGATGTTTCCACCTCCATGCTTCACGGTTGGGATGGTGTTCTTGGGGTTGTACTCATCCTTCTTCTTCCTCCAAACACGGTGAGTGGAGTTTAGACCAAAAAAGCTCTATTTTTGTCTCATCAGACCACATGACCTTCTCCCATTCCTCCTCTGGATCATCCAGATGGTCATTGGCAAACTTCAGACGGGCCTGGACATGCGCTGGCTTGAGCAGGGGGACCTTGCGTGCGCTGCAGGATTTTAATCCATGACGGCGTAGTGTGTTACTAATGGTTTTCTTTGAGACTGTGGCCCCAGACCGAGGGTGATTGACCGTCATCTTGAACTTCTTCCATTTTCTAATAATTGTGCCAACAGTTGTTGCCTTCTCACCAAGCTGCTTGCCTATTGTCCTGTAGCCCATCCCAGCCTTGTGCAGTCTACAATTTTATCCCTGATGTCCTTACACAGCTCTCTGGTCTTGGCCATTGTGGAGAGGTTGGAGTCTGTTTGATTGAGTGTGTGGACAGGTGTCTTTTATACAGGTAACGAGTTCAAACAGGTGCAGTTAATACAGGTAATGAGTGGAGAACAGGAGGGCTTCTTAAAGAAAAACGAACAGTTCTGTGAGAGCCGGAATTCTTACTGGTTGGTAGGTGATCAAATACTTATGTCATGCAATAAAATGCAAATTAAATACTTAAAAATCATACAATGGGATTTTCTGGATTTTTGTTTTAGATTCCATCTCTCACAGTTGAAGTGTACCTATGATAAAAATTACAGACCTCTACATGCTTTGTAAGTAGGAAAACCTGCAACATCGGCAGTGTCTCAAATACTTGTTCTCCCCACTGTATGAGGTGTCTACAGCTGTAGGGTGAGTGTCTGGGTGGTTACTAGCATCAGAGTATGTACTAAAGGAGACAGTATTATAGTGGAGACAGGCTGGATCTCTGGGGAAGTTGACAGTAGCATAGTGGAGACAGGCTGGATCTCTGGGGAAGTTGACAGTAGCATAGTGGAGACAGGCTGGATCTCTGGGGAAGTTGACAGTAGCATAGGTCACACTGTCTTGAACCTATGTTACGGACCAACGTTGGAGTAGATGTCATCTGGACAAGGATTGGTTGCCGTGGCATAGATGGTGGTGATGTCACAGGCTGTATCTGGGTTCTGATTGGTTGCTGTGGCGTAGATTGGGTTAGTGATGGTTCCTATGTCTGGATCTTGGTTGTCTGTCATTGAGTCAGGAACCAACGGTCTGGCAGAGTGTTTGGCTGCTGAAGAGGAAAACAAACAGATTTTATTTATAAAAGCTATATTTATTTTCTGACATGTTTATGAAAAATAATAATAATGATTGCGTGTGATAACTACTGTACCTGTTGGTCTCCTGTCTCTGTCTCTCCTCTTTCTAAAGAACATGAACAGCAGCAGACCCAGCAGTAGTAGAACAACACCCAGACCAACACCAGAGAACATCAGATCACCTAGAACACCCAGACCAACACCAGAGAACATCACATCACCTAGAACACCCAGACCAACACCAGAGAACATCACATCACCTAGAACACCCAGACCAACACCAGAGAACATCAGATCACCTAGAACACCCAGACCAACACCAGAGAACATCACATCACCTAGAACACCCAGACCAACACCAGAGAACATCAGATCACCTAGAACACCCAGACCAACACCAGAGAACATCAGATCACCTAGAACACCCAGACCAACACCAGAGAACATCACATCACCTAGAATACCCAGACCAACCCCAGAGAACATCACATCACCTAGAACACCCAGACCAACACCAGAGAACATCAGATCACCTAGAACACCCAGACCAACACCAGAGAACATCAGATCACCTCGAACACCCAGACCAACACCAGAGAACATCACATCACCTAGAACACCCAGACCAACACCAGAGAACATCACATCACCTAGAACACCCAGACCAACTCCAGAGAACATCACATCACCTAGAACACCCAGACCAACTCCAGAGAACATCAGATCACCTAGAACACCCAGAGACAGTACACAGGCATAATGTTCCAGTGATGCTACATTTAGCTAGTCTCTACTGTACTGTACTTCTGTGTTTCTTCATTTCAGAGGGAGGGAAGAGGGAAGACAACATTAGACAGAGAAACAGGTGGGTGTTGAGGAGAGCAGAAATAAAGATTACATGTTAATGATGAGATATCAATAGGAAGAGCCAGATTATTCAATCTAATACCAAGTATCAGGCAAAGTCAGTGTGTTTTTGTTGTGATTCAATCTCATTCATTGTCTGGAGGTGGAAGATGCAATGGCTAGTTTCCACCACAAATGTATCTTTACATTCATAGTTGTAGTTTATAAGGGTTTAATGCTAGGTAGTTGTATTCCATGTAACGGTTTGGCGCTTGGTTGTTGTAGTCCATTTTATAAATGGTACTTGGTAGTTATAACATGTTACATTATGGTACTTAGTGGGCGGTGATGTTGTTACCTTGTGTTCTAGCCATGTCTGTGGTTGGTGATGTTGTTAGTCCTACTGTTCCATTGGTCCTATCTGTTGGAACATATGAGTCAAATAAGTTAGGGAGGGAGGGAGGGAGGGAGAGGGAGAGGGAGAGGGAGAGGGAGAGAGAGCCTGTGCCTGTGCCTGTGTACTTGTTTATGTGTGTGTGGTTTGGGGTGTGTCTTTCCGAGGCTGACAGCAGTAACCACACTGTGTGTTTCAGAGGAAGTGATGTTAACCTTGGGGCCCTGATGCTCTTATTGTCATAAACACACAATGACTATAACTACTAGCCTCTAAAATACAGCACCTCTCTGAGTACAGTTACAATACTAAATATAATGACTATAACTACTAGCCTCTAAATACAGCACCTCTCTGAGTACAGTTACAATACTAAAGATAATGACTATAACTACTAGCCTCTAAATACAGCACCTCTCTGAGTACAGTTACAATACTAAAGATAATGACTATAACTACTAGCCTCTAAATACAGCACCTCTCTGAGTACAGTTACATGTTGAACAGGTTATAGGGACTAAATAACATGGTTAATATTAGAGAGAGAGAGAGAGAGAGAGAGAGAGAGAGAGAGAGAGAGAGAGAGAGAGAGAGAGAGAGAGAGAGAGAGAGATAGAGAGAAGAGAGAGAGAGAGAGAGAGAGAGAGAGAGAGAGAGAGAGAGAGAGAGAGAGAGAGAGAGAGAGAGAGAGAGAGAGAGAGAGAGAGAGAGAGAGAGAGAGAGAGAGAGAGAGAGAGAGAGAGAGAGAGAGAGAGAATGTGTGAGAGAGAGAGAGAGAGAGAGAGAGAGAGAGAGAGAGAGAGAGAGAGAGAGAGAGAGGAGAGAGAGAGAGAGAGAGAGAGAGAGAGAGAGAGAGAGAGAGAGAGAGAGAGAGAGAGAGAGAGAGAGAGAGAGAGAGAGAGTCAGAAAGTGAGAATGTGTGAGAGAGAGAGAGAGAGAGAGAGAGAGAGAGATAGAGAGAGAGAGAGAGAGAGAGAGAGAGAGAGAGAGAAGAGAGAGAGAGAAGAGAGAGAGAGAGAGTCAGAAAGTGAGAATGTGTGAGAGAGAGAGAGAGAGAGAGAGAGAGAGAGAGAGAGAGAGAGAGAGAGAGAGAGAGAGAGAGAGAGAGAGAGAGAGAGAGAGAGAGAGAGAGAGAGAGAGAGAGAGAGAGAGAGAGAGAGAGAGAGAGAGAGAGAGAGAGAGAGAGAGAGAGAGAGAGAGAGAGAGAGGTAAGTGTGTAGGCTATAGAGAGCAGTTCTACTGAGGGTAATATACCTGCAGTGGAGTTTGAGGAGTCAGTTACCATGGTGATGTTTGTTGATGGGTGTGTCGTGGAGAGGAGAGGTCTGGAGGTGACGGAGCCAGGGTTGGGAGGAGAAGGAGCTGTAGAGAGAGGCAAAGAGAGAGAGAGTCAAGGAGAGAGAGAGCGAGAGAGTCAAGGAGAGAGTGAGACAGAGATATAATGCATCAACAAAAATATATAATGTGCAAAATGTAATCATCTACATAAACACACTAATAGAAACTCTTAGACACCAACCTCTCTCCACAGTTAACCTGACTTCAGTCTTGTTATACCACCACCATGTGTTTATTTCACACCAGTAGGTCCCTGAGTCCTCTAGGGTCAGGTTAGTGATGGTGACAGTGAAGACTCTTCTCTCTGTGTCGTCATTCAGAGAGTATCTCCCTTTATGATCCACGTTGGGTGTTGATGCGTTTGGGGTTTTGATGACATCAACCCCGGTAGGCCCAGATCCCTTTTTGAGAGGTACTTCTGGTATGTCTCAAAACCCCCGTTCATAAGGACACTGAATGCCAGCATTTCCTCCTTCTGTCCCTCTCTTTGTGATCACTCCTGACACCACACAGCTCACAGCTATGACACCACCAAAGAAACAGATTCACATCATCTCTACAACATCAGTTGCCCATTGTCACCATATTTCACAGACAGTCAGGTAATGGAGATACTTGAGTGATATGTAGAGAATGTTTAATAATCTGTGGCTGAGTGATACAGTTCATTGTATGTGTTCAGGACTACAGCAATACAGTAAAACAGTGTTCAATGATATAGTAAAGTACAGCATTGATCACTGTCACATATGCCAAGAATTTAGTGCTGCGTTCAGTGAGTAAAACAGTTCAGTATGAGGTGTGTATTAATGTAATACATTCTAATAGTAACAGTTCAATATGAGGTGTGTATTAATGTAATACATTCTAATAGTAACAGTTCAATATGAGGTGTGTATTAATGTATTGAGGTCTGATAGTAACAGTTCAATATGGGAGGTGTATTAATGTAATACATTCTAATAGTAACAGTTCAATATGAGGTGTGTATTAATGTAATACATTCTAATAGTAACAGTTCAATATGAGGTGTGTATTAATGTAATACATTCTAATAGTAACAGTTCAATATGAGGTGTGTATTATAATGTATTGAGGTCTGATAGTAACACAGTTTCAATATGGGGTGTGTATTAATGTAATACATTCTAATAGTATCAGTTCAATATGAGGTGTGTATTAATGTATTGAGGTCTGATAGTAACAGTTCAATATGAGGTGTGTATTAATGTAATACATTCTAATAGTAACAGTTCAATATGAGGTGTGTATTAATGTATTGAGGTCTGATAGTAACAGTTCAATATGAGGTGTGTATTAATGTATTGAGGTCTGATAGTAACAGTTCAATATGGGGTGTGTATTAATGTATTGAGGTCTGATAGTAACAGTTCAATATGAGGTGTGTATTAATGTAATACATTCTAATAGTAACAGTTCAATATGGGGTGTGTATTAATGTAATACATTCTAATAGTAACAGTTCAATATGAGGTGTGTATTAATGTATTGAGGTCTGATAGTAACAGTTCAATATGAGGTGTGTATTAATGTATTGAGGTCTGATAGTAACAGGTCAATATGGTATAATAATAATAGTACTCACCACAGAGAAGTCTGATGCTGACAGACATGAGATTCCTCATTCTACTCTCTGGCTTCCCTCCTATGTTGTCAACTTTATACTGTTATCCTCTCACTCCAGTCCTCTACCAGTCACTACCAGTCTAGTCCCAGACACTCAGACTCTCTACCAGTCACTACCAGTCTAGTCCCAGATACTCAGACTCTCTACCAGTCACTACCAGTCTAGTCCCAGATACTCAGACTCTCTACCAGTCACTACCAGTCTAGTCCCAGATACTCAGACTCTCTACCAGTCACTACCAGTCTAGTCCCAGATACTAAGACTCTCTCTACCAGTCACTACCAGTCTAGTCCCAGATACTCAGAACTCTCTACCAGTCACTACCAGTCTAGTCCCAGATACTAATACTCTCTACCAGTCACTACCCAGTCTAGTCCCAGATACTCAGACTCTCTACCAGTCACTACCAGTCTAGTCCCAGATACTCAGACTCTCTACCAGTCACTACCAGTCTAATCCCAGATACTCAGACTCTCTACCAGTCACTACCAGTCTAGTCCCAGATACTAAGACTCTCTACCAGTCACTACCAGTTTAGTCCCAGATACTAAGACTCTCTACCGGTCACTACCAGTCTAGTCCCAGATACTCAGACTCTCTACCAGTCACTACCAGTCTAGTCCCAGATACTCAGACTCTCTACCAGTCACTACCAGTCTAATTCCCAGATACTCAGACTCTCTACCAGTCACTACCAGTTTAGTCCCCAGATACTAAGACTCTCTACCAGTCACTACCAGTCTAGTCCCAGATACTCAGACTCTCTACCAGTCACTACCAGTCTATTCACAGACACTCAGACTCTCTCACAGTCACTCCTAGCTATGAACACATCTCTATTCACGTTTTAGAGTTCTGGCAGCTGTTAAGAGTATCCAGCCTCTCTCTCTTTCTCTCTGGATCGAAATCGTCAGTTCCCTCTTTCTCTACTGTATGTTGATATCTGGGGTTTTCTTCCATGTCAGAGTTGTGTGTGTGTGTTTTGTTTTTAGACATACACACACTTATATTTGGGTGTTTGTTTTGAATAAATATAAATGAATATATGGACACTTGGTTAAGGTTATCTTATTGTTATACAATGGTTGGGTATAATCCTGGACGCTGATTGGTTAGAACATACAGAGAGAGAGAGAGAGAACGCGTACTTGATTATGTGTGTGTGGTTTGGGGTGTGTCTTTCCGAGGCTGACAGCAGTAACCACTCTGTGTGTTTCAGAGGAAGTGATGTTAACCTTGGGGCCCTGATGCTCTTATTATCATAAACACACAATGACTATAACTACTAGCCCCTCTAAATACAGCACCACTCTGAGTACAGTTACAATACTGAAGATAATGACTATAACTACTAGCCTCTAAATACAGCACCACTCTGAGTACAGTTACAATACTGAAGATAATGACTATAACTACTAGCCTCTAAATACAGCACCTTTCTGAGTACAGTTACATGTTGAAACAGGTTATAGGGACTAAATAACATGGTTTAATATTAGTGACTAGGGGAGAGGGAGAAGTGAGGGGGAGATGAGAGGGGGAGATGTGGGGGGAGCAAAGGAAGACAGAAAGAGAGAGAGAAAGAAGTCAGAGGAGGGACAGAGAGAGAGAGAGAGAGAGAGAGAGAGAGAGAGAGATTGTAGTTCTACAGGTAAGTGTGTAGGCTATAGAGAGCTACATACACAGTTCATACTGAGGGTAATATTACCTGCAGTGGAGTTTGAGGAGTCAGTTGCCATGGTGATGGTTTGTTGATGGTGTGTGTCGTGGAGAGGAGAGGTCTGGAGGTGACGGAGCCAGGGTTTGGGGAGGAGAAGGAGCTGTAGAGAGAGGCAAAGAGAGAGAGAGTCAAGGAGAGAGAGAAGAGATACAGAGAGAGAGCGAGAGAGTCAAGGAGAGAGTGAGACAGAGATATAATGCATCAACAAAAAAATATATAATGTGCAAAATGTAATCATCTACATAAACACACTAATAGAAACTCTTAGACACCAACCTCTCTCCACAGTTAACCTGACTTCAGTCTTGTGATACCACCACCATGAGTTTATTTCACACCAGTAGGTCCCTGAGTCCTCTAGGGTCAGGTTAGTGATGGTCACAGTGAAGACTCTTCTCTCTGTGTCGTCATACAGAGAGTATCTCCCTTTATGAGTCCACGTTGGGTGTTGATGCGTTTGGGTTTTGATGACATCAACCCGGTAGGCCCAGATCCCTTTTGAGAGGTACTTCTGGTATGTCTCAAACCCCCATGCATAAGGACACTGAATGCTAGCATTTCCTCCTTCTGTCCCTCTCTTTGTGATCACTCCTGACACCACACAGCTCACAGCTATGACACAACCAAAGAAACAGTCTAGTCCCAGATACTCAGACTCTCTACCAGTCACTACCAATCTAGTCCCAGATACTAAGACCAATCTAGTCCCAGATACTAAGACTCTCTACCAGTCACTACCAGTCTAGTCCAAGATACTCAGACTCTCTTCTACCAGTCACTACCAGTCTAGTCCCAGACACTCATACCCAGACTCTCTACCAGTCACTACCAGTCCTAGTCCCAGATACTCAGACTCTCTATCTCTACCAGTCACTACCAGTCTAGTCCCAGATACTCAGACTCTCTACCAGTCACTACCAGTCTAGTCCCAGATACTCAGACTCTCTACCAGTCACTACCAATCTAGTCCCAGATACTAAGACCAATCTAGTCCCAGATACTAAGACTCTCTACCAGTCACTACCAGTCTAGTCCAAGATACTCAGACTCTCTACCAGTCACTACCAGTCTAGTCCCAGACACTCAGACTCTCTACCAGTCACCTACCAGTCTAGTCCCAGATACTCAGACTCTCTACCCAGTCACTACCAGTCTAGTCCCAGATACTCAGACTCTCTACTACCAGTCACTACCAGTCTAGTCCCAGATACTCAGACTCTCTACCAGTCACTACCAGTCTAATCCCAGATACTCAGACTCTCTACCAGTCACTACCAGTCTAGTCCCAGATACTAAGACTCTCTACCAGTCACTACCAGTCTAGTCCCAGATACTAAGACTCTCTACCAGTCACTACCAGTCTAGTCCCAGATACTCAGACTCTCTACCAGTCACTACCAGTCTATTCACAGACACTCAGACTCTCTCACAGTCACTCCTAGCTATGAACACATCTCTATTCACGTTTTAGAGTTCTGGCAGCTGTTAAGTCCAGCCTCTCTCTCTCTCTCTCTCTTTCTCTCTGGATCGAAATCGTCAGTTCCTCTTTCTCTACTGTATGTTGATATCTGGGGTTTTTTCTTCTTCCATGTCAGAGTGGTGTGTGTTTTTTTGTTTTTAGACACACACACACTTATATTTGGGGTGTTTGTTTGAATAAATATAATGAATATGGACACTTGGTTAAGGTTATCTTATTGTTATACAATGGTTTGGGTATAATCCTGGACGCTGATTGGTTAGAACATCATTCCAGCCGGTGTCTCTATTCCACAAGTTACCACCGGCTAAAGCTATGATGATGTTGAAATGTCTATTTACTCTGTTCCATATCACTGCGCAATCCACTGTCTCATCAGCCCAGCCAGGCAATTTATAACACTTGATCTCCACTGTAAAAATCATCTAAACATAATCTCCCATTTCTTTTAGACCAGCACTTGGTTTTCAATAGCTGTCTGTCTCTCTAACATTCATTATTGAAATTCGATTTCCAGCTGTCGCATCGTAATGAACGTGTAGGGGTCTGGAGTCGGGACAAGACAGATAGGCAGGCAGCTTTTCTCAGCCAGTCGAAATCATGAATTTTCATCATTTTCATGGATATATTCAAAGAAATGTCCATAGAAAACTGGTGAAACTAAATGCAGCTAGTTAGCAGTCTTTTCAGCCTCAGGTTGAAGTGATTGTGTTAACTGTGTTGTTGGCTAGCTCCTCTGAACAACAGTGTCCTGACGAGAGAGAGCACATTTTCTATGCCAGGTTAAATTGTGCATCATTAGCTCATTGTTATGGATGTACCAAATCAATTTAAATAGAAAACAGCTTAAGAAATGCAAATGCAGCTTCTTTGTACAGAACTAAAAGACTGAACGACTGGGTCGCGTCTCTGCCAATAGAACCGATAGAATGAACGACCAGCCGGCTTGGGTAGCAACCCTAGATTTGTGTCGGGACTATTATCTTGTGGAAGGATGAAATAGTATGAATACATTTAAAAAAAAAATGTTTTTAATGAAAATATGTAAATCATTATTTGAAAATGTTGGTAACCCGTTGTATAAAAGTGATAATGCCCTCTAAACCTAAAAACACCCATGCCAATATATCCTTGGGCCTAAAAACACCCATGCCAATATATCCTCGGGCCTAACAACACCCATTCCAATACATCCTCCGGCCTGACAACACCCGTGCCAATATATCCTTGGGCCTAAAAACACCAGTGCCATTATATCCTCCAAACACCGGCTTCTCGGGCATTATCAATTAAAAAGCACATTCACACACACACACACACACACACACACACACACACACACACACAACACACACACACACACACACACACACACACACACACACACACACACACACACACACACACACACACACACACACACACACACACACACACACACACACACACACACAAACACACACACACACACACACACACACACACACACACACAGCCACTCACACACATACACACACACACACACACACACACACCACACACACACACACACACACACACAATTATATTTGGGTGTTTGAATAAATATAAGTGAATACTGCCACTTGGTGAAGGTTATCTTATTGAAAGCCACATTCACAGGTTCCTCATTGTATCATTAATCATTATAAAGTATACATTGCAACTTGTGTACATTAAAACAGAGCAACAGGCTAGTCAATACAGGCATTTGAAACCCCTGAGATTTCACACAATTAAATTACACATTTAAATTAAACACAGACTTGTTCATTAGAAAACTCTTGGGTATGTTGTGGTGGTCTGTCACTACAATTGCTTTACGGGAACCTGGTTCAATTATGTTTGTAGTATTGTAGTGTAGCTAGTCACTGAATGGCTCTGAATTCACTAACAGAGTCTGTGACTGGGGGGTTACTAACACTGGAGTATATAACAGAGTATGGGGGGTTACTAACACTGGAGTATATAACAGAGTCTGGGGGGGTTAATAACACTGGAGTATATAACAGAGTCTGGGGGGTTACTAACACTGGAGTATATAACAGAGTATGGGGGGTTACTAACACTGGAGTATATAACAGAGTCTGGGGGGTTAATAACACTGGAGTATATAACAGAGTCCTACTGGGGGGTTACTAACACTGGAGTACATAACAGAGTCTGGGGGGGTTACTAACACTGGAGTATATAACAGAGTCTGGGGGGTTAATAACACTGGAGTATATAACAGAGTCTGGGGGGTTACTAACACTGGAGTATATAACAGAGTATGGGGGGTTACTAACACTGGAGTATATAACAGAGTCTGGGGGGGTTAATACACTGGAGTACATAACAGAGTCTGGGGGGTTACTAACTGTACCCTAAACACTGGAGTATATAACAGAGTATGGGGGGGTTACTAACACTGGAGTATATAACAGAGTATGGGGGAATTACTAACACTGGAGTATATAACAGAGTCTGGGGGGTTACTAACACTGGAGTATATAACAGAGTCTGGGGGGTTACTAACACTGGAGTATATAACAGAGTCATTCTGGGGGGTTGCTAACACTGGAGTATTTAACAGAGTCATTCTAGGGGGTTACTAACACTGGAGTATATAACAGAGTCTGGGGGGTTACTAACACTGGAGTATATAACAGAGTCTGGGGGGTTACTAGCATCAGTGTCTTTACTGAAGGAGACAGTAGAGTAGTGGAGAAAGGCTGGATCTCTGGGAAAGTTGACAGTAGCATAGTGGAGACAGGATGGATCTCTGGGAAAGTTGACAGTAGCATAGCTCACCAGTGTCTGGAGCCACTGTAGACGGACCAAAGTTTGGAGTAGATGTCATCTTCTGACAAGGATTGGTTATTGTCGTGGCAGTCCTTTGGGAGTTTAGCAGATTCTGAGGATTGTAAAAGAGGACATGTATATATAATTTGTAATCCCTGTGTGTGTCTGTGTCTGTGTGTGTTTGTGTGTGTGTGTGTTTGGTTTTACTATGCTTGTGGGGACCAGAAGTCCTCACAAGGATTGTAAAAAAAATGAAATTTCAGACAATAATATTTTCGGCTTAGGGGTTAAGTTTAGGGTTAGGGTTTGAATTAGGGTTGGTGTTACAATCAGGGTTAGGGGTTAGGTTTAGGGTTAGGGGTTAGGGGTTGGGGGTAGGTTAGGGTTAGGGTTAGGTTAATTTTAGAATTAGGTTAAAGGTTAGGGTTAGGGTTAAAGGTTAGGGGAAATTTTATTTTGAATGGGAATCAATTATTTGGTCCCCACAAGGATAGAAAAACAACATGTGTGTGTCTCACCAGTAGTTATCTTTGTTCTGGTCCTTTGTCTGATGAATATGATGAGAATGAGGACCAACACACACACCACCATCCCCAGACCTGTCCCCATATACACCAGTACACCTGGAGAACACACAGTAACACATTAGTAACACACACACCACCATCCCCAGACCTGTCCTGTCTGTGTGTGTGTGTTTGTGTATGTGTGTGGGGGGGGGGGAATTTACAGAGTACTGTATATATCATAAATACCGTCAGACCTGAACACAGACAGGAGGAGAGACTTTACAGAGTACTGTATATATCATAGATACCATCAGACCTGACCACAGACAGGAGGAGAGACTTTACAGAATACTGTATATATCATAGATACCATCAACCTGACCACAGACAGGAGGAGAGACTTTACAGAGTACTGTATATATCATAGATACCATCAGACCTGACCACAGACAGGAGGAGAGACTTTACAGAGTACTGTATATATCATAGATACCATCAGACCTGACCACAGACAGGAGGAGAGACTTTACAGAGTACTGTATATATCATAGATACCATCAGACCTGACCACAGACAGGAGGAGAGACTTTATCAGGGTTACAACATTTCAGTAACTTTCCCCAATCTTCCAGGTTTTCCAGAAATGACCAGAATAACTCAACCCTATGCTTTACAGGCTATAGATATCAGACTGATGGATCGTTACCAGGGTCATCTGGTGGGTTGGTCGTAGAGACGAGTGGATAGGTCAGTCAATAAAGTAAAGTAAGGTAGGTTGGAAGATTGGTCAGTTGTTTGGTCGGTCAGTTGGTTGGTAGGGTCTGTCAGGTGACAGACAGACAGACATACAGACAGACAGACAAAACAGAGAGAGAGAGAGAGAGAGAGAGAGAGAGAGAGCGAGAGAGAGAGAGAGAGAGAGAGAGAGAGAGAGAGAGAGAGAGAGAGAGGAGAGAGAGAGAGAGAGAGAGAGAGAGAGAGAGAGAGAGAGAGAGAGAGAGAGAGAGAGAGAGAGAGAGAGAGAGAGAGAGAGAGAGAGAGAGAGAGAGAGAAAGAGAGAGATTTGTCCAAAGCATAAACAGTTACAATTGATTTCCTCCAGAATTAATTTAATATCACAGCTTGTTAGTTGTAATGTCTGAAATGAGAGATTCATCATACCTGTTCCTGATGAAAAGTGACCAGTGATATCTCCAGATGTCAGAAACGTTGTAGAGAGGTTAGGGAGGATTGTGGAGACATGGGGTCTGGAGGTGACAGGTGACGGTGTAGGAGTAGGAGGAGCTGTGAGTCAGTAGAAAGTACATATAAACACCAATACTGAAACAACTTAATGTCAGGGGATATAAGTCAGGAAGTTCATTACCAGATACCAATTTACATGTAGTGTTAACTTACCATCTATAACTATGAGATATACCTCTTGGTATGTGTCCTTTATAAATCTGTCCACCATTACAAGATACCAATTTATATGGAGTATTCACTTACCATCTGTAACTATGATATGCAGCTCTTTGAATGAGTCTAGTCCAAATCTCTCCACTCCACACCAGTAGGTCCCAGAGTCTGACTTCCTCAGGTTATTGATGGTCACATAGAAGACTCCATCTCTGTTGTCATCTATACTGTATCTACCTTGAGTTACATTCTTGCTCCCATTAGTTTCAACCAGAATGTCTTTACCAGAACATGTCCCCTTGCAGAAGCGTTTGATGTTGTTCCCTGCCAATGTGAATGAGCAGCCCACAGTGACTTGTCCTCCCACCACCTCCTTCACATTAATGACAGCTGACTCCACAACACACAGAGCTGTCAAACAGAAACACACAGTACAGTCACAACTGATGACCTGTGAGATACAGTGGGGAAAAAAAGTATTTAGTCAGCCACCAATTGTGCAAGTTCTCCCACTTAAAAAGATGAGAGAGGCCTGTAATTTTCATCATAGGTACACGTCAACTATGACAGACAAAATGAGAGAAAAAAAATCCAGAAAATCACATTGTAGGATTTTTAATGAATTTATTGGCATATGATGGGTGGAAAATAAGTATTTGGTCAATAATAACAAAAGTTTCTCAATACTTTGTTATATACCGTTTGTTGGCAATGACACCAGGTCAAAAAAAAACGTTTTCTGTAAGTCTTCACAAGGTTTTCACACACCGTTGCTGGTATTTTGGCCCATTCCTCCATGCAGATCTCCTCTAGAGCAGTGATGTTTTGGGGCTGTCGCTGGGCAACACAGACTTTCAACTCCCTCCAAAGATTTTCTATGGGGTTGAGATCTGGAGACTGGCTAGGCCACTCCAGGACCTTGAAATGCTTCTTACGAAGCCACTCCTTCGTTGCCCGGGCGGTGTGTTTGGGATCATTGTCATGCTGAAAGACCCAGCCACGTTTCATCTTCAATGCCCTTGCTGATGGAAGGAGGGTTTCACTCAAAATCTCACGATACATGGCCCCATTCATTCTTTCCTTTACACGGATCAGTCGTCCTGGTCCCTTTGCAGAAAAACAGCCCCAAAGCATGATGTTTCCAACGACATGCTTCACAGTAGGTATGGTGTTCTTTGGATGCAACTCAGCATTCTTTGTCCTCCAAAACATGACGAGTTGAGTTTTTACCAAAAAGTTATATTTTGGTTTCATCTGACCATATGACATTCTCCCAAATCCTCTTCTGGATCATCCAAATGCACTTCACAGACGGGCCTGGACATGTACTGGCTTAAGCAGGGGGACACGTCTCGCATTGCAGGATTTGAGTCCCTGGCGGCGTAGTGTGTTACTGATGGTTGGCTTTGTTACTTTGGTCCCAGCTCTCTGCAGGTCATTCACTAGGTCCCCCCCCGTGTGGTTCTGGGATTTTTGCTCACCGTTCTTGTGATCATTTTGACCCCACGGGGTGAGATCTTGCGTGGAGCCCCAGATCGAGGGAGATTATCAGTGGTCTTGTATGTCTGTTTTTCCATTTCCTAATAATTGCTTCCACAGTTGATTTCTTCAAACCAAGCTGCTTACCTATTGCAGATTCAGTCTTCCCAGCCTGGTGCAGGTCTACAATTTAGTTTCTGGTGTCCTTTGACAGCTCTTTGGTCTTGGCCATTGTGAAATTTGGAGTGTGACTGTTTGAGGTTGTGGACAGGTGTCTTTTATACTGATAACAAGTTCAAACAGGTGCCATTAATACAGGTAACGAGTGGAGGACAGAGGAGCCTCTTAAAGAAGAAGTTACAGGTCTGTGAGAGCCAGAAATCTTGCTTGTTTTGTAGGTGACCAAATACTTTATTTTCCACCATAATTTGCAAATAAATTCATTAAAAATCCTACAATGGGATTTTCTGGATTTTTTTTTTTCTCAATTTGTCTGTCATAGTTGACGTGTACCTATGATGAAAACTACAGGCCTCTCTCATCTTTTTAAGTGGGAGAACTTGCACAATTGGTGGCTGACTAAATACTTTTTTTCCCCACTGTATACATTAACACTGCTCAAATCTTACTTTAACCCTGCATAAAACTGACTTTAACACTGCACAAATCTTACTTTAACCGTGCACATCTTCCTTTAACCCTGCATAATCTTACTTTAACACTACACAAATCATACTTGAACCGTGCACATCTTCCTTTAACCCTGCATAATCTTACTTTAACCCTGCATAAACCAAGGTAAAAGACCAACATATCAAGCATTCTAAGTTCAGTGCATTAGCATAAGGTACATGTGAAAAACAAACTCAGAACTGTAAAACCTTATAGAGAAGTACAATTTTTTATTCCTTCTGTACTATATAATCCAGACAGTAGTATAGAAACTGATACAGACAGACAGAGCTCACCTGAGAGAAGACAGCAGGAGACAACATGGAGTATCTTCATTCTGGACAGTTACTCCTCAGTTACTATACTGTTAAAGTTACTTGACTATACTACCAGCTAGCACAGGTCCACAACAGCTTCTCTGTCAGCTATTCGTTTGACAGCAGGGTGTTTCTGAAATGATCTGTCTTCCTTAGTTGAAGCTCCTCCCTCCTCTAACAACCCACCCCTCTCCTCTCTCTCTCTCTTTCTTCTCTCTCTGTCTCTCTCTCTCTCTCTCTCTCTCTCTCTCTCTCTCTCTCTCTCTCTCTCTCTCTCTCTCTCTCTCTCTCTCTCTCTCATATGTGTCCATTGCGAAAGCAAGTGAAATAGATAATAAACAAAAGTGAAATAAACAGTATAAAATGCATGTCAGAGAGATTGAGATAGTGATGGTGGTGGTAGAGTGGGTGGACATTAGCTGATACATCCTAATTTCTCTGTAGTGACCTCAGCGTCTACAGGTCTATATGTCCTGCTGAGAGAAACTGGTTCAATACGGCCGGATGTTAGACTTGTGTTAAAACTGTGAACTTCTCTTTTCTAAAGTTACCACATTTGTTTCAGCAGAGGAGGAACACATTGTTGAGATGATGACAACATAGTTAAAGTATACACCAATCTCTTGAATTACTTTTCTATGACATTTCATTGATCCAAATACAGTCTTTGTAAATGATAAACTCAACAGATGAGATTCTGAACAGAAGAAACATCCCTCATCTACAACCCAACTCCCCCTAAATGAATGATGTCATCACATAACAGACAAGCAACTGATATCTCAGTAAACCAATAGAATGACATCCACATCGCCCCCTACAGAATGTTATCAGTACTGATTAAAAAATATACTCTAATCTCGACAACCAGACGGCTCTTTCTCTCTCTATTGAGCCTGGGGACGAGGTTACAGTTATTCAAATAAACTAGATGTTTCAACTCAGTCAATTCAGGAAGTGAAGTGAAATTCCATTCATGGATTGAAAAGTCCACTTCAAAAATGATGGTCATCAATGACAAATTGTATTGCGATTCATTGTCTGTATTGAAATGGAACTAAATTCAATGAAATTGAACCCCAGCTCTGGTAACACGAACACTGTTTCACAACCAGACGATCCGATTGGAGTCTGGCCCTGTGGAACACACAACATACACTGTACATGCAAAAGTATGTGGACACCCCTTCAAATCAGTGGATACAACTATTTCAGCCACACCTGTTGCTGACTGGTGTATAAAATATAGTACTCAGCCATGCAATCTCCATCGACAAACATTGCCATTAGAATGGCCCTAGTGAAGAACTCAGTGACTTTCAACGTGGAACCGTCATAGGATGTGACCTTTCAACAAGTCAGTTTGTCAAATCCCTGCCCTGCTAGAGCTGCCCCGGTCAACTGTAAGTGCTGTTATTGTAAAGTGGAAATGTTACTCCAACATCATACAATGACATTCTAGATGATTCTGTGCTTCCAATTTTGTGGCAACAGTTTGGGGAAGGCCCTTTCCTGTTTCAGCATGACAATGCCCCTGTGCAAAACGCAAGGTCCATACAGAACTGGTTTGTCGAGATCGGTGTGGAAGAACTTGACTGGCCTGCACAGAGCCCTAAACCCAACCTCATCGAACACCTTTGGGATGAATTGGAACACCGACTGTAAGCCAAGCCTAATTGCCTAACATCAGTGCTCTTGTGGCTGAATTGAAGCAAGTCCCCGCAGCAATGTTCCCACATCTAGTGGAAAGCCATCCCAGAAGAGTGGATGCTGTTATAGTAGCAAAGGGTGGACCAACTCCATATTAATGCCCATGATTTTGGAATGAGATGTTCGACGAGCAGGTGTCCACATACTTTAGATCATGTAATGTATCATGAACAATGGTTGCAGTGTGTGTGTCTGTTGCTTGCGTTGTTGTACATATATATACATTCACATGAGGGTTACTCACTTGATGATTTCCTGTCTCTCCTCCATTGGTAGATCACCACCAACACAGTCAGACTCACACACACCATGATGACCACTGGGGTACCTAGAACTACAAATACAAGGTAATAACATTCCTCTCTGACCCTTCTCCTTCCTTCAGATACTGTACCAGTTTCCTAACCACCTAGTCCTCCTACCGTACCAGTTTCCAAACCACCTAGTCCTCCTACTGTACCAGTTTCCTAACCACCTAGTCCTCCTACTGTACCAGTTTCCTAACCACCTAGTCCTCCTACCGTACCAGTTTCCTAACCACCTAGTCCTCCTACTGTACCAGTTTCCTAACCACCTAGTCCTACTACTGTACCAGTTTCCTAACCACCTAGTCCTCCTACCGTACCAGTTTCCTAACCACCTAGTCCTCCTACTGTACCAGTTTCCTAACCACCTAGTCCTCCTACTGTACCAGTTTCCTAACCACCTAGTCCTCCTACTGTACCAGTTTCCTAACCACCTAGTCCCCCTACTGTACCAGTTTCCTAACCAACTAGTCCTCCTATAACTACTGTACCAGTTTCCTAACCACCTAGTCCCCCGACTGTACCAGTTTCCTAACCACCTAGTCCTCCTACAACTACTGTACCAGTTTCCTAACCACCTAGTCCCCCGACTGTACCAGTTTCCTAACCACCTAGTCCTCCTACAACTACTGTACCAGTTTCCTAACCACCTAGTCATCCTACTGTACCAGTTTCCTAACCACCTAGTCCTCCTACTGTACCAGTTTCCTCACCACCTAGTCCTCCTACTGTCCCAGTTTCCTCACCACCTAGTCCTCCTACTGTACCAGTTTCCTCACCACCTAGTCTTCCGACTGTACCAGTTTCCTAACCACCTAATCCTCCTACTGTACCAGTTTCCTAACCACCTAGTCCCCCGACTGTACCAGTTTCCTAACCACCTAGTCCTCCTACAACTACTGTACCAGTTTCCTAACCACCTAGTCCTCCTACTGTACCAGTTTCCTAACACCTAGTCCTTCTACTGTACCCGTTTCCTAATCACCTAGTCCTCCTAGTGTACCAGTTCCCTAACCACCTAGTCCCCCGACTGTACCAGTTTCCTAACCACCTAGTCCTCCTACAACTACTGTACCAGTTTCCTAACACCTAGTCCTTCTACTGTACCCGTTTCCTAATCACCTAGTCCTCCTAGTGTACCAGTTTCCTAATCACCTAGTCCTCCTAGTGTACCAGTTTCCTAATCACCTAGTTCTTCTACAGCTTCCCCAGCTAGAATGATAAGAGTTGTAATGTGTTCCTACCTGTTCTGGGAGTTCCAGTGGTCACAAGAAGAGGAGCTAGGGAAGAGAAGACACAGGATGAATATAATGATGTGTGTGTTTATGTGTGTGTGTGTGTGTGTGTGTGTTTGTGAGAGAGAGAGAGAGAGAGAGAGACATAGAGACAGAGAGACAGAGAGAGAAGAGAGAGAAACAGATGCAGCTTGAGCCCACCTTCTTCAACATATATATCAAAGAAATGGCGAGGGCACTAGAACAGTCTGCATCTCCTGGCCTCGGCCTAATAGAATCTGAAATCAAATGTCTACTGTTTTCTGATGATTTTTTTTGATGATGATGATCTGGTGCTTTTGTCCCCAACCAAGGAGGGCCTACAGCAGCACCTAGATCTTCTGCACAGATTCTGTCAGACCTGGGCCTTGACAGTAAATCTCAGTTAGACAAAAATAATGGTGTTCCAAAAAGGTCAATTTGCTAGGACCAAAAAATACATAGAGCACACAAAAAAACGACCTAACCTCGGCCTAACAACATCATCACCACAGGAAACTTTCCACAAAGCTGTGAACAATCTGGCAAAAAGGGCCTTCTATGCCATCAAAAGGAACAACAACAAAAACCTTTCTAAATAACTTAAATCAGTTGTAGAACCCATTGCCCTTTATGGTTGTGAGGTCTGGGGTCTGCTCACCAACCAAGAATTCACAAAATGGGACAAACAACACATTGAGACTCTGCATGCAGAATCCTGCAAAAACATCCTCCATGTACAACGTAAAACACCAAATAATGCATGCAAAGTAGAATTAGGACTGCACGCTATACTAAGGTATGACACAACTTATAAATGAGGAACCACTATAGCCGTGCTATTGAGAAAGGATGCCATAGCCAGACCTGGCTCTCAAGAGAAGACAGGCTATGTGCACACTGCCCACAAAATTAGGTGGAAACTGAACTGCACTTCCTAACCTCTTGCCAAATGTATGACCATATTAGTGAAGTCTCCATCTCCTCTGTCATCTATAGTGTAACTCCCTCTCTCAATATAGTTGTTGCTGTCCTCAGTTTTAACCAGAATGCCACTGTTACTTAAACATATACTATAGAACTAGAACTATAGAAACTGATACAGACAGACCTGAGAGGAGTCAGAACTCACCTGAGAGGAGACAGAACTCACCTGAGAGGAGACAGAACTCACCTGAGAGGAGACAGAACTCACCTGAGAGGAGACAGAACTCACCTGAGAGGAGACAGAACTCACCTGAGAGGAGACAGAACTCACCTGAGAGGAGACAGCAGGAGACAACGAGGAGTATCTTCATTCTGGACAGTTACTCATCAGTTACTACACTGTTCAAGTTACTTTACTATACTACCACATAGCACAGGTCCATCAGCTACTAGTTTTTTTTCAAATAGCTTTATTGGCAGGATGTGCATATTGTCAAAGCATACTTTGGAACTAGAATGATTTATTACGAATATTAAACATAATTTAAAAAAATACCAAGATTGTCAATACAACTTCAGCGGGTGGGGGATGTGAGGGGGGGGGGGGGGATTGGGTTGTATTAGAAATGAAAAATCACTAACAAAATAAGCGCTCTATTCAATATGTATCCCTGAAGTGTTACAGACTGCACGTTAGAAATGTAAAGGTCATTTCTGATTGAGCCGAACATATGCAGCATTTATCATGAACGCAGTCTCTCCACTAACACAGGAAACATTACCTTTTGACTATTCATCAGGCTGTAAAGAGCTCAACTTCCTGGATACGGATTGAATATAGCCCTAAGTAATAAACATACAATGGACAATAGAGTTAACAATAACTACAAACAATGTCATAGACGACATGTTGGTATGTCAGTACTTCCTACTCTCCTGTCTCTCTCTCTCTCTCTCTCTCTCCCTCTCCTCTCTCTCTCTCTCTCTCTCTCTCTCTCTCTCTCTCTCTCTCTCTCTCTCTCTCTCTCTCCCCTCTGTCTCTCTCTCTCTCTCTCTCTCTCTCTCTCTCTCTCTCTCCTCTCTCTCTCTCTCTCTCTGTCTCTCTCTCTCTCTCTCTCTCTCTCTCTCTCTCTCTCTCTCTCTCTCTCTCTCTCTCTCCTCTCTCTCTCTCTCTCTCTCATCTCTCTCTCTCTCTCCTCTCTCTCTCTGCTCTCTCTCCTCTCTCTCTCTCTCTCTCTCTCTCTCCTCTCTCT
The DNA here is from genome assembly GCA_036851935.1 of Coregonus suidteri. Taxonomy (NCBI): domain Eukaryota; kingdom Metazoa; phylum Chordata; class Actinopteri; order Salmoniformes; family Salmonidae; genus Coregonus; species Coregonus suidteri. The sequence continues at coordinate 29,649,247 of CM072244.1, read as the reverse complement.
CTCTCTCTCTCTCTCTCTCTCTCTCTCTCTCCTCTCTCCTCTATCTCTCTCTCTCTCTCTCTCTCTCTGCTGTGTGAACATAGTTCAAACCGGCCGGAGGTGGACTTCTGAACCACAAGAGAACTCAGCTAGCTGTGGTTGTATACCAAATAGCACCCTATTCCCTACATAGTGCACTACTTTTGACCAGGCCCCAAAGGGCTCTGAGTAATATAGTGATCATGGTAACCATAGCAACAGAGGCTATGTTGTCAGCAGCAGCTCCCCACAAAACCTCAGGTAGTTGCATCACTTCCTCTAGGCCTCTGAGAGACTCACATCTACACCATCATCACCATGAGAGAGGAGAGGAGAGGAGAGGAGAGGAGAGGAGAGGAGAGGAGAGGAGAGGAGAGGAGAGGAGAGGAGAGGAGAGGAGAGGAGAGGAGAGGAGAGGAGAGGAGAGGTCTCTCTCTCCATCTCTCTCTCTCTCTCTCCACCCCTCTCTCTCCATCTCTCTCTCTCCACCTCTCTCTCCATCTCTCTCTCTCTCCATCTCTCTCTCTCTCTCTCCCTCTCTCTCTCTCTCTCTCTCTCTCTCTCCCCATCTCTCTCTCTCTCTCCATCTCCATCTCTCTCTCTCTCCATCTCTTCAGACAATGGCGCAGCGTGATATGCATACATGTTTATTTAAATTTAATAAACAACACGACAAAACAACTAACTAAACGAAACGTGAAGTCCAAGGTACAACAAACCTACCTCACACGGAACAAGATCCCACACCCCACTATTGCCAATAGGCTGCCTAAGTATGGTCCCCAATCAGAGACAACGAGCGACAGCTTTCTCTGATTGGGAACCACACCGGCCAACATAGATCTATACATACTAGAACCCCAACATAAAAATACACAACATAGAACATACACACACTGACTCAACATATACGAGTCCCCTGAGTCAGGGCGTGACAGTACCCCCCCCCAAAGGTGCGGACTCCGACCGCGCAACATAAACATAACAGGGTAGGGGCCGGGTGGGCATTCCGCCTCGGAGGCGGATCCGGCTCCGGGCGTGACGACCTCTTACTCTCCTGTACTCTCCGCCTCCCTGTTGCGCCCCTGGTCAGGTCTGGACCTCGGCGCGCTGCTTCCCCTCTCCTTCCTCCCACAAAGTACCAAGCCCTGTCTGGACCCTGGTGTGGGAGACCCCGAACCTGGAGAGGGGCTGACGTCTGGGTCTGGACTGGAACCGCTGACTGGAGCTGGACCCGACGATGGTGGAGCGAACTGCTCTGGCTCCGGAGTGGAGCCGCTGACCGGAGCTGGATCAGGCACCGGTGGAGCGGACTGCTCTGGCTCCGGAGTGGAGCCGCTGACCGGAGCTGGACTGGACCCCGGTGGAGCGGATTGCTCTGGCTCCGGAGTGGAGCAGCTGACCGGAGCTGAACTGGGCACCGGTGGAGCGGACTGCTCTGGCTCCGGAGTGGAGCCGCTGACCGGAGCTGGACTGGACCCCGGTGGAGCGGATTGCTCTGGCTCCGGAGTGGAGCAGCTGACCGGAGCTGAACTGGGCACCGGTGGAGCGGACTGCTCTGGCTCCAGAGTGGATCCGCTGACCGGAGCTGGACTGGACCCCGGTGGAGCGGATTGCTCTGGCTCCGGAGTGGAGCAGCTAACCGGAGCTGATTCAGGCACCGGTGGAGCGGACTGCTCTGGCTCCGGAGTGGAGCAGCTGACCGGTGCCGGACCAGGCACCGGTGGAACAGGCACGGGCCGTGCCGGACTGGACACACGCACCACTGGCTTGGTGCGAGGAGCAGGAACAGGCCGGGCCGGACTGGCAACGCGCACCACTGGCTTGATGCGAGGAGCAGGAACGGGCCGGGCCGGGCTGGCGACGCGCACCACTGGCTTGGTGCGAGGAGCAGGAACAGGCCGGCCGGACTGGTGACGCGCACTACTGGCTTGGTGCGAGGAGAAGGAACAGGCCGGGCCGGACTGGCGACGCGCACCACTGGCTTGGTGCGAGGGGCAGGAACGGGCCGGGCCGGGCTGGCGACGCGCACCACTGGCTTGGTGCGAGGAGCAGGAACGGGCCGGGCCGGGCTGGCGACGCGCACCACTGGCTTGGTGCGAGGAGCAGGAACGGGCCGGACCGGACTGCGAAGGCGGACTGGAGGTCTGGAGCGGAGAGCTGGCACAACTCGTCCTGGCTGGCTGCCCACTTTCGCACTACACGTGCGGGGCGCTGGCACAGGAGGCACTGGGCTGTGCACGCGCACTGGCGATACAGCTCGTAGAACTGGCGCAGGATATGCGGGACCGAGGAGGCGTACTGGAGACCAGGAGCGTTGAGCCGGCACACCCTGTCCTGGCTGGATGCCCATCTTCGCACGGCACGTGCGTGGTGCAAGCACAGGACGTACAGGACTGTGCCGGCGCACTGGCGACACAGTACGTAGCTCCGCATAACACTGAACTTGCCCAGTCATACGCCTTCTCGCGTGAGTACGGGGAGTTGGCTCTGCTCTAACCCTAGGCTCCGCCAACCACCCTGTGTGCCCCCCCCCAAAAATGTTCTTCGGGCTGCCTCCTCGACCGGCCTCCTCCGTGTTGCCGTTGCTCCTCTCCTGCCTGGGCATCTACCTTAGCCCATGGTCCTTTCCCCGCAAATATCTCTTCCCATGACCACAACTTGCCGACCTTCGCTCCGCCTGGGCACGCTGCTTTGTCCTCGTTTGGTGGGATCTTCTGTCACGTTCGTTCATCGATGGGTCAGACCAAGGTGCAGCTTGATATGCATACATGTTTATTTAAATTTAATAAACAACATGACAAAACAACAAACTAAATGAAATGTGAAGTCCAAGGTACAACAAACAACATACCTCACACGGAACAAGATCCCACAACCCACTAGTGCCAATAGGCTGCCTAAGTATGGACCCCAATCAGAGACAACGAGCGACAGCTGCCTCTGATTGGGAACCACACCGGCCAACATAGATCTAGACAACATAGACTTATAACATAGACCTACACCACATAGAAAATACACACCCTGACTCAACAAATAAGAGTCCCCAAAGTCAGGGCGTGACACATCCACAAATACTGTCACCATATTGCTTTTCTCTAATGAAGTCATGAAACCTGTAACAAACAATAACCTCTGAATATTTCAAGACAAATGTGATTGAGTGTTAACTTACCATCTGTAACTGTGAGATGCACCTCTTGGTATGAATCTTTTATAGATCTGTCCACTCCACACCAGTAGGTCCCTGAGTCGGACTTCATCAGGTTCTTGATGGTAACAGTGAAGTCTCCATCTCTATTGTCATGTATGGCGTATCTTCCTCTCTCCATATAGTTCTTGTTCTTCTGAGTTTGAACCAGAATGTCGTTGTAACTGTCACATTTCTTCCCAAAGAAGTACTTGTCATTGCTTTTTCCAAACCATTTATCTGCATGTGAGCACCGAATTGTGACCTTTCCCCCAACAACTCCAGTCACCTTAGTGATGGCTGACTCCACAACACAGAGAGCTGTCAAACAGAAACATACGGTCACTAAAGAGGAATTGAACCTCATTGTCCTCAACACCTTCATAGTCCTACTGTACCCATCAACAGAGAGGTGAGAGGACCTCACCTTTTTAAGTTCAGTACATTCTACCATGAATATGCAGATATATCATCTGATCACATCTCTAGTGTATCCTGTTCTGGCTTGGTATACTGTATCATCTATAGTACTGTTATGACGAGTTTCTCTGGTATCGAGTACTTCAGGATGGGACACAGATGGAGAGTTGATTCATCGTTATTTAATGCAGTACTGGATTCAATGACAGGCGGTACGGACGTAGCCTCTTGTCATATGACTTCCATAGAAAATCTCTCAGTTTATATTATGCTCTCCGAGCTACTTCTGTCCATCATCTGCCAACCATCATTGAGTGTCACTCATCTCCTACAATAGGATCCCCATACATGGTATCGTGTGTCACCCTAGTATGTACTATGTAGTACGTATGGCCAGGCCATTCCATCACGTACACCTTCTAAGATTAGCCCAAGTGGCCCCCAATCTATCTTGGCACACCAACCCTCTGTCACTCACCAGTGACCTCTATAACACATTGCGTGTCCTTGTCCTCTCTCCCACATGCAGCTCAGGAGTTTCCAAACATTAATCATCTTGTATCAAAAGTCATCATATCAGGTACTATCATGGTACTATAGAAACTGATACAGACTACAGACAGACAGTACACAGTCTAGTACTATAGAAACTGATACAGACTACAGACAGACAGTATACAGTCTAGTACTATAGAAACTGATACAGACTACAGACAGACAGTATACAGTCTATTACTATAGAAACTGATACAGACTACAGACAGACAGTATACAGTCTAGTACTAAAGAAACTGATACAGACTACAGACAGACAGTATACAGTCTAGTACTATAGAAACTGATACAGACTACAGACAGACAGTATACAGTCTAGTACTATAGAAACTGATACAGACTACAGAAATACAGACAGACAGGCAGACAGACAGACAGACAGACAGACAGACAGACAGACAGACAGACAGACAGACAGACAGACAGACAGGCAGACAGGCAGGCAGACAGGCAGACAGACAGACAGACAGACAGACAGACAGACAGACAGACAGACAGACAGACAGACAGACAGACAGACAGACAGGCAGACAGGCAGGCAGGCAGGCAGGCAGGCAGGCAGACAGACAGACAGACAGACAGACAGACAGACAGACAGACAGACAGACAGACAGACAGCTCACCTGAGAGGAGACAGCATGAGACAACATGCAGTATCTTCATTCTGGACAGTTACTCTTTAATTACTGTACTGTTAAAGTTACTTTACTACCAGTGTTACTATACTGTTAAAGTAACTTTACCATTACAGTTACTATGCTGTTAAAGTTACTTTACTATCACAGTTACTATACTGTTAAAGTGACTTTACGATACTACCAAGCACAGGTCCACAACAGCTTGTCTGTCAGCTACTCTCAGTCCTACTAAACCATCAGCAGTTAGACAGTGTTTGACAGCTGGGTGTTTCTGAAGTGCTCTTCCCACCTCTGACACCACACTATCTCTCTCTCTCTCTCTCTCTCTCTCTCTCGCTCTCTCTCTCTCTCTCTCTCTCTCTCTCTCTCTCTCTCTCTCTCTCTCTCTCTCTCTCTCTCTCTCTCTCTCTCTCTCTCTCTCGCTCTCTCTCTCTCTCTCTCTCTCTCTCTCTCTCTCTCTCTCTCGCTTTCTCTCTCTCTCTCTCGCTCTTCTCTCTCTCTCTCTCTCTCTCTGCATGTCAGAAAGATGGAAATAGTGATGGTGGTGACAGTGCGGGTGGAGGGGGGAGGGCATTAGTCTACATATCCTGGTGATTTCTCTGTAGTGACCTCAGTGTCTACAGGTCTATATGTCCTGCAGAGAGAAACTGGTTCAATCCGGCCGGATGTTAGACTTGTGTTAAAACTGTGAACTTCTCTGTTCTAAAGTTACCGTGTTTGTTCCAGCAGAGGAGGAACACATTGTTGAGATGATGACAATATAGTTAACGTATACATCAATCTCTTGAATTACTTTTCTATGACATTTCATTGATCCAAATACAGTCTTTGTAAATGATCAACTCAACAGATGAGTTTCTGAACAGGAGAAACATCTCTCCTCTACAACCCAACTCCCCTTAATGAATGATGTCATCACATAACAGACAAGCAACTGAGATCTCAGTAAACCAATAGAACCACCTCCACATCGCCCCCTACAGAATGTTATCAGTACTGATTTAGAAATATACTCTAATCTCGACAACCAGACGGCTCTTTCTCTCTCTATTGAGTCTGGGGACGAGGTTACAGTTATTCAAATGAACTATATGTTTCAACTCAGTCAATTCAGGAAGTGAAGTGAAATTCCATTCATGGATTGAAAAGTCCACATAAAAAATGATGGTCATCAATGACAAATTGTATTGCGATTCATTGTCTGTATTGAAATGGAACTCAATTAAATTCAATTGGACCCCAGCTCTGGTAACACGAACACTGTGTCACAACCAGACGATCAGATTGGAGTCTGGCCCTGTGGAACACACAACATACACTGTACATGCAAAAGTATGTGGACACCCCTTCAAATCAGTGGATACAACTATTTCAGCCACACCTGTTGCTGACTGGTGTATAAAATATAGTACCCAGCCATGCAATCTCCATAGACAAACATTGCTATTAGAATGTCCCTAGTGAAGAACTCAGTGACTTTCAACATGGAACCGTCATAGGATGTGACCTTTCCAACAAGTCAGTTTGTCAAATTTCTGCCCCGCCTGAGCTGCCCCGGTCAACTGTAAGTGCTGTTATTATTAGTTATGTTATTTTAAAGTGGAAATGTTACTCCAACATCATACAATGACATTCTAGACGATTCTGTGCTTCCAATTTTGTGGCAACAGTTTGGGGAAGGCCCTTTCCTGTTTCAGCATGACAATGCCCCTGTGCACAACGCGAGGTCCATACAGAACTGGTTTGTCGAGATCGGTGTGGAAGAACTTGACTGGCCTGCACAGAGCCCTGACCCCAACCTCATCGAACACCTTTGGGATGAATTGGAACACCGACTGTAAGCCAAGCCTAATTGCCTAACATCAGTGCTCTTGTGGCTGAATGGAAGCAAATCCCCACAGCAATGTTCCCACATCTAGTGGAAAGCCATCCCAGAAGAGTGGATGCTGTTATAGCAGCAAAGGGGTGACCAACTCCATATTAATGCCCATGATTTTGGAATGAGATGTTCGACGAGCAGGTGTCCACATACTTTAGATCATGTAGTGTATCATGAACAATGGTTGCAGTGTGTGTGTCTGTTGCCTGCGTTCATGTACATATATATACATTCATATGAGGGTTACTCACTTGATGATTTCCTGTCTCTCCTCCATTGGTAGATCACCACCAACACAGTCAGACTCACACACACCATGATGACCACTGGGGTACCTAGAACTACAAATACAAGATAATAACATTCCTCTCAGACCCTTCTCCTTCCTTCAGCTACTGTACCAGTTTCCTAACCACCTAGTCCTCCTACCGTACCAGTTTCCTAACCACCTAGTCCTCCTACTGTACCAGTTTCCTAACCACCTAGTCCTCCTATAACTACTGTATCAGTTTCCAAACCACCTAGTCCTCCTATAACTACTGTACCAGTTTCCTAACCACCTAGTCCTCCTACTGTACCAGTTTCCTAACCACCTAGTCCTCCTACTGTACCAGTTTCCTAACCACCTAGTCCTTCTACTGTACCAGTTTCCTCACAACCTAGTCCTCCTACTGTACCAGTTTCCTCACCACCTAGTCCTCCCACTGTACCAGTTTCCTCACCACCTAGTCCTCCTACTGTACCAGTTTCCTCACCACCTAGTCCTCCTACTGTACCAGTTTCCTCACCACCTAGTCCTCCTACAGTACCAGTTTCCTCACCACCTAGTCTTCCTACTGTACCAGTTTCCTCACCACCTAGTCCTCCTACTACTGTACCAGTTTCCTAACCACCTAGTCCTCCTACTGTACCAGTTTCCTAACCACCTAGTCCTACTACTGTACCAGTTTCCTCACCACCTAGTCCTCCTACTGTACCAGTTTCCTCACCACCTAGTCTTCCTACTGTACCAGTTTCCTCACCACCTAGTCCTACTACTGTACCAGTTTCCTAACCACCTAGTCCTCCTACTGTACCAGTTTCCTAACCACCTAGTCCCCCTACTGTACCAGTTTCCTAACCACCTAGTCCTCCTACTGTACCAGTTTCCTCACCACCTAGTCCTGCTACTGTACCAGTTTCCTAATCACCTAGTCCTCCTACTGTACCAGTTTTCTAATCACCTAGTCCTCCTACCGTACCAGTTTCCTCACCACCTAGTCCTCCTACTGTACCAGTTTCCTCACCACCTAGTCTTCCTACTGTACCAGTTTCCTCACCACCTAGTCCTTCTACTGTACCAGTTTCCTAAACACCTAGTCCTCCTACTGTACCAGTTTCCTAACCACCTAGTCCTCCTACTGTACCAGTTTCCTCACCACCTAATCCTCCTACTGTACCAGTTTCCTCACCACCTAGTCTTCCTACTGTACCAGTTTCCTAACCACCTAGTCCTTCTACTGTACCAGTTTCCTAACCATCTAGTCCCCCTACTGTACCAGTTTCCTAACCACCTAGTCCTCCTACAGTACCAGTTTCCTAACCACCTAGTCCTCCTACTGTACCAGTTTCCTAACCACCTAGTCCTCCTACTGTCCAGTTTCCTCACAACCTAGTCCTCCTACTGTACCAGTTTCCTCACCACCTCTTCCTCCTACTGTACCAGTTTCCTCACCACCTAGTCCTCCTACTGTACCAGTTTCCTCACCACCTAGTCCTCCTACTGTACCAGTTTCCTCACCACCTAGTCCTCCTACTGTACCAGTTTCCTCACCACCTAGTCCTCCTACTGTACCAGTTTCCTCACCACCTAGTCTTCCTACTGTACCAGTTTCCTCACCACCTAGCCCTCCTACTGTACCAGTTTCCTAACCACCTAGTCCTCCTACTGTACCAGATTCTAACCACCTAGTCCTCCTACTGTACCAATTTCCTCACCACCTAGTCCTCCTACTGTACCAGTTTCCTCACCACCTAGTCCTCCTACTGTACCAGTTTCCTCACCACCTATTTTTCCTACTGTACCCGTTTCCTCACCACCTAGTCCTCCTACTGTACCTTTTTCCTAACCACCTAGTCCTCCTACAGTACCAGTTTCCTCACCACCTAGTCCTCCTACTGTACCAGTTTCCTAATCACCTAGTCCTCCTACTGTACCAGTTTCCTAATCACCTAGTCCTCCTACTGTACCAGTTTCCTCACCACCTAGTCCTCCTACTGTACCAGTTTCCTCACCACCTAGTCTTCCTACTGTACCAGTTTCCTCACCACCTAGTTTTCCTACTGTACCAGTTTCCTAACCACCTAGTCCTCCATCTGTAACTGTGAGATATACCTCTTGGTATGTGTCTTTTATAAATCTCTCCACTCCACACCAGTAGGTCCCAGAGTCTGACATCTTCAGGTTCTTGATGGTAACAGTGAAGTCTCCATCTCCTCTGTCATCTATACTGTATCTCCCTCTCTCAATATGGTTGTTGCTGTCCTCAGTTTTAACCAGAATGTCACTGTTACTTAAACATCTACTGTTGCAGAAGTACTTGTAATTGGTCCCTGCCCATGTGAATGAGCAGACGAAAGCGACCTGTCCTCCAACAACTCCGGTCACGTTAGTGATGACTGAGTCCACAACACATAGAGCTGTCAAACAGAAACACACAGTCACTAAAGAGGAACTGGACCACATTGTCCTGAACACCATCATACTGGACCCATCAACAGAGAGGTAAGAGGACAACACACAGGCCATCATTACAAGGTAGCATAATATACTTATTATATCATCTTGAAACAGATCTATTGTGTAATGTAGACAGACAGAACTATAGAAACTGATACAGACAGACCTGAGAGGAGACAGAACTCACCTGAGAGGAGACAGAACTCACCTGAGAGGAGACAGAACTCACCTGAGAGGAGACAGAACTCACCTGAGAGGAGACAGAACTCACCTGAGAGGAGACAGAACTCACCAGAGAGGAGACAGAACTCACCTGAGAGGAGACAGAACTCACCTGAGAGGAGACAGAACTCACCTGAGAGGAGACAGAACTCACCTGAGAGGAGACAGAACTCACCTGAGAGGAGACAGAACTCACCAGAGAGGAGACAGAACTCACCTGAGAGGAGACAGAACTCACCTGAGAGGAGACAGAACTCACCTGAGAGGAGACAGAACTCACCTGAGAGGAGACAGCAGGAGACAACGAGGAGTATCTTCATTCTGGACAGTTTACTACATCAGTTACTACACTGTTCAAGTTACTTTACTATACTACCAGCTAGCACAGGTCCATCAGCTACTAGTTTTTTTTCTTCAAATAGCTTTATTGGCAGGATGTGCATATTGTCAAAGCATACTTTGGAACTAGAATGATTTATTACGAATATTAACATAATAAAAAAAAATACCAAGATTGTCAATACAACTTCAGCGGGGTGGGGGATGGGGGGGGGGGGGTATTGGGTTGTATTAGAAATGAAAATCACTAACAAAATAAGGGCTCTATTCAATATGTATCCCTGAAGTGTTACAGACTGCACGTTAGAAATGTAAAGGTCATTTCTGATTGAGCCGACATATGCAGCATTTACCATGAACGCAGTCTCCACTAACACAGGAACATTACCTTTGAATATTCATCAGGCTGTAAAGCTCAACTTCCTGGATACGGATTGAATAGAGCCCTAAGTAATAAACATACAATGGACAATAGAGTTAACAATAACTACAACAATGTCATAGATGACATGTTGGTCTGTCAGATACTGTCCCTACAGAATTCACAACAGTTTCAAAGGAATAGAGACATTTCATATGTCATTATGGCTACAGAATGGAATTATCTCTGTCTCTCTCTCTCTCTCTCTCTCTCTCTCTCTCTCTCTCTCTCTCTCTCTCTCTCTCTCTCTCTCTCTCTCTCTCTTTCTCTCTCTCTCTCTCTCTCTCTCTCTCTCTCTCTGCATGCTGGGAGTGTTTGGTGCGTGCTGGGAATTGTTTGAGTGAGTGCTAAGTGCGAGTGTTGTGTAGAGTTAGATATCCTGGGTTTTCCTTTTCTTGGTGATATCCTTTTTTTCTTCTATGCATGATTAAGGTTATTATTTCTATTTTTTTGTTGCGGTAGAATTAAGTATATTGTTTTTCGTGTCGAAATTACCCTGATTTTGGTGGGGATGGCGGCCCGAATCGGGACGCCGTCCCTGTCACTTCGGCACGGCTTTAGGTGTGTTACTGAAGCTACTGTCACGGTGGAAGAGGTTTTGGTCGCCGTAGGAGAGAAGGTAGGATATGAGAATGTTGCTTATGCGTCACGGATGAATAAAGCGGTGGTGGTATTTCTTAAAGAAGAGCGCCTTGTTGATCGTATGGTTGAGCATGGCATACTTCTTAAAGGAATGTTTATTCAAGTTACGCCGCTTTTTTCTCCGTCAACAAGGGTAACAATTTCAAATGTACCGCCGTTCATTCCAAATGAGCTATTGGAGCGCGAGTTATTGCGCTTTGGGAAGTTTGCAAGTTCAATTAAGGTTGTCCCATTGGGTTGCAAACACCCGGCGTTGAAACAGGTAATGTCGTTTCGGCGACAGGTGTTTATGTTTTTGGACTCACCGGAACAGACTTTGGAGTTATCGTTTAAAGTCAAGTATGACAATAGATTGTATATGGCTTATGCTAGTACAGGTAGTCAACGGTGTTTTGAGTGTGGGGATGTTGGTCATAAGCAACATGCTTGCCCGAAAAGGGAGAAGGCAGAGGGAGGGGCGCAGGTGGTCCTCGTAACGCCTGGGCCCACTGATGTACATTTACATTTACATTTTAGTCATTTAGCAGACGCTCTTATCCAGAGCGACTTACAGCGACTTACATGTAGGAAGAGGTGGGCTGACAGTGGTAGAGCAGCCGCACGCATCTGTTGCTTAGGAACAAGTTGTCCGTGTTGAGGGCACAGAGGTGCAACTTGTACCAGAGGGAAATGTTATGCAGGGGGATTTTTTTGTTGTAGAAGGTAAGGATGGATCTGAAGGGCCATTTCCTCAGACTGGTGAGGAGGTGCCCAGTACGAGTGCTGTGGTACAGGAGGGGGTACATGTGGAGCTAATCTCCCAGGTAGTGGAGGAGATGCCCACTACAAGTAATGGGTTACAGGAGGGGGTACATGTGGAGCTAATCTCCCAGGTAGTGGAGGAGATGCCCACTATGAGTGCTGGGGTACAGGGGGGGCTAGTCTCCCAGGTAGTGGAGGAGATGCCCACTACGAGTAATGGGGTTCAGGTGGGGCTAGTCTCCCAGGTAGTGGGGGAGATGCCCACTACGAGTAATGGGGTTCAGGTGGGGCTAGTCTCCCAGGTAGTGGAGGAGATGCCCACTACGAGTAATGGGGTTCAGGTGGGGCTAGTCTCCCAGGTAGTGGAGGGGGGGGGGGGGGCATTCGCTGACACATCCTAATTTCTCTGTAGTGACCTCAGTGTCTGCAGGTCTATATGTGCTGCAGAGTGAAACTGGTTCAAACCGGCCGAAGGTTAGACTTCCAAACCACAAGACAACTCAGCTAGCTGTGGTGACAAAATGTTAAAACTGTCAACTTCTCTGTTCTAAAGTTACCATGTTTGTTTCAGCAGAGGAGACACATAACTGAGATGATGACAATACAGTTAAATTATATATCAGTCTATTTCATTATATATGTTTTACATTTCATTGATCCACATTTACGGTAATTGAGAAAGTATGGTGCAAAATGGATTTTCATAGCATAAAAATTATTCCGATGTTACAGAGACTTTACTGACTCACTTTCCTGTCATTAAGTGAGTTTGTCACACATGAATGCTGTGTTCATAACATCTCATAAATGTGTAAATACTAGCATACGACTGAGAACATTCCACTTGAACGTCCCTCCAACTGGTAATTACTAGTGGGAAACTTGTCTATCATCTCTGAGCTCTGACTTCACCCACATACTGACCACTGACGTCACACACTAAGGAAATTACCTTGATAACAGCATTTTCAGCAGTTAAATACAACAACAAAACAATATGTATAATAAAACAATATATTTATATGGTTTTTTAACATTATAATGTGTTTACAAGCATGATAGATGTACTTTTTTTTTCATGGTAGAGGCAGTTAATTTGATATTAGCCAATCAGCATTCTTTTCGAGTTCACAGCAAGTGAATGCACACAACTTCTTGCTCCCAGTTTACTAGAAGTATTTTCAGAGTTTTCCACGTGATATGAAAACAGCATTAGTTTGGGTCTGTTGTTTAGTGGATGAGGGTTTGGTAAGTAGAATCTTGGGTTGTTGTATTGAGGGTTTGGTAGGTGGAGTCTTGGGTTGTTGTATTGAGGGTTTGGTAGGTGGAGTCTTGGGTTGTTGTATTGAGGGTTTGGTAGGTGGAGTCTTGGGTTGTTGTATTGAGGGTTTGGTAGGTGGAAACTTTGGTTGTTGTATTGAGGGTTTGGTGGGTGGAGTCTTGGGTTGTTGTGTTGGGGGTTTGGTAGGTGGAGTCTTGGGTTGTTGTGTTGAGGGTTTGGTAGGTGGAAACTTTGGTTGTTGTATTGAGGGTTTGGTGGGTGGAGTCTTGGGTTGTTGTGTTGAGGGTTTGGTATGTGGAAACTTTGGTTGTTGTATTGAGGGTTTGGTAGGTGGAGTCTTGGGTTGTTGTGCAGATGGTTCCCTCTCTTAAACCCCCTGTGATTCCTGTATCTGGATTTGAGACTGGCCCTGTGAAACACTCAACATATCATAAACAATGATTGCGGAGATTGGAGACTTAACTTGCAAGCCCATCCCAACAGCGTAGTATTCTAAATCTAAATAGTAAAACAAACAAAAACACGACAAATAAGAAAGAAGAGATGAAGAACAAAAAAACAGGAGAATGTAAGATACAGTTTAATACAGGGTCAGTTATATTCAGGGTCAATTATATACAGGGTCAGTTAAATACAGGGTCAGTTATATACAGGGTCAGTTATATACAGGGCCAGTTATATACAGGGCCAGTTATATACAGGGCCAGTTATGTACAGGGCCAGCTATATACAGGGCCAGTTATATACAGGGCCAGTTATATACAGGGCCAGTTATATACAGGGCCAGTTATATACAGGGTCAGTTACACAGGGTCAGTTATACACAGGATCAGTTATACACAGGTTCAGTTATACACAGGGTCAGTTATTTACATCGTCAGTTACATACAGGGTCAGTTTTATACAGGGTCAGTTATATACAGGGTTAGTTTTATACAGGGTCAGTTATATATGTGTGTATGTGTGTGTGTTGATATATATATATGTGTGTGTGTGTGTGTGTGTGTGTGTGTGTGTGTGTGTGTGTGTGTGTGTGTGTGTGTGTGTGTGTGTGTGTGTGTGTCTGTATGATTGTACATACATTCATCTGAGGGTTACTCACTTGATAATTTCCTGTCTCTCCTCCATTTGTAGATCAGTAGCAGGATGAGTCCCACCACCAATAAAGTCAGACTCACACACACCATGATGACCACTGGGGTACCTGGTAGGAAGACAGACAGACAGAGAGACAGAGAGACAGACAGACAGACAGACAGACAGACAGACAGACAGACAGACAGACAGACAGACAGACAGACATACAGACATATAGAGAGACAGACAGACAGACATACAAAGACATTCAGACATACAGACAGACAGACAGACAGACAGACAGACAGACATATAGAGTGACAGACATATAGAGTGACAGACAGACAGACAGACAGACAGACAGACAGACAGACATATAGAGTGACAGACATATAGAGTGACAGACATATAGAGTGACAGACAGACAGACAGACAGACAGACAGACAAACAGACAGACAGACATATGGAGAGACAGACAGACAGCCATATATAGAGAGACAGACATATAGGGAGACAGACAGAAAATAAAGGTGTGATGAAAGAAGAGACTGAGTTAGATAGTGATCATTGTAACCATAGCAACAGTGCATGACTTCCTGTTGGCCTCTACATCATCAGCAGGAAAACATTGACATTAAACGTAACAGCACTCTCACTCTGTCTTGCAGGAGAGTCCAAGGATGGAGGATCTAGAGAGGGGGAGGGTTGAAGAAAGAGAGAGAGAAAGAGAGAGAGAGAGAGAGAAAGGAACATAAAATTTGACATACCAATTAGGATCTGGCTAAAAATACTTGAATCAGTTATAGAACCCATTGCCCTTTATGGTTCTGAGGTCTGGGGTCCGCTCACCAACCAAGAATTCACAAAATGGGACAAACACCAAAATTGAGACTCTGCATCCTGAATTCTGCAAAAACATCCTCCGTGTACAACGTAAAACACCAAATAATGCATGCAGAGCAGAATTAGGCCAATACCCGCTAATTATCAAAATCCAGAAAAGAGCCGTTAAATTCTATAACCACTTAAAAGGAAGCGATTCCCAAACCTTCCATAACAAAGCCATCACCTACAGAGAGATGAACTTGGGGAAGAGTCCCCTAAGTAAGCTTGTCCTGGGGCTCTGCTCACAAACACAAACAGACCCCACAGAGCCCCAGGACAACAACAACAACAACAACACAATTAGACCCAACCAAATCATGAGAAAACAAAAAGAGAATTACTTGACACATTGGAAAGAACAAACAAAAAAACAGAGCAAACTAGAATGCTATTTGGCCCTAAACAGAGAGTACACAGTGGCAGAATACCTGACCACTGTAACTGACCCAAACTTAAGGAAAGCTTTGACTATGTACAGACTCAGTGAGCATAGCCTTGCTATTGAGAAAGGCCACCGTAGGCAGACCTGGCTCTCAAGAGAAGACAGGCTATGTGCACACTGCCCACAAAATGAGGTGGAAACTGAGCTGCACTTCCTAACCTCTTGCCAAATGTATGACCATATTAGAGACACATATTTCCCTCAGATTTCAGCGATCCACAAAGAATTCGAAAACAAACCCAATTTTGATAAACTCCCTTATCTACTGGGTGAAAAACCACAGTGTGCCATCACAGCTGCAAGATTTGTGACCTGTTGCCACAAGAAAAGGGCAACCAGTGAAGAACAAACACCATTGTAAATACAACCATATTTATGTTTTATTTATTTTCCCATTTGTACTTTAACTATTTGCACATTACATCACAGCACCTTACCGATCACTGCACCTGTACACAGCCCATCTGAAATTAGCCCACCCAACTACCTCATCCCTATATTGTTATTTATTTTGCTCATTTGCACCCAGTATCTCTATTTGCACATAATCTCTTGCACATCTAGCATTCCAGTGTTAATATTATTGTAATTATTTTGCACTATAGCCTATTTATTGCCTTACCTCCATAACTTGCTACATTTGCACACACTGTATATATATATTTTCTGTTGTATTTTTGACTTTATGTTTTTTTACCCCATATGTAACTCTGTGTTGTTTTTATCGCACTGCTTTGCTTTATCTTGGCCAGGTCGCAGTTGTAAATGAGAACTTGTTCTCAACTGGCTTACCTGGTTAAATAAAGGTGAAATAAAAATAAATAAAAAAACATTGTTACAACACTGTATATATACATAATATGACATTTGAAATGTATTTATTCTTTTGAAACTTCTGAGTGTAATGTTTACTGTTAATATTGATTGTTTATTTCACTTTTGTTTACTATCTACTTCACTTGCTTTGGCAATGTTAACACGCGTTTCCCATGCCAATAAAGCCCTTAAATTGAAAATTGAAATTGAATTGAGAGAGAGAGAGAGAGAGAGAGAGAAGGGGGGGGGGGAGAGAAAAAGGAAGAGAGATAAAGGGGGAGAGAGAGAGAAGTAGTGAGATTTGTCCAATGCATGACCAGATATAGTTGTTTTTGTCTACAGCATCTGAAAGCCTGATAGAATTAGATGGCAGCATATTAAAGTTGTGTGAAGGTTATAGAATGAAGGCAAGGGGCAGGTCCATCATACCTGCTCTCTGTGAAGGACCAACACTGATGTCTCCAGATGGCAGAAATGTTGTGGAGAGGTTAGAGGATGTTGTGGAGAGGTTTGGGAAGGTTGTG
Source organism: Coregonus suidteri (assembly GCA_036851935.1). Taxonomy (NCBI): domain Eukaryota; kingdom Metazoa; phylum Chordata; class Actinopteri; order Salmoniformes; family Salmonidae; genus Coregonus; species Coregonus suidteri. The sequence continues at coordinate 29,632,433 of CM072244.1, read as the reverse complement.
GAGACCTGGGGTCTGGAGGTGACAGGTGACGGTGTAGGAGTGGGAGGAGCTGTGAGTCAATAGAAAGTACATATAAACACCAATACTGAAACAATGGGAGAAAGAAAGTAACTCAAGGTAGATACAGTATACATGACAACAGAGATGGAGTCTTCCTTGTGACCATCAAGAA
>CM072244.1:29611324-29629261 GCA_036851935.1 Coregonus suidteri | reverse complement strand
CCCCCCCCCCCCCCCCCCCCCCCCCCCCCCCCCCCAAAAACCCCCCCCCCCCCCCCCTTTTTTCCCCCCCCCCCCCCCCCCCCCCCCCCCCCCCCCCCCCCCCCCCCCCCCCCCCCCCCCCCCAAAAAACCCCCCCCCCCCCCCCCCCCCCCCCCCCCCCCCCCCCCCCCCCCCCCCCCCCCCCCCCCCCCCCCCCCCCCCCCCCCCCCCCCCCCCCCCCCCCCCCCCCCCCCCCCCCCCCCCCCCCCCCCCCCCCCCCCCCCCCCCCCCCCCACCCCCCCCCCCCCCCCCCCCCCCCCCCCCCCCCCCCCCCCCCCCCCCCCCCCCCCCCCCCCCCCCCCACCCCCCCCCCCCCCCCCCCCCCCCCCCCCCCCCCCCCCCCCCCCCCCCCCCCCCCCCCCCCCCCCCCCCCCCCCCACCCCCCCCCCCCCCCCCCCCCCCCCCCCCCCCCAACCCCCCCCCCCCCCCCCCCCCCCCCCCCCCCCCCCCCCCCCCCCCCCCCCCCCCCCATCCCCCCCCCCCCCCCCCCCCCCCCCCCCCCCCAAACCCCCCCCTTTCCCCCCCCCCCCCCCCCCCCCCCCCCCCCCCCCCCCCCCCCCCCCCCCCCCCCCCCCCCCCCCCCCCCCCCCCCCCCCCCCCCCCCCCCCCCTTTCCCCCCCCCCCCCCCCCCCCCCCCCCCCCCCCCCCCCCCAAAAAAAAAAAATAAAAAAAAAAATAAAAAAATAAAAAAAAAAAAAAAAAAAGGGCTATAGGGTGAATGCATTTTTTGGGGGGGCCCCCCCTTTTTTTAAAATAAATTTTTGGGGCCCGGGCCCCCAAAATTTTTTCCCCCCCAAAAAAAGGCGTCTGCTAAAAGACTAAAATGGGAAATGTTAAATGTACTCCTAAAAAGTCTTCAAAGTGCGGGCCTAAATCGTCCCAAAAAAGGGGGCGCCCCCTGATACCTCTTTTTTACAGTCAAATGAGTCGGGTCAACTGCGCACCCCTAGGTGGGCTTAGAGTTTAAGGGTATCATTGCGTTTTTGTTTTAAAACGGGGGGCTGTACGTTGGGTTTCGGGCCGTAACCCCTAGATTCCGGGCCCTTTCCCTTTAAAAGAAGTATGAGTCTGTACTTGACTAAAGGGATTAGCCTGAGAAAAGAGCCCATATTCCCCCCTATTAGATCGCGTCTCAGTCATATCCCGACCGAGACTGCAATCTGTCATGAGAGACTCTCTCCCAAAGAGCTCCCAGGAGGGCTGGGACATAAAGGTCTCTCCTCGGTAACATAGGGTGTGCCCTGATCCCTTTTCCCTCAATTCGCCCCTTTTCCCTGCTCCTTTACAAACCTCGGGTAGTCGGGCACATACAGAGTGGTGAGAATCAAAACTTTCCCGTGAGGACGGGGGGCCCGCCGATATTTGGTTTAAAACCCGAAAACCCCAAAGTTTTTCCGGCCCCCTTGAACGCAGCCCCCGGTTCTAAAGCCGCCCTGACAAAGGGAATTAGCCTGAACAGAGGGGCCCTCTCCATGAATAGGTGGGCGTCATCCTGTCATCTTCGGACTGGGGACGGGCAACCTGTTTGAGAGCTCTTTTTTTACGGGCACCCCTAAGAGTCTGGCCATGGGGCCCTTATTGGGTTTAATGAAAGGCGGGCCCCTTTTAAACCCCCCTTTTCAGCGCCTCTAGTTTTTTTTTCTAAGTTCCACACCTCGGGTGGGTGAACTACATTTGGGAGTGGTAAAATTTTTAACACGTTCTGTGGTGGTGGGGGGGGCCAATAACGTTTTTACTTCCGTAACTCTAGTAATCCGGCCCCCGGAATGCAGCACGGGGCTGCACTGCCTGACTGGGGCTTTAGCCTGAGACAAATTTTTCTTTTTCCCAACTAGCGGCGCGCCCTTCATGCCCCATATTCGACTGAGACTTGGGCCTACTATGTGGAACCTTCACTCCCAGGCTCCTGGGAAAGTCTGTAGTGTGTTTATTTTTATAAAGGTTTGAGCAAAGGGGGGGCGCCTTTGCTCCCTTTTTTTCTCTCTCCTCTCTTGTGTGTGCTCAGCTACACCACTAGGGGGGTTGGGAGCTACACTCAGAGTAAAGGGGAAAGAAAAAACATGGGGCGTAAAGGGTACTCTGAACGTTCTCCAACGTGTCAGGGAAAAAAAGGCCCCTCTTGTGACAATGCCCGGGCCCGTCCCCTTGGGGTGCTCCCGGGGCGACTTGACAAAAAAACCTCTCTCGCGGGGGGGGCGTCTTTACCAGGGGTTTGTGCGGGGGGGGGCGGTGCCCGTTTCCCCCCTTGCTGTAGGGGCCCGACGTTGAGGGCCTGACACCCCCCCTCACCGTAGAAGATCTCCCGGGGGCTTTCGAGGGGACGGTTTTGCGGCGTATGGCTGGTTTCCCCCCTCCCAAAAATGGAAAGGTTCACCCAGTTTGCTTCCTGTTTTTCGTCTAACTTCGCAAAACGCTCCTTTCCCCCTTTTTTGACAGGGGACCCCCAAGGGGCCTGTCGTCAGAGGGGGGGTTTTTGAGCAGCGACGCTCGGAAAGTCTCCTTCGGCAGTCAATGAAAAGCCCGAGGGACTTTTAAAAACCCACCGAAGGGGCCCAAATGGACCTTCCCGCGCAGAGCAGCCCGCCGTGTCAGATGGGAATAGCCCCAAAGAAATCCTGGACGCCCTTCCACCTTCCTAAATGTTAACTAAAGACCTTCCCGTTTTTTTAAAGGGATGGGGGGACGCAAAAAAAGGGGCAATTTTTTGTTTGCTGCTGACACACCCCGGGGGCCCCAAACAAAAGGATTTTCCTCTGCCAGCTGTGCTGTGAGCCTGTCCTTTTTATGGGGAAAACCTGTATGTATCCTTTTGGGCGGGAAAGGGTGTTTTACAAAATTTTTTGTTTTAAAGGCTGATACGGGGTTTTTTTGGGGGGCAGTGGGTAAAACCAATAGGAGCAGACTCCCTATGGGGCAGAGCTCCACGATATAAAACCCCTGCAGTTAAAATCTCACTGACATCATCCGGCAATAAGAAGATGTCCCCCCTCCACACCAATATTTCCCCCGCATCTTCAGGCTCCCCATGTCTTAAGACAGTGAAGACCGCAGCCAAATGGTGTTGTTTGTTTCATAGAAAATTTCCCCCCCTCTCACCCAGACGTCATGCTTCCCGGGCCCCGGGTCAGGTCCCGGCTAGGTGGTCATCGACCCACAGAAGTCTTTTATATTGGGTTTGGTTTGGTTTAAAGGGGTATTCACAAAAGAAGCCCCTTTATCTGTCCCTCCAGTACTTGAAAATTAATTTACACTAAATGACCCAAGAAAAGGGTTTACTGATCAGGTCCAAATCCCCTAGTGTAACAGTTTTTTAAACCCGATCTAGGAACCCGTTTTCTAGGAAACGGAGACCTGATCTAGGGGCCAGTCTCCCATGTAACAGTGTAACCTTATCTGGGCCCGGGCTCTGTTTTAACAGTTTTAGGGGCCTGATCAGGACCAGTCTCTATTTTAAAAAGTGTAAATCTGTAAAAAATTTTCCTGAGAGGAGATTAGTATAGTGGGTACAGACCCGTCATCATGATTCCCCCCCAGTGAAGTCTCATCTCTCCCTTTTACGGGCTACAATCACTCAACCCTTTACTACTCCCGTTACAGTACCTGTGATGATAATTTTATCTGCTCTCTCTGTGGCTTTTCGTGTGTGTGTATCTGTGTGTTTGGTTCTGTGTGGCGTGCGGACTTTTTGTGTATGTGTTTTGTGTGTTTTGGGGGTTTGGGTGGATTTTTGTGTGTGTGTTTGTGTTGGGGTTTGTGTGGTGTGTGTGTTGGGGGGTTTTAAGGTGGGGGGGTGGGTGGGGGGATGTGTGTGTGGGTGGGTTTGTGTTTTGTGTGGTGTGGTTTTGTGGTGTGTGTGTGTGTGGTGTGTGTGTGTGTGTGTGTGTGTGTTTGTGTGGGTGTCGTGTGGGGGTGGTTGGGGGTGTTGTGTGTGTGGGGGTGTGTGTGTGTGGTGTTTGTGGGGTGTGTGTGGGTTTGGGGTGGTGTGGTGTGTGTTTTGGTGGTGTGCGTGTGGGGTGGTAAAAGGGGTGGTGGTTCCCGTCCCTTTTTTCTCCAAACACCCCTGGGAAAAAAAAAACACACACACACAATACTACAATTTTACACTGTTTTAAACATTTTTTATGGTTTAATGAAATGCTTTAAAAAATTAAAGGTAATTTTTGTTTCATATATAATAGATATGTTAAAAACTCAAAAGGTTTCAAAATGACTTTATGGGTTACTGTTTTTCCAAATTTTTTAACACCAAAATGAAGCCCCCAAAAAGATAGACTAAAAAAATAGTTCAATTTACACAAATTTACAAAAAAAAGTTGGTTGGGCTTTCACAAAATCTGGAGATTTAAATTTATTTTAAAAAAACCCCGATGTTCTATTTTTCATACATTTATCTCAAAAACCACATGAAAATGGTTTTAATCAATATGTAAAAGGGGGGATTTGGAAAAAATGAAGGGATTTCTTTTTTTTTTATGTCCCTTTCCCAAGATGGGCGGCTCTGTGGTGACAACCCTTCATCTCTCCACAGGGGGCTTCCCTTCATCCCAAAAAGGCACCTTGTTCCCCTTAGAAAACAATGCCCTTTTACCCGGGCCATATGGGGGATAGGGAATGAGTTTCATTTGGGACGCATCCCTTGTATAGATTATATGTCCTACATTATTTTGGGGTTAGGGGGGCCCGGGTAGAGTAGATGGGGGTTTTCGGGGTGCCCTTTTAAGGGGAGGGTACAGAGGGTTTTGCACACTCTGGTTTCCGGGGACTTGTATTTGAGCCAGGGGGTTTCGTTTTTTTGGGGGTTTGTTTGGTTAGGTTGGGATATAGGGTGTTCTTTTGTTGTTTTTGGGTTTTTGGGTATTTTTCCTTATTTGGTCAATAAACCCCCAAATGGGAAAGGAAACGAGTTTCACTGTGGGCCCCTTTTAAATCTCTGTTTGGGACCTTTTTTAAAAACTTTTGTGTTTTCCCCTTTGGGGTTTTTTGGGGGTTTTTTGTTCCTTTTTCCGTTTTCCCAGTCATTGTCTTTTTTTGGACTTCAGTTTCGTTTTTTGGGGTTTTGTTTTTTTTCGTTTTTCCCCGTTTTAATTAAATAAAGAACATGTTCCTCAACGCGCTGCGCTTTGGTCCCCCCTCATTAAAACGATGTGCCCAAAAAAAACCCCCCAAAATAGGTTTAAAAGCAGCGTGTCAAGGGGGCAACGGGCCCTGCTCCAAAGGGATTCATGGACAGGGGGGGAGATATGGGGGAAAGGGTCCTTGGGCACAACCGGGAGAATATCGCCGCCCTCGTGAAGAGCTGGAGGCAGAAAAACCCGAGAGGGGGCGGAAAGGGGGAGGCACCGGAAAGTAAAAGGCGGGAAAAGCCCGTGGGAAACTCCCCAAAAAAATTTCTTGGGGGGGGCTTAAAGGGAGTGTGGCGAATTTCGGGTGGGGAGACCTGCGCCAAACTCCCTGGACTTCCGGGTGGAAGGAGATTTAGGGGCCCGAAAACCGTTTTTACGCGTTAGACCCCATGGGTCCTTCCTGTACGCGTGCATGGGCCCGGTTCGGTAAAATTCCAGCTCCACGTATCGGCCGGGCTGATGACCCTTTAACCCGGATGCCCATAAAGCCGGCCCAAACGCATCGGGGCCCCCAGTGCTTTCTCCTGGGGGGGCCCCCGGCTTACAGGGCACCGCCTTACGCTTTGGTTTGTCCCCGGGTTCGCCTACATACCCCCGGTGGGGGTTATTCCCCCTTCCGTACTGGTCGGGCGACGGGGAGCATAAAAACCCAGGTAAGGTGGGGGAGGCTCCCGTGCCAAGGGAGCCAGTACGCCTTGGGCCGGTCCGGGAAATTTTCCCGGGGCCAAATCCCCGCTCCAGCCCATACCACCAGTGCCCACAAAAAAAGCCCCCAAACCTCTGTTTGGGCCCCAGAGTCCTGTGCCTCCTGTTTCTGCTCCCCGCCCCTAGCCCTAAAATGCGTGTCCTAGCCCCGGGGGCCCCCAAAGGGCCCGGCAAACCCCGCAATAGGCCTTAGTGCCCTCCCCAGGGTCCCCGCATGCCCCGGGTTTCTACTCCCCGCATAAAACCCTATTTTGCTGTCCCCCAGCCCGGGACCCCCAGTTTCCGGGACCACGCACTAGGCCCTTTGTGCTCCCCAGGGTCCAGCATGCCCCGTTGCTACTCCCCGCACTAGCCCTGAGTAAATGGTTCCCCCAGCCCCCGGGGCCCCCCCAGTTCCGGCACCCCGGGACCAGGCCCATAGGCGTTTGGGGGGCCGGCCAGAGTCTGCCCTCTGCCCAAAGGCGGGCCTGAAAATGCCCGTCTGCCCAAACCAAACCCGAAATGCCCGTTTTGCCCAACGCCGTCTAAACCCCCCGTCTGCCCTTTTAGCCCCTTCCGAAACCGTCCCCCAGAAACCCGGAAACCCCTAGGCCTTCCGCCGGGCAGGGGGCAGCCGAAAAACCTTCCGCCAGAAAGGATCAGCCGGAAACCTTCCGCCAGAAGGGCCCGCCAGAGCCCCTTAGCCAGCATGAGCACCAATCCGTCAGCCCCGCCTTTAGCAGCCAGATCCCTCAGCCAGCCAAAGAGCAGCAAATTTCCCTCAGCCAGCCCTGAGCAGCCAGATTCCGTCAGCCCGCCATGAGCACCGATCCGTCCCGCCCCGCCATACAAACCAGATCCGCCAGCCAGCCATGAGCAGCCAGAAACCCTCAGCCAGCCCCTGAGCAGCCAGATCCGTCAAACCAGCCAAAGACCCTCCAGCCGGGATCCGCCAGAGCCGGGCCGCCCGGGAAACCCCCCAGAGCCCTCAGCCGGGGTTTCCCCCAGAGCCTTTCCCGCCGGGATTCCCGCCAGAGCCGTCCCGCCCCGGGAAAACCCCCAGAGCCTCCAGCCGGGGTCCGCCAAGAGCCCTCCCCCGGGATCCCCCCGAGCCGTCCACCGGGGTCCGCCCGAGCCGTCCAGGGCCGGGAAACTCCCGCCAGCCGGGGGTCCCCAGAGCCCCTCCAGCCGGGATCCGCCCCAAAGGGCCAGCCAGGGTCCGCCAAACCACCAGGATTTCCCCCAGCCCGCCCCTTTCCGCCTTCAGGGCCGGTGTGCCCCCTTTGTCCCGGGGCGCCCCTTAATTCCCCTTTCTGCCTCTTAGTCCGGTTTCTGCCCCTTTAAACCGGGTGGGTTAAAATTTGGGGGGTGGGCAAATGGAGGAGGTACGAAAGCGGGTAGTGCTATGGGGGGTGGGGGGCCCCCCGACCAGAGCCCCGAAAACCAAACCCCCCGAAAGGTATGCCCACCCAGCCCTCCCTGGGTTTTTGCCCTAGTTTTTGGCCAAAGGTCGCATCCGGCCTTTAGGGGGGGGTAAATGTCCCCACTCCCGGCTCCGGGACTTGTATTTTTGGGCCCGGGGGTATTCGTTTTTTTTGGGGTTTGTTTTTGGGTTTGGTTTTTTATATAGGGTGGGGTTTTATTTTTTGTGTTTGGGGTTTTTTTATTTTCCTTATTTGGGCAATGACTTCCCCCAAACGGGGGGGGTAAAAGGTGTCAGCGTCGGGTCGTTATCTCTGATTGGGAGCCATATTTAAAATGTGGTTTTCACCTTGTGTTTTTTGGGGGGTTTTTTCCATGTTCCGGGGTTTTAGTCATTGTCAATTTTGGAAATTCACGTATCGTTATTTGTTTTGTTGTTTTTTGGGGGCGTTTAATTAAAAAAAGCAACATGTTCGCTCCAAAGCGCTGCGCTTTGGTCTCCCTCATTAGACCGGGTCGTGACAGGATCTTGGAGATTCTTTCAGTATCTTGGGGGAGCTGGGCTGTAGAAAAGGGTGGAATCATCCTGGGTTTTTCCCTGGCTGTTTTGGGGGGCTTGGGGAGACTCAGAAACTGTGGGTAAATTTCCCCATTAGAGTTTGATGAGAGAACTGGGTGATCTGGTTTAAAATCATCTTTGTTTTAGCTAAACGCTAGCAAAGGGCGGCACAATTTTGGGACCTGGGGAGCATGGGGCCCGGGGTTAAGGGTTTTCCCATTTTTGGCCAGCATGGGAGGTTGTAGAGGCTTGGTCAAGGGATGGTAGGTTTTTAAAAGCCTTGGCCTGCAGGGTAGGTTTAAAAGGGGCTTGGGCCCGCAGGGTAGGGGTTTTCGAGGGTTGGCCAGCAGGGTTTTGGTTTTAGAAGCTTGGCCCAGCAGGGGGGTTTTTTAGAGTCTTGACCAGGGGAGGGGAGTTTTTTAGAGTTGGTAGGTTAGTTGACAGTAGAGTAGACTGAAGAGATGACCCGGGAGTGTTTTCTGTTGTCCCCTTTTTGCCTCTCTGATCTCCCCATAAAACACAGTCAAACCGAAAAAGAGAACCCAAAGAAAAATAAAAACATGGCAGATATGCCCTCAACCCTTAAAAAATGTTAGCCACAGTTTTGTTTCTTCATGGAAAATATTTAAACTACATACAAACCAATCAAAAACACACACCCCACACACACACACACACACACAACACCCCACACACACACACACACAAACCCCCACACACACACACACACAACACTCACCTCCCAGTAGGGTCAGGGTTTTGGGGGGGGGAGAAGGGGGGGTGGTGGTGGTGTTTCCTGGTTTTTTCTCCCTGTCTGGAGAACAGGGGGCAGGACCAGTCCTAACAAATGCCCCCTGACTACCAGACCCTCCAGTACTTGATATTTCTTGACACTAACTGACCCTAGAAGGTTTTGATCCAGGTCCCTCTCCCAGTGTAAAAGTGTAGACCGGGCGGGCGGGCGGGGCGGGCCCGGGGAGGCAAAGGCCCGGCAGGCAGGCGGCAGGCAGGCAGGCAGGGAGTTTTACAGAAAAGGGAGGGGAGACACTTAGACAGACAGACAGACAGACAGACAGATTATAATGGGTAGTGAAAATAGTAATAGAAAAATAATAAGAGGATAGATAATAAAGGTGTGATAAGGAGGGATTTGTATAAATCATAAAAAACCATAGCAATGGAGGTATGGGTCAGCAGAAACTTTTACACAAAATAAATTTTAACCAGAACTCGGGATTTCTGTCCTGCACCAGGAGGGGGTAGTCTGGGGGAAAGAAAATTTCAGGGGAGAGAGAGAGAGTAAGAGAGAGAGGGGGGGGAGGGGGGGGGGGAGAGAAAAGAGAGAGAGAGAGAGAGAGAGAGAGGAGATCAAAAAACCTTGCCCCTTTGAAATTTTTTAAAAAAAAATATAGATTAGAGTTAGATAAAGTGGGAATTTTTTGGCAGGGCCATATACAGGAGGCTACCCCAAAAACAAAACCCTTTTTTATTCCAAACCAAAATTTCCAAAACCCCTAAAACCTGTTTTTGGAAAGGGAAAATTACCGGGAAAGCTTTTATTTACCAAGGATTACTATTCTCAAACTAACAGAAAATGCTCGGGGAAAAACAAACAGAAACCTGAAAACACCACCCAAACCCTGGAACTGAGTGAGAAATTTGTTTTAGTATGAAGCTTTTTTTTTCACTTTAAAAAACCCAAGAAGAAAAATTCATTCCCAATATATTTTTTTATATTAAAAAGGACTAAATTTCTAAGGCTCCCAAAGTTTAAAGCTTGCTACAAAAGATAAAAAATTTCAATTAGCACAAAACGTGGTGAAGGAGGGGTCAAAGCCCTTGACCCCAAAAATGGCAGGAGAGCCACAGTCTCCCCCAAACTAGGGGCCTTTGAAGAGGCCTTAGAAGCCCCCCCCCCACTTTTCAGGGGTTTCCTTTAAAAATCCCGTACCCCGAATGTAAAAAAACTACAAACACAAAAGAGTACAAATTAAAAACTTCTTTTGGGGAAGAAACGAGACATTTTTTTGCTGATTTGTAAAAAAATGGGAACATAAGAAACCCTTTAAATTTCCACAAAAGACCATCCCCGGGCATGGAAACAGTGCTATACTAGACACTCCCCCTCTGTTAAGGGGGGGGGGGTTTTAGCGCGGGGGGAAAATCAGGATACTGGCCCAACGAGGACTCTGAGTTCTAATTTTAAATCTCTATAAACCCGGGAAACCCGGGTTTTGGTTAAAGGGGCCAACCCCAAAAACAGTTCCAGCGGGGACTTTCCCCTAATCAAGAAATAGCTCACAGGGAAGCTGCCCTTTAAAAAAGATACCCTTCCCCCGAGGGGGGCGACCAGACCTCTTCATTAAAAAACCCCACAAAAAAAACCCCCAAGCGGGAAAACTCATTTTCCCGGGCACAGAGTACTACTCCCCCCATTGAAATGAAGGGAAAAATTCACCCGGGCGGGAGGTAAGGCAGGGGGAGCTGGAAAAGCAGGTAAAACACACTCCATCACCCACAGACCCAAAAAACAGCCAGCACAAAAAAACCCCCCCCTTTAACTAGACCTGGAGAGCTGCGGTGGAGAGAGACATTTCTGCACTCTGGACTGTGGTGAGACAAAAAAAAAAAGGGGGAGAAAACAGGAGCGGGAAAGAAGAAAAGACATAGGGGGGGATCAGAGTGCTGGAGGGGGAAGGTGAGAATGTTTGGACGGGTGACATTGAAAAACCCATTAGAGAACAGCCCACCCCCAATCCGGCCAAAGCCCCTCGACCCCGGGAGCAAAACCCAGTAAAACCCCTAGCCCCCTGACCATAGCCTCGACATCACACCCGGGGAACAAAAAAATGAAGAACCCCAACCCCTTTGGGGCCCCAAAAACCCCTCTGAAAACCCCCCCCAATTTCCAGGACACCCTGATAGCCCTCATGACGCCCCCCCCACACCCACTGAGGAAATACAAAACCCCACAATTGTACTCCTTATGGACTCAAAGGGAAAATACATACAATAAAATAAATTTTTTCCCCAAAAAAAAAAAAGTGTCAAACCGGGTGTCCAAAAAATACCCAGCGCGCCCTAGCCCTTCTGTCTAAGGGACCGACGGGATCACCCAGCCAAAATAAAAATAACACAGGCAAAAACACCTGAGAAAAACAGCAGGAAAGGGTGGCCCCCTCACTCAAGGGGGGATAAAAAAAGCTTCTTCTATTTTCCCCCCAAAAGCACAAGGGGGGAAATCTCAACCCGTTACCACAAAAAGACTTCCCCCCTTTCTACCATACAGGGGGTAAAGAAAAAATTTTTCCCCGTAAACTTTTGCTTTAAAAAACCAAATGTCTTCCTGGCCCCCCCACTCCACCCTGGACGTAAACCACCTTTACGACCGGGCCCAAACCTAAAACAAGGCAGCAGTCCCCAAACCTTCCCCCGGACCCTAAAGGATTCCCCTTTCCAACCGAAACCCCAAAACACCTCACACAGGAGAAACAATAAACCAGACCCCCCCGCCCGGGACCACGAGACACTCTCCCGCCCCTGCGGGACCCCCCCCAGGCCCTTTACACATAGAGGACCCCCGCAGAAGGACCTACATCCAGACCCAGACCTAAACCACTTTTACACCCCCCCCCCAACCAATTAACCCCCCCCAAGTCAACCTGCCCACACCCCTTTAGGCCCCCTCAAATCAGACCTTTTCCCCCCTACCCCACCCCAAGCCCCCCACCCCCCAAAAAGGGGGCCTCAACATGAAAGTCACACATAGGGCCCGGGCCCCTGAGAGGAAAAGGCCCCAACACCCACTCTTACACTACCCCAAAGCCAAGGGCATGTACCAGATGCCCCAGGGGTTTCCTCAAAATTACTGGCCTGGGGCCCAAAAACCACACAACCAAAAACATAAAAATTTTGGAACACAAACCCTTTCACTTTTTCATCCTGGAATACCCAAAGGCCTGGGGTCATCCCCTTTTGGGCCCTAAAGAAGCAGGAATCTGGATTTTCCCAAAAAATGGGGAAATTTCAACATTGTCACCCTACAAAAAACTGGTATAGGGGGAGACGGACCCCGGGTTTTGCCCTCTAGGTTTACGAGAGTTGTGGGTCCCATCCACCAAAACCAGGTGTGAAACGGGAAAGGGGGAAAAAGGGGGTATGCAAATTTTTGGTATAGAGCAGACCAAACTCACTCTATTAAATTAATAAAAACAGGAAAATTTACTTTTTTTTTTAAAAATTCAAAAGGAAATTACCCCAAAATGAGAAAAAAGTCCCCCCTGTGTTCTACCATTTTCCCCCCTAGAACCCCCTACTTTAATGAAGACAGTTTCCCCAAACCCGGAGGGGGAAAAACAAAATTTCCAGACCCGGGGCATGTACGTCTTTTGCGACCTAAATGGGCCCGAACGGGGGCAAGAACCCGACAAAACCCCCAGCACACAGGGGGACAAACACCTACCTGGAGGGGGACAGCTTCCCTCCCCCATATCCCCCCAGGCACCAAATACGAAAAACATAACCAACAAAAAAAAGGGGCACGGAAAAAACCCCTTTTTTACTTTGTGGGGGGAAAAGCTTGTTCGCAAAGGGGAGGCTTAGGAGGGGGGGACTCCTTGGTAGGGACACTATAGCTCATCTCTTTGGCAGTATAGTAGAATACTTTCACTGACCTCAACCCAGAGTTTTTCCAGAGCGTTACATTCGCCCCCCTGAACCCCCTACAGACCACGCAAAATCACAGGCACTTGAACGAGCAATACTCAATCATGAGGCATCAAAACCAAAAAAACTGAATATATTAAGAAAAGCTATAGATGGAAAAGGAAAAATAGTGTTGGAAAAAACCCACCAAAAAAAAAAATTAGGAAACAAAAAATTCAAACCATTCTAGACAACTTCCTGGGCAAAACGTTCCCCTGTAATAGTAAGGGGGGTAAAATTGGCAGTTTGAAAAAACCCAAACAGTAATTTGACCTCTCGGGTTCCCATCAAATCTAAAAATCTCTAACAGAAAACCAAAAAAAAATAAAAACCGTGATAAAAAGGTTTGATGAAGAAAAGCAAAAACCTAAGAAAGAAATTTAGAAAACCCATTCCCCAAAAAACATAGAGACCCAGAAAAACCCGAGCCCACGCCTTTACATGGTGAATCCCCTAAAAAAAATACAGAAAAACCCTACGGAAAAAAAAAAAGGAAAAAGCATGCCCGAAATTTAGCTCAATGTAATTGGGAAGGGAACCCTAGAAATCTAAAAAAAATTCCCGGGGAAATTGGAAAACACTAAAAAAAAAAAACAACAAAAAGAAGAGCAACTATCCAAAAAAAAGGAGATGTATGGGTAAAACCCCTTCTCCAATCTTTTTTTGGGCCCCATAAAAAGAACAAAAACAAAAAAAAAACAAAGATCAATGCAAATTTTTAGAACAAAATTAAAGACTACCAGAAACCCCAAATGGATTCTCCCAAATTAAAATTGGAAAAGAATAAGGGTAAAAAAACAAAACCCCCCAACCCAAAAAGTCCTGTGGTTTTTGATGGTATCCTCCCTGAAAGATAAAAATAAAGGGCCACAAATTTTAAATTTGCTAACTTTAAACTCTTTTAAAAATCACCTTTTGCTCTGCATCTTCCCCCAAAATCTGGAACCAAAGGGCTGATAAACCCCCCCCCACAAAAGTGGGGAAAAATTTTGGGCCCCCCAAAAAATACCCCGGGGGGTATGCCCTCCCAAAAAAACCTTGGGGAAAATTTCCCCTTCCCTTATCATTTAAAAGCAGAATAGTTTTATTTCCTCATTTAAAAAAAATTACTGAGAAAAAGTCAAAATTTGGGTTTTTTTCCAAATTTAAACCCTACGACCCGGGCCACGTATTCACCCCGGCCCCCTAATTTCAAAAAAAACCAAAACCCCCAAAAAAGGCAAAGTTTTTAAAAATTTTTTGATTTCAAAAAAGCTTTTGACTCAATTTGGGATGAGGGTTGCTATACCAAAATTTATGAAAGTGGGGTTGGGGGGAAAAAAAAACCACATTATAAAAAACCCTGTACACAACAACAAGTGTGTGGTTTTTAAATTTGGGAAAAAAAAAACACATTTCTTTTCCCCAGGGCCGTGGGGGGGAGACAGGATGCAGTTTAAAACCCCCCCCTCTTCAAAAAAAAATATCAAAGAATTTGGGGAGGGCACTAGAAAAAATTCTGCGCCCCCCGGCCCACCCCCTAGAAAACTGAAGTCAAATGTTTCTGTTTTTCTGAACGATCCCGGTGGGTTCCCGTCACCAACCAAGGAGGGCCCACAAAGCACCTAGATCTTCTGCCAGATTCTGTCCCGACCTGGGCCCTGACAGTAAAACTCATTTAAAACAAAAAAATGGGGTTTTCCAAAAAAGGGCCCGTTCCAGGCCACAAAACAAATTCCCCTCTAGACCCGTTTCCCCCAGAAACAACAAAAAACTTTTACATCCCCCGGGGCCCAAAAACCCGCCCACAGGTAATTCCACAAAGCGGTTTAAAGGCTGAGAGACAAGGGAAGAAAGGGGCCCTTTTAGCCATCAAAAAAGGGAAAATAAAATTTTTACATACCAATTAGGGTTTTGGGTAAAAAAAACTTTAATCAGTTATAGAACCCCTTGCCCCTTTTTTGGGTTTTGGGTCTGGGTTCCCCTCACCAAAACCCAAAAATTCCAAAAAGGGAAAAAAAAACCAAAATTTTAGGGCTCTGCATGCAGAATTCTGTCCTCAAAAAACATCCTACGTGTACAACGTTTTTTAAAACACAAAATAATGCATGCAGGCAGGAATTAGGACAATACCCGCTAATATCAAAATCCAGAAAAGAGCCGTTTAAAGTCTATAACCCACTTAAAAGGAAAGCGATTCCCAAACCTCATAACAAAGCCATCACCACAGGAGAGATGGAACGTGGAGAAGAGTCCCTAAAGTAAGCTTGTCCTGGGGCTCTGTTCCAAACACAAACAGACCCCACACAGCCCCCGGACAACAACCAACAACAAACACAACTAGATCCAACCAAATCATGAGAGAAAACAAAAGAGAATTACTTGACACATGGAAAGAACAAACAAAAAAAACAGAGCAAACTGAGAATGCTATTTGGCCCTAAACAGAGATACACAGTGGCAGCAACAGAATACTGACCACTGTGACTTGACCCAAACTTAAGGAAAGCTTTGCCTATGTACAGACTCAGTGAGCATAGCCTTGCTATTGGAGAAAGGCCCGCCGTAGGCGCAGACCTGGCCCCCTCTCAAGAGAAGACAGGCCTATGTGAACACTGCCCCACAAAATGAGGTGGAAAACTGAGCTGCACTTCCTAACCTCCTGCCCGATGTATGACCATATTAGAAATACATATTGCCCTCAGATTACAGCGATCCCCACAAAGAATTCGGAAAACAAAACCCAATTTTGATAAACTCCCTTAATCTATGGGGGGGGGGGGGGGGGGGGAAAAACACAGTGTGCCAGCACAGCTGGCAAGATTTGTGACCCTGTTGCCACAAGAAAAGGGCAACCAGTGAAGAACAAACACCATTGTAAATACAACCCCTATTTATGTTTATTTATTTCCAATTTGTACTTTAACTATTTTGCACATTGTTACAACACTTTATATATACATAATATGACATTTGAAATGGCTTTTATTCTTTTTGGAAACTTCTGAGTGTAATGTTTACTGTTAATATTTATTGTTTATTTCACTTTTGTTTACTATCTACTTCATTTGCTTTGGCAATGTTAACCACAGACTTTCCATGCCAATAAAGCCCTTTTAAAATTGAAATTGGAATTGAATTGAGAGAAGAGAGAGAGAGGAGAGAGACGGAGATGAGATAGAGGAGAGATAGAGAAGAGAGAGAGGGGACGAGACGAGATGAGAGAGAGAGAGAGAGAAGTATTTAGACTTTGTCCAATGCCTGACCCAGATATAAATTGTTTCTTTCTCCAAGCGATCTGAAAGCCTGATAGAATTTATATGTCAGCATATTAAAGTTGTGTGAAGGTTATAGAATGAAGGCAAGGGGCAGGTCCTTCATACCTGCTCTCTGTGAAGGACCAACACTGATGTCTCCAGATGGCAGAAATGTTGGAGGAGCTGATGAGTCAGAGGTAGAAGTACATATAAACGTTGTAGGAGTGGGAGGAGCTGTTAAATAGAAAGTGAAAAAACCAATACTGAACACAACTTTATGTCAGGGGATATAAGTCAGGAATTTCATTACCAGATACCAATTTACATGTAGTGTTTACTTACCATCTATAACTATAAGATGCCCCTCTTGGAATGTGTCTGGGCCAAATCTCTCCACTCCACACCAGTAGGTACCAAAGTCTGACTTCCTCAGGTTCTTGATGGTAACAGTGAAGTCTCCATCTCCTCTGTCGTCTATACTGTATCTACCTTGAGTTACATTCTTTCTCCCATTAGTTTGAACCAGGATATCTTTACCAGAACATGTCCCCTTGCAGAAGTGTTTGATGGTGGTTCCCTGCCCATGTGAATGAGCAGCCCACAGTGACTTGTCCTCCCACCACTTCCTTCATTGACAGCTGACTCCACAACACACAGAGCTGTCAAAACAGAAACACACAGTACAGTCACAACTGATGACCTGTGAGATATACATTAACACTGCTCAAATCTTACTTTAACCCTGCATAAAACGTACTTTATCCCTGCACAAATCTTACTTTAACCCTGCACAAATCTTACATTAACCCTCCACAAATCTTACATTAACCCTGCACAAATCTTCCTTTGCCCTGCACAAATCTTCCTTTGCCCTGCACAAATCTTACTTTAACCATCTACAAATCATACTTTAACCATGCACATCTTCCTTTAACCCTACTCAGAACTGTAAAACTTTCTGGCTCCTTACAGACAAATACATATCTTATTCCTTCTGTACTATATGATCCAGACAGTAGTATAGAAACTGATACAGACAGACAGGCAGGCAGACAGGCAGACAGACAGAACTCACCTGAGAGGAGACAGCAGGAGATAACATGGAGTATCTTCATTACTATACTGTTAAAGTTACTTTACTATTAAAGTTACTATACTGTTAAAGTTACTTGACTATACTACCAGCTAGCACAGGTCCACAACAGCTTCTCTGTCAGCTATTCGTTTGACAGCAGGGTGTTTCTGAAATGATATGTCTTCCTTAATTGAAGCTCCTCCCTCCTCTAACACCCTCCTCTCTCCTCTCTCTCTCTGCCCCTCTCTGTCTCTCTCTCTCTCTCTCCAATTCAATTCCTTTTAAGGGCTTATTGGCATGGGAAACGTGTGTTAAACATTGCTGAAGTAGATAGTAAACAAAAGTGAAATAAAACAATAAATATTAACAGTAAACATTACACTCAGAAGTTTCAAAAGAATCATTTCAAATGTCATATCAGTGTGTTGTAACAATGTGCAAATAGTTAAAGTACAATGGGGAAAATACAATAAACATAAATATGGGTTGTATTTAACAATCTTCACTGGTTCCCTTTTCTTGTGGCAACAGGTCACAATCTTGCGTGTGATGGCTCACCCAGTAGATAAGGAAGTTTATCAAAATTGGTTTGTTTTCGAATTCTTTGTGGATCGCTGTAATCTGTAATCTCTCTCTCTCTCTCTCTCTCTCTCTCTCTCTCTCTCTCCTCTCTCTCTGCGAAAGCAAGTGAAATAGATAATAAACAAAAGTGAAATAAACAGTATAAAATGCATGTCAGAGAGATTGAGATAGTGATGGTGGTGGTAGAGTGGGTGGACATTAGCTGATACATCCTAATTTCTCTGTAGTGACCTCAGCGTCTACAGGTCTATATGTCCTGCTGAGAAAACTGGTTCAATCCGGCCGGATGTTAGACTTGTGTTGAAACTGTCAACTTCTCTTTTCTAAAGTTACCACGTTTGTTTCAGCAGAGGGGAACACATTGTTGAGATGATAATATAGTTGAAGTATACATCAATATATTGTATTACTTTTTCTTACATTTCATTGATCCAAATACAGTCTTTGTAAATGATCAACTCAACAGATGAGTTTCTGAACAGGAGAAACATCCCTCCTCTACAACCAAACTCC
>CM072244.1:29591324-29606324 GCA_036851935.1 Coregonus suidteri | reverse complement strand
AGGGTTAGGATTAAAACACAGGCTCAACAATATCCTAGACCTCTATTAGACAGGGTTAGGATTAAAACACAGGCTCAACAATATCCTAGACCTCTATTAGACAGGGTTAGGATTGACTATGTCATACTCTATAAATGGTTTATAAACATTCATAGTGTGTTGTGTAACATTTGACAATTCACCCTACAGTGGGAGTTGTTATGTCAACGTTACACCATTCGTAGAGCATGACATACGGTTATAGATGATTTGTGAAGCATTTATGTAGTGCTTATGAAGCCTTTATGTAGTAATTCGGAAGCATTTATATGTGCTATATAAATCCTTTATTAGTGGTACTTTGTTTAAAGAGGGACAGGATTAACCAATGAAACACAGAGATAAAGTGCCTACCTGGTGTAACGATTAGTTACCGGAGTGTAACTCCAGTTCTATGAGTGGAGCTCCGCCCCATAGGGGAGCTCTGCTCCTATTGGTTTACCCACTGCCCTAAGGCAGCATCAGCCTGAGACAAAATTATGCACACACCTGCAGCCAATAGGAGTACAGGTGTCCCTATAAGAGGGGATGCCTCCCCTCAATCAGCCTCCCGAGATATTTATCTTCAGTGAGACTAGAGAGGGTCGGCAGGGCCTTAAGTCCTATGGGGCTCCGCTCCACTCATAGAACTGGAGTTACACTCCGGTAACTAATCGTTCTATATCGTGGAGCTCCGCCCCATAGGGGAGCTCTGCTCCTATTGGTTTAAGGCGGAGCGTAGCGCTCCAAAATGTACTCCCTGCCGAGCCCAACACTTCCCATCAAAATGAAAAGGTCAGGCCTAGCAATGGCTGCAACCAATTCCCGCAGTACTGCAACCACTGTACCCATACAGGCGTCACAATATACTGCGTCATCGGTTAAAGACCCGCCCCACCTAGTCCAATGGCAACACCAATGACTAGTGGGCAGATCACCAGAATAGAAGCCATACTAATCTGAACTAGCAGATAGATGGTGCCTCAATATCCTGTGAAAATACTACCGACCACTAATGGAATGACACAAAGTGTCACTCTACATTGTGTACACAGTAGGCCGCCTCACTCAATCAATGGAACCCCAGAGATTAGTGGGCAGATACCAGAACATGACTCATACTAATCTGGACAAGCAGATAGATGACTTCACATTCTGTCAAATTGTCATGACCGGTCTAATAGTATCGTAACCCAGTTACTACTATTATCACCCATCATTCCGCCCCACTCCAGTGAATCACTGGTGGGCAGATCAATACATGCCCTCTACTGTACTGAACCTGTCAGTCAGGAGTCATGCAAAAAATATGTCCTTCTATCAGAAGCGGACCTGATGGAAACCTGTTTCCACAGTCCTGCTTTCCTCTCCTTCTAGCTCAAGGTCTCCCCTCAGCTACACTGAGTACAGACCGAGCCAAAGAGTTAGAAGACATATCCAAGAGATAGAAACGGATAAATGGAGACGGCGTTGACCATGACGCCGCTCTACAGATATCCTCTACCCCTGTTCCTCTGAAAAGGGCAGTAGAAGCTGCCACTCCACGAGTGGAGTGAGCTCTGATACCCTGAGGCAATTGTCGCCCCGCTGCCTCATAAGCTGTCTCAATGCCTTCACAAAGCCAATGAGACAAGCGCTGTTTTGAAAGTGGTCTACCTAGTGCAGCCGCACCGTGACACACAAACAGCTGAGGCGATGACCTAATCGCTGCTGTGCGCTCAACGTAACACGCCAAAGCACAAATTGCACAAGCAATGAAGCCTTTCCTCACTCCTCTCCCTATGAGGAGGGGGAGAAAAAGCCCACAACTCCACGGTCTGTGACCTATATGAGCTCTTAATAACCTTCGGCACAAAAGCCGGGTTAGGACGTAACACCGCTCTGCTCAGATCGCCATTAATGGCAAGGCAGTGGGGTCTCGTCGAAAGAGCACACAAATCACTGACACGCTTAGCAGTAGTCAAAGCGAGCAACAGTGCCGTCTTCATAGACAGCATCTTGAGGGGTATTTGATTCAATGGCTCAAACGGCGACTTACATAGCGCCTCGAGTACCAAAGCCAAATCCCACTGGGGCAGCGTGGCTCTAGGCGTTGGCCTAAGCCGCCGCGTTCCCAATAAGAAACGTTTCACTAGAGGGTGGCTGAAAACATTCGTTCTGCCAAACCCCATCGTGACCAGCTGAAATTGCCACTGCAAACACCTTAATGGTGGCGGGCGATCTCTGCTTATCAAACATAAACTGTAGGAAAGAGAGCACACTCTCAACCTGACAGCTCATGGGGTCCACACCTTGTGTGATACACCATCGTGAAAAAACGTTCCATCTGCTGGCATACATCCTAGAAGTGGAACTGGCCCGTGCACCCTGTATGGTTCTGATCACTGCATCAGATAACCCACGGCGCCTCAGCCTGTCCCTCTCAGGAACCAAGCCTTCAGTGGTTGGCCGATTATGGGCAACTGCCCCATCGAGCCTCCCGCCTGAGTCAACGCGTCCCGTCGATGTGGAATTGGCCAAGGTGGCGCAATCAACATCTGACTCATCTCCGCAAACCATGGAGCCCCTGGTCGATCGGGGGCTATCAATATCATTGACAGCCCTCCTGATCTCACCCTGGCTAGCAGTGGGAGAATGCAAGACAGCGGAGGGAATGCATACAGAAGAACTCTCGGTCACGGGTGGTGCGCGAATTCGTCTCTGCCCAGTGGTGGTTCGTCCTGTTCCCTCAGTGAGAACCATAGGGGACATTGCGCGTTCACACGTGACGCGAATAGATCCACCTCGGCTCTCCCGAACTGTTCCCAAATTTGGAGAACAATGTCCGGATGCAGACACCACTCGTCGTCTCGAGGACCCCCTCTTGACATGAGGTCTGCTCCTACGTTCAAGTAGCCCGGAATGTGTGCTGCTCTCAATGAGCGAAGATGCTTGTGAGCCCACAGCCACAATTCCTCTGCTGCCCGGTGGAGAACAGGAGACCTGACTCCTCCCTGGCGATTTATGTGAGCTACTGTGGTCCGGTTGTCTGACCAGACCAGCACATCGCGACCCCGAAGGGTAGACGGGAAGTGGGTCAGAACCAGTCTAACCGTTTCCAACTCCAAGAGGTTGATGTGGTGGCTCGAACGAGGCCACACACCTCCTATCGCTTGTGTCTGGCATGTCCCTCCCCATCCAGTCAGAGAGGCATCTGTAAACACTGGAATGTAGGATGACACCTTGCCTATCGGGACTCAGTGCGTGAGAACGCTCGGATTCCTCCAATACATCAAGTCTGCCCTTAGCGAGAGAGGAACCACCACCAACCGATGACGTTGACACACTGGGTCTAGTCTTATTTGGGCGAACCATCGCTGCATCCTGCGCATGTGCAGGAACCCAAGCGGGACCACTGAATGTGCTGACGACATGAGACCCAAAAGTGACATGATTGACAGCGCCGTCACAGTGTGATTCGGACGACACTTCCTCAGGGCTAGCAATAGTGCTTCCCTTCGAGGGTCCGAAATTCGAGCCCTCATCATTGCAGTGTCTAGCTGTATTCCCAGATAGACAATCTGATGACTGGGACAGGGCGCGCTCTTTTTCCAATTCACAGCGAACCCCAGACGTGTGAGATGAATCACTGTCTGTGTCGTGTGAGTGAACGCCAGCTCTGCTGACGGGGCGAGAACCAGTAGGTCGTCTAGGCAGGCTAATAGCCTTATCCCCTGACGCCGCAACGGTTCCAATGCCACCTCCACACATTTGGAAAACGTTTGAGGTGCCAGGGCGTACCCGAATGGCATCCTCGTGAACTCGTACGCCACCCCTTGAAAGGCGAATCGCAGAAACTTCCTGTGATGCGATTGTATCGGCACATGAAAGTACGCGTCCTTTAGGTCTATGCTTGTACAAAAGTCTCCCTTCTGGACACATTCCAGTAGACATTTTGTCTTCAGCATTCAGAAGGGCCGTTTGGTTACGCTCTCCTTGAGAGTGCGTAAATCCAATATCGGCCTCACTCCCCCCGTCTTTTTGAGCACTAGGAAATAAGGCGAATATAGCCCCTTGTTCCTTTGCTCCTGGGGAACTACTGTGACCGCCTCCTTCGCCAAAAGTTCCGTAATCTCTGACATCAGAGCGGCCACTTTTTCTGGCGTTTTCATCACCGAAGCTGTGGTACATTCAGTAGGAAGGACCTGTATTCCTCTATGGCCCTTGCCGCCGCTATTCCCCAGCACTGAGGTGGTGGAACAGCCCGAGGCGGGCCCCCCTCGAAAGGGAGAGGAAATATCAGCACGTTCTGAGAGAATCGGGGGCCCTAATACGTTGGTTACGTCTGTAACTCTAGTATTCTGGCCCTCCGTGAACGTAGCACGGGTTTGAACTGCGCTGACTAAGGTGTCAACCTGAGACAGAGCGCCTTCCCCGGATAGCAATTGCGTCATCATGCCATTGTCTGGCCGAGACTGCTGCCTGCCATGAGAACCATCCACTACAGTACTCCTAAGAGTCTTCAAAGTGCGGTCTCTAACTGGTACCACAAGGTGGCGCCATGATACCTATTTTTCACTAGTCACATGAGTCTGCTCAACTGCGCACTCTAGGTGGGCTGAGAGTAGTGGGTATCATTGCGTTCTATGTTAAACGGGCGCGCTGATACGTTGGTTACGCCTGTAACTCTAGTATTCCGGCCCTCCTTGAACGCAGTATGAGTCTGTACTACGCTGACTAAGGCATTAGCCTGAGACAGAGCGACATCCCCATATGTAGATCGCGTCATCATGTCATACTCTGACCGAGACTGCAATCTGTCATGAGAGACTCTCTCTACAGAGCTCCTAGGAGTCTGTGACATGAGGTCTCTCCTCGGTAACATAGGGCTGTGCCCTGATACCTTCCTCACATTCGCCTCCTGTGTATGCTCCGTTACACACCTCTGGTGAGTCGGGCTACATACAGAGTGGTGAGAATCAATACGTTCTGTGAGAGTAGGGGGCGCCGATACGTTGGTTACACCCGTAACTCTAGTATTCCGGCCCTCCTTGAACGCAGCACGGTTCTGAGCCGCCCTGACTAAGGCATTAGCCTGAGACAGAGCGCCCTCTCCATGCATAGGTCGCGTCATCCTGTCATCTTCTGACTGAGACTGCAACCTGTTGTGAGAGACTCTCTTTACAGCACCCCTAAGAGTCTGTGACATGAGGTCTCTATTAGGTAATGCAAGGCTGCACCTTGTAACCCTCTTTGTAACGCACCTCTAGTGTTTTCTCAGCTTCGCACCTCTGGTGGGCTAAACTACACTTGGAGTGGTGAATTTTAACGCGTTCTGTGGTGAGTGGGGGCGCCAATACGTTGGTTACTTCCGTAACTCTAGTAATCCGGCCCTCCGTGAACGCAGCACGGGTCTGAACTGCGCTGACTGAGGCATTAGCCTGAGACAGAGCGTCATTCCCAACTAGCGGCTGCGTCTTCATGTCATATTCTGACTGAGACTGTAGCCTGCTATGTGAGACCTTCACTACAGTGCTCCTAGGAGTCTGTAGTGTGAGATCTTTATGAGGTGAGCTAAGGCTGCGTCTTGCTACCTTTTTCTCTCTCCTCTCTTGTGTGTGCTCAGCTACACACCCTAGGTGGGTTGAGCTACACTCAGAGTGATGGGAGAGAAACATAGGGCGTGAAGTACTCTGAACGTTCTCCAACGTGTCATGGAAAAAGGGCTCTCTTGTGACAATGTCAGTGGGAGCCAACTCTTTATTAAACACATGAAAACAAACATTTCCCTCCATGCCCCGAACAGAAGGGTGGGGGGGAACAGTGGGTCGCTCCCAGTCGCGTCCTCACGACGAGCCATCTCCCATTCTGCTCCCCCTCGTCCCAGTCATTGTCTTCGCCACTTCTGCGTCCCCTTCCTGCTGCTAGTGGGTGCTGACGCAGGGCGACTCACGACAACCTCTCTTGCTGGCGGAAACGTCTCCCTGCCAATGGCAGGTGTCGAGCCAGCTGCTTCCTGTCTTCGTCTAACTTCTTAAAACGCTCCGTCGCCTCTTTGACAGCGACTCCAAAGAGCCCGTCGTCAGAGAGGGGGGCGTTGAGCAGCGACGCTCGGTCAGTCTCCTTCATGGCAGTCAATGACAGCCAGAGGTGACGTTCAATAACCACCGAAGTGGCCATGGACCTTCCCGCGCAGATAGCAGACGCCTGTGTCAGATGGAGAATAGCGCCAGAAATCCTGGACGCCTCTTCCACCTCCTCACTCGTTAACTCAGACCTTCCCGTCGTTAAACGGGATAGGGAGGCCGCGAGGAGGGCAATGTTGTTTGCTGCTGACACAGCCTGGGCTCCCAACGTAAAGGACTTCTCTGCCAGCTGTGCTGTGAGCCTGTCCTTTTGGGTTGGTAGAGAGTGGCTTTCTTGGAGGCCGCCCAGGGACTCAAACCTGGCACTAGATACGCCGCCATGGCGCTCTCGAGCCTAGGGATTCCCCTGGCAGCCCTCTCTCGTCCTTCCACTCTTGTGAATGGGCAGTACATCTTGGCCGGCGAACGCGCCGCCAAGGGTGCCTCCCATGAGCCCTCGACATATTTGCTGAGAGAAGGCATAGCCGGAGCCAATGGCTCAGCTGCCTTCCTCGGCCGGCCGAGAATAGGGTCCGCCCTCCATCATATCCACCTCCGCAGGGGGGGGGGGAAGGGGGGGGCAGCGCTATCTCCAGTCGTTTGGCCGCCCGCTCAATGAGCCCAGGGAAGTCTGAGCGCAGAGAGGCCGCTGCGAAGGACAGGGCTACTGACGTGTCAGAGCCCGTGTCGTCATCGCCCAAGGAGCCATAAGACCTCTCGCTTTCCAATGGAAAGGGGGTCTTAAAAGTTTGAGTGTGAGGGTCGGACTGTTCCATGGGAATATCCATCTCCTCTCCTCCCTCCTTGTCATCCTCTGATTCAGCACCGTCTGACGACGCCTCTGAAGCAGAGGCTAGTATAGACAGTACGTCCTCTAAGGGAATATCCTCCCTAAAGAACGCCCAACGCTGCTTCCTCTCCTTCATAGGAAGGAGGGCGCAGGAGGCGCAATTAGGGGGAACGCCGGTTCCGTCTTTGGCGTGCTGCGCACCCAAACACACGAAACACAAGTCGTGGGGGTCCGTAGTCGCCATAGAGGAACAACGGCATTGAGCTCTGAAAATAGCTTTTTGGGGTGGGAAAATCTCCTGGTGCGCTCATTTAGGACGACGTCGATGAACTGGAAAATCGACGGCGTATCTTCGTCCTGAGTCTTCTTCTTCGTCTCTTCTTGGCTTCTTCAGTCTAGTCCAGTCGCTGAAGATAAAGGGGGGCTGATTGAGGGGAGGCATCCCCTCTTATAGGGACACCTGTACTCCTATTGGCTGCAGGTGTGTGCATAATTTTGTCTCAGGCTGATACTGCCTTAGGGCAGTGGGTAAACCAATAGGAGCAGAGCTCCCCTATGGGGCGGAGCTCCACGATATAGAACCTGCAGTTGAATCTCACTGACATCATCCGGCAATAAGAAGATGTCCACTCCACACCAGTATTTCCCAGCATCCTTCAGGCTCAGCATGTCTATAATGACAGTGAAGACCGCAGCAGTGGTGTTGTCGTACATAGAGAATCTCCCCTCTCTCACCCAGACGTCATGCTTCCCGGTCCGGATCAGGTCCCGGCAGGATAGGTGGTCATCGATCCGACAGAAGTACTTGATATTGTCCTGGTTGGTGAAGGAGTATTCACAACGAAGCTCCTTCATCTGTCCCTCCAGTACTTGATATTACTTGACACTAACTGACCCATAGAAGGTTGACTGATCCAGGTCCAGTCTCTAGTGTAACAGTGTAGACCTGATCTAGGACCAGTCTCTAGTGTAACAGTGTAGACCTGATCTAGGACCAGTCTCTAGTGTAACAGTGTAGACCTGATCTAGGACCAGTCTCTAGTGTAAACAGTGTAGACCTGATCTAGGACCAGTCTCTAGTGTAACAGTGTAGACCCTGATCTAGGACCAGTCTCTAGTGTAACAGTGTAGACCTGATCTAGGACCAGTCTCTAGTGTAACAGTGTAGACCTGATCTAGGACCAGTCTCTAGTGTAACAGTGTAGACCTGATCTAGGACCAGTCTCTAGTGTAACAGTGTAGACCTGATCTAGGACCAGTCTCTAGTGTATCAGTGTAGACCTGATCTAGGACCAGTCGCTAGTGTATCAGTGTCTAGACCTGATCAGTGGACCAGTCTCTAGTAGTGTAACAGTGTAGACCTGATCTAGGACCAGTCGCTAGTGTATCAGTGTAGACCTGATCTAGGACTGAGTGTAGTGTAGACCTGATCTAGGACCAGTCTCTAGTGTAACAGTGTACGGTGTAAAACCTACCTGAGAGTGATAGTATAGTGATACAGACAGTCATCATGATTCTCTCCCAGTGAAGTCCCATCTCTCCCTGTACTGTCTACAATCACTCAACCCTTTACAGTACCTGTTACAGTACCTGTGATGCTATTGACACTGCCTCTCTGTGGTTTTTTCAGTGTGTGTGTATCTGTGTGTGTGTATCTGTGTGTGCACGTACATGTGTGTGTGTGTGTGTGTGTGTGTGTGTGTGTGTGTGTGTGTGTGTGTGTGTGTGTGTGTGTGTGTGTGTGTAAGGTACATGTGTGTGTCACACACACTTCCAAACACACTACACACAAAACACTGACACACACACTAATACTACACACACATTCACACTGTTTTAAACATTTTGATGAGTTTTAATGAAGTGCTTGCTTTAAAAGGCACAGTTTATGTACATATATAACAGATATGTAAATCTCAAAGGTACAACTGACTATTATGGTATTACTGTCTTCATTATTATAACAGCCAAAATGAAGCCAAAATGATATAACTAAACACATAGTTCACATTTACACAAATATTTACTATAATGTTGATTGACTTTCACAAAATCTGGAGATAAAATTGATTTAAAACCCCAGATGTTCATATTTTACATACATTATATACAGCCGAGAGAGAGAATAAATGAACTAGCATCCCACGTTGACAACGAACAATTACACACAGCACATGACAAAACCCAAGAGAACTTATAGGACACATAATTAACACTAACAAGGAACAGGTGTAACAAAACAGACCAAACCAAACAAAACATCGAAACCATAGAACGGTGGCAGCTAGTACTCGGGAGACGACGACGCCGAAGCCTGCCCGAACAAGGAGAAGGAGCAACCTCGGCCGAAACCGTGACAGTACCCCCCCCCTTGACGCGCGGCTCCAGCCATGCGCCGACCCCGGCCTCGAGGACGACCAGGAAGACGCGGAGCAGGGCGCGTGGGAGATGACACGATGGAACTCGGTCAGAAGAGACGGGTCTAAGATGTCCCTCCTCGGCACCCAGCACCGCTCCTCCGGGCCGTACCCCTCCCACTCCACGAGATATTGGAGACCCCCCATCCGGCGTCTCGAATCCAGGATGGACCGAACAGTGTACGCCGGAGCCCCCTCGATGTCCAGCGGGGGCGGAGGAGTCTCTTCTATCTCATAGTCCTGGAGTGGACCAGCTACCACCGGCCTGAGGAGAGACACATGGAACGAGGGGTTAATATTCTTGTAATCAATTGGCAGTTGTAACCTGTAACACACCTCGTTCAATCTCCTCAGGACTTTAAAAGGCCCTACAAACCGCTGACCCAGCTTCCGGCAGGGCAGGCGGAGGGGCAGGTTTCTGGTCGAGAGCCAGACTCGATCTCCCGGTGTGTACACCGGCCCCTCACTGCGGTGGAGATCGGCGCTCGTCTTATGTCGACGGATGGCCCGCTGCAGATGGACGTGTGCAGCGTTCCACGTCTCCTCCGAGCGCCGCACCCACTCATCCACTGCAGGGGCATCGATCTGGCTCTGATGCCAAGGTGCCAGAGCCGGCTGGTACCCTAGCACACACTGGAAAGGAGTTAGTTTAGTGGAGGAGTGGAGGAGAGAGTTCTGTGCCATCTCAGCCCAGGGAACATACCTCGCCCACTCCTCCGGCCGGCCCTGGCAATACGACCTCAGAAACCTACCCACATCCTGGTTTACACGTTCGACCTGCCCATTGCTCTCCGGGTGGTACCCCGAGGTAAGGCTCACCGAAAACCCCAAACGCTCCATGAACGCTCTCCAGACTCTGGAGGTAACTGGGGGCCTCGATCAGACACTATATCCTCGGGTACCCCGTAATGCCGGAAGACGTGGGTGAATAGTGCCTCAGCGGTCTGTAGGGCAGTAGGGAGACCCGGCATGGGAAGGAGACGACAGGCCTTCGAGAACCGATCCACAACGACCAGGATGGTGGTATTCCCTGTGAGGGGGGGAGGTCTGTAACAAAATCCACCGAGAGGTGAGACCAGGGTCGTTGTGGAACGGGCAGGGGTTGTAACTTACCCCTGGGCAAGTGTCTGGGCGCCTTACACTGGGCACACACCGAGCAGGAGGAGACATAAACCCTCACATCCCTGGCTAACGTTGGGCCACCAGTACTTTGTGCTAAGGCAGTGCACTGTCCGGCCAATACCTGGATGCCCAGAGGAGGGGTGACGTGTGAGCCCAATAAATGAGTCGATCCCGAACCTTGAGCGGAACGTACGTCCCGACCCACCGGACACTGTGGAGGGCTAGGGTCGGTGTGTAACGCCCGCTCGATCTCCGTATCGACCTCCCACACCACCGGTGCCACCAGACAAGACCTCGGTAGTATGGGAGTGGGCTCAACGGACCTCTCCTCTGTGTCATACTACCGAGACAGGGCGTCTGCCTTTCCGTTCTGGGACCCAGGGATGTAAGTGATTTTAAACACGAACCGGGCTAGAAACATAGTCCACCGAGCCTGGCGAGGATTTAGTCTCCTAGCTGCCCGAATGTATTCCAGGTTACGGTGGTCAGTCAAAATGAGAAAAGGGTGTTGAGCCCCCTCAAGCCAATGCCTCCACACCTTTAGGGCCTGTACCACGGCTAACAGCTCCCTGTCCCCTATGTCATAATTTCGCTCCGCCGGACTGAGCTTTTTCGAGTAAAAAGCACAGGGGCAGAGTTTAGGTGGTGTGCCGGACCGTTGCTAGAGAACAGCCCCGATATCGGCTTCTGACGCGTCCACCTCCACTTGGAATGGTAAAGCGGGATCCGGATGCGCTAGCACCGGAGCTGAAGTAAACAGGTCCTTCAGTTTCCCAAAAGCCCTGTTCGCCTCAGCTGACCATCGCAAGCGCACCGGACCCCCCTTAAGAAGGGACGTTATGGGAGCTGCCACCTGTCCAAAAACCCCGGATAAAAAACCTCCGGTAGTAATTCGCAAAGCCCAAGAACTGCTGCACCTCTTTAACCGTGGTTGGGGTTTGCCAATTACGCACGGCTGACACACGGTCAACCTCCATCTTCACCCCTGACGCGGACAACTGATAATCCAAAAAGGAGACCGACTCCTGGAAGAACAGACATTTCTCTGCCTTGACATACAGGTCATGCTCCAACAGCCTCCTCAACACTCGGCGCACCAGGGCTACATGCTCGGCTCGGGTAGAACTGTACACCAGAATATCGTCTATGTACACGACCACACCCTGCCCCTGCATGTCCCGGAAAATCTCATCTACAAAGGATTGGAAGACTGACGGAGCATTCATTAACCCGTATGGCATGACGAGATACTCGTATTGACCTGAGGTGGTACTAAATGCTGTCTTCCATTCATCGCCCTCCCTAATGCGCACCAAGTTTTATGCGCTCCTGAGGTCCAAATTTTGTGAAGAACCGTTGCCCCGTGTAATGACTCCGTCATAGTCGCAATCAGAGGGAGTGGATAACTATATTTCACAGTAATCTGATTGAGACCGCGGTAATCAATACACGGGCGCAAACCTCCATCTTTTTTCTTCACAAAAAAGAAGCTCGAGGACGCAGGGGAAGTGGAGGGCCGTATGTATCCCTGTCCCAGAGAGCAATCGCGCCGCCCTCGCCTTGCGGAAATTTTTCGATCTACAAAATTCCCAGCTGCGCCTGAATCTACTAGCGCCTTATGCTGGGAATGAGGTGCAACCTGTGGAACACAAACAGGTATGGTTAGGTGCACGACAGAGAGCTCTGGGTAAGTGGGGCGCCTACTCACCTGGGAGGACTCCCCAGTGCGTGGCCTGCCGTCTCGTCCTCCTGGAGACCCTCCCCAGCACCTAGCCGCAGTGTGCCCTCCACGGCCACAGTTGGTGCAGGGGACGGCCCCCCTCGGACTCCTTCTCCTCCGTTCTCTAGCGCCAGCTCCCCCGAGCTCCATGGGACTCGGCTCGGAGGTGCTGAAGGGTGGAATGGGCGACCCCCACCCAGGACGTCCGCGGGTGGCGAGCAGGGTGTCTAGCCGAATGGCCATGTCAACCAATTGGTCAAACGTGAGAGTGGTGTCCCTGCACGCCAACTCTCTACGGACGTCCTCCCGGAGGCTGCAGCGGAAGTGGTCTATGAGGGCCCGCTCATTCCACCCTGCATCTGCCGCTAGAGTCTGGAACTCCAGTGCAAACTCTTGAGCGCTCCTCATCCCCTGCCGGAGGTAGAATAGACGCTCCCCCGCCGCCTTCCCCTCAGGTGGATGGTCGAACACTGCCCGGAAGCGGCGGGAGAACTCCGCATAGGTGATCGTTGCGGCGTCTATCCTCCTCCATTCGGCGTTGGCCCACTCCAACGCCTTGCCGGTGAGACAGGAGATGAGGGCGGAAACGCTCTCGTGTCCCGAGGGCGCCGGGTGTACGGTGGCGAGGTAGAGTTCGACTTGCAAAAGGAAACCCTGACACCCGGCAGCGGTGCCGTCGTACGCCCTCGGGAGCGAGAGCCGAATCCCACTGGGTTCCGGAAGTTGGACAGGTGGACTGACCGATGGTGGTGTGGTAGGTGGGGGCGTGGGTACCCCGCTGGTCTCCCATCGATGGAGGGTGTTCATCACTCTATCCAGAGCGTGCCCGATCTGGTTGATCCTGTCCTCCTGTCCACGAAGGCGCTCCTCAATAACCTCGGTAGGTGCGGCTGCTCCTGCTGATTCCATGGTGGATGGTGTGTAATTCTGTCAAGGTTGAGCGTAGATGTGGTGTGGAATCAAGCGCAGGACACACAGAGGCTTCGTACTAACGTCTTTAGTGAAGACAACAAAAGAACAAGCCAACACGGCTAAATACAACCCGGCAGGCAAGCGAACTTTACGCACACCGGTAATAGTACAAAACAAAAGCGCACACTGTGCGGAACTCTCTACAAAACAATGCTGAGAGAATAAATGAACTAGCATCCCACGTTGACAACGAACAATTACACACAACACATGACAAAACCCAAGAGAACTTATAGGACACATAATTAACACTAACAAGGAACAGGTGTAACAAAACAGACCAAACCAAACAAACATCGAAATATAGAACGGTGGCAGCTAGTACTCGGGAGACGACGACCGCCGAAGCCTGCCCGAACAAGGAGAAGGAGCAGCCTCGGCCGAAACCGTGACACACATGAGCTGTTCGAATACAATATGTCAAGGAGGATTTGAAATATGAAAGGGATTCGTTTTTTTCATGTCATTCCAAGATGGCGGTTCTGTGCTGACAACCCTTCATCTCTCTACAGGGAGCTTCCCTTCATCCCAAATGGCACCTTGTTCTCTATAGAGCACTGCCTTTGACCAGGGCCATTTGGGGGATAGGTAATAGAGTGTCATTTGAGACGTATCCCTTGTATAGATTATATAGTCCTACATTATTTTGGGTAGCTAGGCTGTAGAGTAGATGGCGTCTTCTGGAGTGTCTTTAGAGAGGTGTACAGCAGGGTATCTTGTAGATTCTACACTATCTTTGGGTAGCTGGGCTGTAGAATAGATGGAATCATCCTGGGTTCCACTGGCTGTTGGAGGGCTTGAAGAGACTCTAGAATCTTTGGGTAGATCCACATTGGAGTAGATGAGAGAAGCTGGGCGATCTGCAGTAGAATAGCTTGGATTTATATCATCTTTGGGGAAGCTAGTGTTAGCATAGATGTCACAGTGTGGAATCAAGTATGGGTTTGTAGAGGCTTGGCTAGCAGGGTAGGTTGTGGAGTCTTGGCCAGAAGGGTAGGTTGTAGAGGCTTGGCCAGCAGGGTAGGTTATAGAGTTGGTAGGTGAGTTGACAGTAGAGTAGACTGAAGAGATGACCACAGGGATTGTGTCTGTCTGTCTGTCTGTCTGCCTCTCTGATCTCCTCATACACACAGTCAACCTGCATAGAGAACCAATGACAATAAATACATGTTCAGATATGAAAAGAAGTGGAGGGCCCTCAACCATCAACCAGTGTTGCTTGCCACTGTTTTTCTTCATGGAATGTTAGCAGGTTACACCACAATCCCACTAGAGGACGCTATAGACTCACACAGTCAACCATAAGATGTTTAGTTTACCATCACACACAGCCAACCTCCCTGTCTATCCCCTCTGCATTACAAGTTGTTATGGACAAACACACACACACACACACACACACACACCCTTGTATCTCTCACCTCTCCAGTAGGGTCAGGTTGTGTGTTGGAGGAGACTGGTGGTGGTGGTGGTGTTCTCCTGGTTCCTCTCCTCTGTCTGTAGAACCGGAGCAGGACCAGTCCTAACACTGTCACCATGACTACCAGACCAACACTGGTCCACACCATCAGACCTGACCACAGACAGGAGGAGAGACTTTACAGAGTACTGTATATATCATAGATACCATCAGACCTGACCACAGACAGGAGGAGAGACTTTACAGAGTACTGTATATATCATAGATACCAACAGACCTGACCACAGACAGGAGGAGAGACTTTTCAGAGTACTGTATATATCATAGATACCATCAGAGCTGACCAGAGATAGTTACAACGTTCATTCGGTCAGTTGGTTTCTCAGTTGGTCAGCGGGTTGGTCAGTCAGTCTCTCAGTAAGGCAAGACAGACAGAC
>CM072244.1:29587773-29590824 GCA_036851935.1 Coregonus suidteri | reverse complement strand
AACTGTGCTAGCTGGTTGTGTAGTCAAGTAACTTTTAAAAGTACAGAAACTGTGATAGTAAAGTAACATTTAACAGTTTATTAACTGTGATAGTAAAGTAACTTTAACAGTATAGCAACTAAGGATTAACTGTCGCAGAATGAAGATACTTCATGTTGTCTCCTGCTGTTTTTCTCTCAGGTGAGTTCTGTCTGTCTGTCTGCCTGTCTGCCTGTCTGCCTGTCTGCCTATCTGTCTGTCTGTCTGCATGTTTGTCTGTCTGTATCAGTTTCTATACTAATGTCTGGATAATATAGTACATAAGGAATAAGATATGTGTTTGTCTATAAGGAGCCAGAAAGTTGTACAGTTCTGTGTTTGTTTTTCACATGTATCTTATGATAATGCACTGAACTTAGAATGTTTGATATATTTGATATATTTTACCTTGGTTTGTGCAGGGTTAAAGTAAGATAGGCAGGGTTAAAGGACGATGTGCACGGGTAAAGTCTGATTTGTAGAGGTAAAGTAAGATTTGTGCTGGGTAAAGTAAGATTTGTGCAGGGTTAAAGTACGATTTATGCAGGGCTAAAGTAAGATTTGTTGAAGGTTAAAGTAAGATTTATGCAGGGTTAAAGTAAGATTTATGCAGGGTTAAAGTAAGATAGGCAGGGTTAAAGGAAGATGTGCACGGGTAAAGTATGATTTGTAGAGGGTTAAAGTAAGAGTTGTGCTTGGTTAAAGTACAATTTCTGCAGGGTTAAAGTAAGATTTATGCGGGGTTAAAGTAAGATTTGAGCAGGTTTAAGTATATCTCACAGGTCATCAAATTGAATTGACTGAGTTGAAACATCTAGTTTATTAGAATAACTGTAACCTCGTCCCCAGCGTCAATAGAGAGAGAAAGAACCGGCTGGTTGTCGAGATTAGAATATATTTATTCATCAGTACCGATAACATTCTGTAGGGGGCGATGTGGAGGTTGTTTAATTTATTTTACTGAGATCTCAGTTGCTTGTCTGTTATGTGATGACATCATTCATTAAGGGGGAGTTGGGTTGTAGAGGAGGGATGTTTCTTCTGTTCAGAAACTCATCTGTTGAGTTGATCATTTACAAAGACTGTATTTGGATCAATGAAATGTAAGAAAAAGTAATACAATATATTGATGTATACTTCAACTATATTATCATCTCAACAATGTGTTCCTCCTCTGCTGAAACAAATGTGGTAACTTTAGAAAAGAGAAGTTGACAGTTTTAACACAAG
The DNA here is from genome assembly GCA_036851935.1 of Coregonus suidteri. Classification (NCBI taxonomy): domain Eukaryota; kingdom Metazoa; phylum Chordata; class Actinopteri; order Salmoniformes; family Salmonidae; genus Coregonus; species Coregonus suidteri. The sequence goes on along the minus strand of CM072244.1, from coordinate 29,589,576 downwards.
TCTAACATCCGGCCGGATTGAACCAGTTTCTCTCAGCAGGACATATAGACCTGTAGACGCTGAGGTCAATACAGAGAAATTAGGATGTATCAGCTAATGTCCACCCACTCTACCACCACCATCACTATCTCAATCTCTCTGACATGCATTTTATACTGTTTATTTCACTTTTGTTTATTATCTATTTCACTTGCTTTGGCAATGGAAACATATGTTTCCCATGCCAATAAAGCCCTTTGAATTGAATTGAATTGAATTGAGAGAGAGAGAGAGAGAGAGAGAGAGAGAGAGAGAGAGAGAGAGAGAGAGAGAGAGAGAGAGAGAGAGAGAGAGAGAGAGAGCGAGAGAGAGAGAGAGAGAGAGAGAGAGAGAGAGAGAGAGAGAGAGAGAGGAGAGAGAGAGAGAGAGAGACGTGGAGAGAGAGAGAGAGAGAGAGAGAGAGAGAGAGAGAGAGAGAGAGAGAGAGAGAGAGAGAGAGAGAGAGAGAGAGAGAGAGAGAGAGAGAGAGAGACTGGTGATGAGAGAGAGAGAGAGAGAGGAGGGGTGTTAGAGGAGGGAGGAGCTTTCAACTAAGGAAGACAGATCATTTCAGAAACACCCCTGCTGTCAAACGAATAGCTGACAGAGAAGCTGTTGTGGACCTGTGCAAGCTGGTAGTTATAGTCAAGTAACAGGTTGAACAGTAGTAGTAACTGAGGAGTAAACTGTCCAGAATGAAGATACTCCATGTTGTCTCCTGCTGTCTCCTCTCAGGTGAGCTATGTCTGTCTGTATCAGTTTATATACTACTGTCTGGATTATATAGTACAGAAGGAATAAAAAAAATTACTTGTCTATAAGGTTTTACAGTTCTGAGTTTGTTTTTCACATGTACCTTATGATAATGCACTGAACTTAGAATGCTTGATATGTTGGTCTTTTACCTTGGTTTATGCAGGGTTAAAGTAAGATTATGCAGGGTTAAAGGAAGATGTGCACGGTTCAAGTATGATTTGTGCAGGGATAAAGTAAGTTTTATGCAGGGTTAAAGTAAGATTTGAGCAGGTTTAAGTATATCTCACAGGTCATCAGTTGTGACTGTACTGTGTGTTTCTGTTTGACAGCTCTGTGTGTGGTGGAGTCAGCTGACATGAATGTGAAGGAGGTGGTGGGAGGACAAGTCACTGTGGGCTGCTCATTCACATTGGCAGGGACCAACATCAAACGCTTTTGCAAGGGGACATGTTCTGGTAAAGAAATTCTGGTTCAAACTAATGGGAGCAAGAATGTATGTCAAGGTAGATACAGTATAGAAGACAACAGAAATGGAATCTTCTATGTGACCATCAAGAACCTGATGAAGTCAGACTCTGGGACCTACTGGTGTGGAGTGGAGAGATTTATAAAGGACACATACCAAGAGGTGTATCTCATAGTTACAGATGGTAAGTGAACACTACATGTAAATTGATATCTAGTAATGAACTTCCTGACTTATATCCCCTGACATAAAGTTGTTTCAGTATTGGTGTTTATATGTACTTTCTACTGACTCACAGCTCCTCCTACTCCTACACCGTCACCTGTCACCTCCAGCTCGACCCCATGTCTCCACAACCCTCCCAAACCTCTCTGCAGCATCCCCAAACACCTCCACAATCCTCCCAAACCTCTCTACAACGTTTCTGACATCTGGAGATATCAGTGGTCACTTTTCATCAGGAACAGGTATGATGAATCTCTCATCTCAGACATTACAACTAACATGATGTGATATTAAATTAATTCTGGAGGAAATCAATTGTAACTGTTTATGCTTTGGAC
>CM072244.1:29555273-29585273 GCA_036851935.1 Coregonus suidteri | reverse complement strand
CATCAATCTGTCAACATGAAGAAGTTGCTGCAAACATCACTTGTAAGTTAGACAAGTCAGTTTCAACAGATAATGGATTCTCAGACTCAAAGGCTGCGTTAACACAGGCAGCCCAATTCTGATCTTAATAATTGGTCTTTTGACCAATCAGATTAGATATGTTGCCAATAATTGGTGTCTGTGTAAATGCAGCCATATTAACCATGTAGTTCTTCATTGACATTGTTTGGTTTGCACCTTGACTCATGTTGGTTGAGGGCCCTCCACTTCTTTTCATATCTGACCATGTAGTTGTTGTCATTGGCTCTCTATGCAGGTTGACTGTGTGTATGAGGAGATCAGAGAGGCAGACAGACAGACAGACACACTTCCTGTGGTCCTCTCTTCAGTCTACTCTACTGTCAACTCGTCTACCAACTCTTCAACCTACCCTGCTGGTCAAAACTCTACAACCTACCCTGCTGGCCACGCCTCTACAACCTACACTGCTGGCCAAGCATCTACAACATACCCTGCTAGCTCTGCCACAGGTATTCTACAGATTGATGGGTAACTGCAGACAGTGGGGAGAACAAGTATTTGATACACTGCCGATTTTGCAGGTTTTCCTACTTACAAAGCATGTAGAGGTCTGTAATTTTTATCATAGGTACATTTCAACTGTGAGAGACGGAATCTAAAACAAAAATCCAGAAAATCACATTGTATGATTTTTAAGTAATTAATTTGCATTTTATTGCATGACATAAGTATTTGATACATCAGAAAAGCAGAACTTAATATTTGGTACAGAAACCTTTGTTTGCAATTACAGAGATCATACGTTTCCTGTAGGTCTTGAACAGGTTTGCACACACTGCAGCAGGGATTTTGTCCCACTCCTCCATACAGACCTTCTCCAGATCCTTCAGGTTTCGGGGCTGTCGCTGGGCAATATGGACTTTCACCTCCCTCCAAAGATTTTCTATTGGGTTCAGGTCTGGAGACTGGCTAGGCCACTCCAGGACCTTGAGATGCTTCTTACGGAGCCACTCCTTAGTTGCCCTGGCTGTGTGTTTTGGGTCGTTGTCATGCTGGAAGACCCAGCCACGACTGGGCATCTTCAATGCTCTTACTGAGGGAAGGAGGTTGTTGGCCAAGATCTCGCGATACATGGCCCCATCCATCCTCCCCTCAATACGGTGCAGTCATCCTGTCCCCTTTGCAGAAAAGCATCCCCAAAGAATGATGTTTCCACCTCCATGCTTCACGGTTGGGATGGTGTTCTTGGGGTTGTACTCATCCTTCTTCTTCCTCCAAACACGGCGAGTTGAGTTTAGACCAAAAAGCTCTATTTCTGTCTCATCAGACCACATGACCTTCTCCCATTCCTCCTCTGGATCATCCAGATGGTCATTGGCAAACTTCAGACGGGCCTGGACATGCGCTGGCTTGAGCAGGGGGACCTTGCGTGCACTGCAGGATTTTAATCCATGACGGCGTAGTGTGTTACTAATGGTTTTCTTTGAGACTGTGGTCCCAGCTCTCTTCAGGTCATTGACCAGGTCCTGCCGTGTAGTTCTGGGCTGATCCCTCACCTTCCTCATGATCATTGATGCCCCACGAGGTGAGATCTTGCATGGAGCCCCAGACCGAGGGTGATTGACCGTCATCTTGAACTTCTTCCATTTTATAATAATTGGGCCTACAGCCCATCCCAGCCTTGTGCAGGTCTACAATGTTATCCCTGATGTCCTTACACAGCTCTCTGGTCTTGGCCATTGTGGAGAGGTTGGAGTCTGTTTGACTGAGTGTGTGGACAGGTGTCTTTTATACAGATAACAAGTTCAAACAGGTGCAGTTAATACAGGTAATGAGTGGAGAACAGGAGGGCTTCTTAAAGAAAAACTAACAGGTCTGTGAGAGCCGGAATTCTTACTGGTTGGTAGGTGATCAAATACTTATGTCATGCAATAAAATGCAAATTAATTACTTAAAAATCATACAATGTGATTTTCTGGATTTTTGTTTTACATTCCGTCTCTCACAGTTGAAGTGTACCTATGATAAAAATTACAGACCTCTACATGCTTTGTAAGTAGGAAAACCTGCAAAATCGGCAGTGTATCAAATACTTGTTCTCCCCACTGTACGTGGAGTGTGTTTGAAAGTGGCCGTTGCCAAATAAGTGGGAGGAGCAACATAAGTGGGTGTTTGGAAACCTAACAGCTAATTGGGCAGTTTGGTTTCCACTCAAAATCGATATGTGTGGCTGCTTGCTTTTTCCTTGTAGCATTTTAGCTAACCCTAACCCGTTTCCTAACCTTAACCTCCTTCTCCTAACCTACTAGGTTAGTTCTCCTAAGCTGCCATGTTAGTTATCCTAACCGACAAATTTAATTATCCTAACCTGCTATTTTATTTATTGTAACCTGCCACGTTAGTTTTCCTAACCTGCCACATTAATTATCCTAACCTGCCTTTTTAATTATCCTAACCTGCCACCTTAATTCTCCTAACGTGCCACGTTAATTATCCTAACCTGCCACGTTAATTATCCTAACATCCCACGGTAATTCTCCTAACCTGCCACGTTAATTATCCTAACATCCCACGGTAATTATCATAAACTGCCACGTTAATTATCCTAACATCCCACGGTAATTACCATAAACTGCCACGTTAATTATCCTAACATCCCACGGTAATTATCATAAACTGCCACGTTAATTATCCTAACATCCCACGGTAATTATCATAAACTGCCACGTCAATTATCCTAACATCCCACGGTAATTACCATAAACTGCCATGTTAATTATCCTAACATCCCACGGTAATTATCATAAACTGCCTAACCGGCCTCGCTAAAATGCTACAAAGAAACAGCAAGCAGCCACTCAAAACAGTCTTGAGTGGCAACCAATCTTCCCAATTAGCTGTTATGTTTCCATACACCCACTTATGTAAATCCTAACACTTATGTCGCAATGCCAACTTTCACACACACTCCACATATGGTGTTACCCATACTTGATTCCACACTGTGACATGCTAATGCTTCCCCAAAGATTATATAAATCCAAGCTATTCTACTGCAGATCGCCCAGCTTCTCTCATCTACTCCAATGTGGAATCTACCCACAGATTCTAGAGTCTCTTCAAGCCCTCCAACAGCCAGTGGAACCCAGGATGATTCCATCTATTCTACAGCCCAGCTACCCAAAGATACTGTAGAATCTACAAGATACCCTGCTGTATACCTCTCTAAAGACACTCCAGAAGACGCCATCTACTCTACAGCCCAGCTACCCATAATAATGTAGGACTATATAATCTATACAAGGGATGTGTCTCAAATGACACTCTATTACCTATCCCCCATATGGCCCTGGTCAAAGGCAGTGCTCTATAGAGAACAAGGTGCCATTTGGGATGAAGGGAAGCTCCCTGTAGAGAGATGAAGGGTTGTCACCACAGAGCCGCCATCTTGGAATGACATGAAAAAAAAGAAATCCCTTTCATGTTTCAAATCCTCCTTGACATATTGTATTCAAACAGCTCATGTGGTTTTACTGTATATAATGTATGTAAAATATGAACATCTGGGTTTAAAATCAATTTTATCTCCAGATTTTGTTAAAGTCAACCAACATTATTGTTAATATTTGTGTAAATATGAACTATGTGTTTTGTCATATCATTTTGGCTTCATTTTGGCTGTTATAATAATGAAGACAGTAATGCCATAATAGTCAGTTGTACCTTTGAGATTTACATATCTATTATATATGTACATAAACTGTACCTTTTAACTTTTAAAGCACTTCATTAAAACTCATCAACATGTTTAAAACAGTGTGAATGTGTAGTATTAGTGTGTGTAGTGTGTGTTTTTCAGTGTGTGTGGACATGTAGAGAAAGAGGAAGACTGAGACACACCCACACCTTACACACACACACACACACACACACACACACACACACACACACACACACACACACACAACACACACACACACACACACACACATCCACCCACCCACCCACACAAACACACACACACGTACGCACGCACACACAGATACACACACACACACAGATACACACACACTGAAAAACCACAGAGAGAGCAGACTCAATAGCATCACAGGTACTGTAACAGGAGTAGTAAAGGGTTGAGTGATTGTAGACAGTACAGGGAGAGATGAGACTTCACTGGGAGAGAATCATGATGACGGTCTGTATCACTATACTATATCTCCTCTCAGGTAGGTTTACAGTACACTGTTACACTAGCGACTGGTCCTAGATCAGGTCTATACTGTTACAATAGAGACTGGTCCTAGATCAGGTCTACACTGTTACACTAGAGACTGGACCTGGATCAGTCAACCTTCTATGGGTCAGTTAGTGTCAAGTAATATCAAGTACTGGAGGGACAGATGAAGGAGCTTCGTTGTGAATACTCCTTCACCAACCAGGACAATATCAAGTACTTCTGTCGGATCGATGACCACCTATCCTGCCGGGACCTGATCCGGACCGGGAAGCATGACGTCTGGGTGAGAGAGGGGAGATTCTCTATGTACGACAACACCACTGCTGCGGTCTTCACTGTCATTATAGACATGCTGAGCCTGAAGGATGCTGGGAAATACTGGTGTGGAATGGACATCTTCTTATTGCCGGATGATGTCAGTGAGATTCAACTGCAGGCTCTATATCGTGGAGCTCTGCCCCATAGGGGAGCTCTGCTCCTATTGGTTTACCCACTGCCCTAAGGCAGTATCAGCCTGAGACAAAATTATGCACACACCTGCAGCCAATAGGAGTACAGGTGTCCCTATAAGAGGGGATGCCTCCCCTCAATCAGCCTCCCGAGATATTTATCTTCAGCGACTGGACTAGACTGAAGAGCCAAGAAGAGACGAAGAAGAAGACTCAGGACGAAGATACGCCGTCGATTTTCCAGTTCATCGACGTCGTCCTAAATGAGCGCACCAGGAGATTTTCCACCCCCAAAAGCTATTTTCAGACCTCAATGCCGTTGTTCCTCTATTGCGACTACGGACCCCCACGACTTGTGTTTCGTGTGTTTGGGTGCGCAGCACGCCAAAGACGGAACCGGCGTTCCCCCTAATTGCACCTCCTGCGCCCTCCTTCCTATGAAGGAGAGGAAGCAGCGTTGGGCGTTCTTTAGGGAGGATATTCCCTTACAGGACGTACTGTCTATACTAGCCTCTGCTTCAGATGCGTCGTCAGACGGTGCTGAATCAGAGGATGACAAGGAGGGAGGAGAGGAGATGGATATTCCCATGGAACAGTCCGACCCTCACACTCAAACTTTTAAGACCCCCTTTCCATTGGAAAGCGAGAGGTCTTATGGCTCCTTGGGCGATGACGACACGGGCTCTGACACGTTAGTAGCCCTGTCCTTCGCAGCGGCCTCTCTGCGCTCAGACTTCCCTGGGCTCATTGAGCGGGCGGCCAAACGACTGGAGATAGCGCTGCCCCCCATTCCCCCCCCCTGCGGAGGTGGATATGATGGAGGGCGGACCCTATTCTCGGCCGAGGAAGGCAGCTGAGCCATTGGCTCCGGCTATGCCTTCTCTCAGCAAATATGTCGAGGGCTCATGGGAGGCACCCTTGGCGGCGCGTTCGCCGGCCAAGATGTACTGCCCATTCACAAGAGTGGAAGGACGAGAGAGGGCTGCCAGGGGAATCCCTAGGCTCGAGAGCGCCATAGCGGCGTATCTAGTGCCAGGTTCGAGTCCCTGGGCGGCCTCCAAGAAAGCCACTCTACCAACCCAAAAGGACAGGCTCACAGCACAGCTGGCAGAGAAGTCCTTTACGTTGGGAGCCCAGGCTGTGTCAGCAGCAAACAACATTGCCCTCCTCGCAGCCTCCCTATCCCGTTTAACGACGGGAAGGTCTGAGTTAATGAGTGAGGAGGTGGAAGAGGCGTCCAGGATTTCTGGCGCTATTCTCCATCTGACACAGGCGTCTGCTATCTGCGCGGGAAGGTCCATGGCCACTTCGGTGGTTATTGAACGTCACCTCTGGCTGTCATTGACTTCCATGAAGGAGACTGACCGAGCGTCGCTGCTCAACGCACCCCTCTCTGATGACGGGCTCTTTGGAGTCGCTGTCAAAGAGGTGACGGAGCGTTTTAAGAAGTTAGACGAAGACAGGAAGCAGCTGGCTCGACACCTGCCATTGGCAGGGAGATCCAGCCATTTGCCAGCAAAACCGTCCACCTCGAACGCCCCCGGTAGATCTTCTACGGTGAGGCGGCGTGTCAGGCGTCAGACGTCGGCCACTAGCAGCAGGAGAGCGGGCACCGCCCCCCCAGCAGCACCTGTGGTCACGACGATTCCGCCAGCGAGAGAGGTTGTCGTCAAGTCGCCCTGGCAGCACCCCAAGGGGACGCAGAAGAGGCGAAGACAAAGACGGGACGAGGGGGAGAGAATGGGAGATGGCTCGTCCTGGGACGCGACCGAGCCCACTGTTCCCCCTCACCCTTCTGTTCGGGGCATGGAGGGAAATTTTTGTTTTCATGTGTTTAATAAAGAGTTGGCTCCCACTGACATTGTCACAAGAGAGCCCTTTTTCCATGACACGTTGGAGAACGTTCAGAGTACTTCACGCCCTATGTTTCTCTCCCATCACTCTGAGTGTAGCTCAACCCACCTAGGGTGTGTAGCTGAGCACACACAAGAGAGGAGAGAGAAAAAAGGTAGCAAGACGCAGCCTTAGCTCACCTCATAAAAATCTCACACTACAGACTCCTAGGAGCACTGTAGTGAAAGTCTCACATAGCAGGCTACAGTCTCAGTCAGAATATGACATGAAGACGCAGCCGCTAGTTGGGAATGACGCTTTGTCTCAGGCTAATGCCTCAGTCAGCGCAGTTCAGACCCGTGCTGCGTTAACGGAGGGCCGGAATACTAGAGTTACGGAAGTAACCAACGTATTGGCGGCCCCACTCACCACAGAACGTATTGATTCTCACCACTCTGTATGTAGCCCGACTCACCAGAGGTGTGTAATGGAGCATACACAGGAGGCGAATGTGAGGAAGGTATCAGGGCACAGCCCTATGTTACCGAGGAGAGACCTCATGTCACAGACTCCTAGGAGCTCTGTAGAGAGAGTCTCTCATGACAGATTGCAGTCTCGGTCAGAGTATGACATGATGACGCGATCTACATATGGGGATGTCGCTCTGTCTCAGGCTAATGCCTTAGTCAGCGTAGTACAGACTCATACTGCGTTCAAGGAGGGCCGGAACACTAGAGTTACAGGCGTAACCAACGTATCAGCGCCCCCGTTTAACACAGAACGTAATGATACCCACTACTCTCAGCCCACCTAGAGTGCGCAGTTGAGCAGACTCATGTGACTAGTGAAAAAGAGGTATCATGGCGCCACCTTGTGGTACCAGTTAGAGACCGCACTTTGAAGACTCTTAGGAGTACTGTAGTGGATGGTTCTCATGGCAGGCAGCAGTCTCGGCCAGACAATGGCATGATGACGCAATTGCTATCCGGGGACGGCGCTCTGTCTCAGGTTGACACCTTAGTCAGCGCAGTTCAAACCCGTGCTACGTTCACGGAGGGCCGGAATACTAGAGTTACAGACGTAACCAACGTATTAGGGCCCCCGATTCTCTCAGAACGTGCTGATATTTCCTCTCCCTTTTGAGGGGGGGCCGCCTCGGCCTGTTCCACCACCTCAGTGCTGGGGAATAGCGGCGGCAAGGGCCATAGAGGAATACAGGTCCTTCCTACTGAATGTACCACAGATTCGCGCGTGCCCGCTTTCTCTGCATTGCTGGCAGTGGCAACGAAGCTGTACCCTCTCACGCTGGCTAGAACAGACGTTGCAGAAGGGTTATGCCCTCCAATTCCATCGGACCCCACCCCCATTCAGGGGAGTGGTGGAGACGGTGATGAAAACGCCAGAAAAAGTGGCCGCTCTGATGTCAGAGATTACGGAACTTTTGGCGAAGGAGGCGGTCACAGTAGTTCCCTAGGAGCAAAGGAACAAGGGGCTATATTCGCCTTATTTCCTAGTGCCCAAAAAGACGGGGGGAGTGAGGCCGACATTTGATTAACGCACTCTCAACGAGAGCGTAACCAAACGGCCCTTCCGAATGCTGACGACAAAACGTCTACTGGAATGTGTCCAGAAGGGAGACTTTTGTACAAGCATAGACCTAAAGGACGCGTACTTTCATGTGCCGATACAATCGCGTCACAGGAAGTTTCTGCGATTCGCCTTTCAAGGGGTGGCGTACGAGTTCACGAGGATGCCATTCGGGTACGCCCTGGCACCTCAAACGTTTTCCAAATGTGTGGAGGCGGCATTGGAACCGTTGCGGCGCCAGGGGATAAGGCTATTAGCCTGCCTAGACGACCTACTGGTTCTCGCCCCGTCAGCAGAGCTGGCGTTCACTCACACGACACAGACAGTGATTCATCTCACACGTCTGGGGTTCGCTCTGAATTGGAAAAAGAGCGGGCCCTGGCCCAGTCATCCGATTGTCTATCTGGGAATACAGCTAGACACTGTAATGATGAGGGCTCGAATTTCGGACCCTCGAAGGGAAGCACTATTGCTAGCGCTGAGGAAGTGTCGTCCGAATCACACTGTGACGGCGCTGTCAATCATGTCACTTTTGGGTCTCATGTCGTCAGCACATTCAGTGGTCCCGCTGGGGCTCCTGCACATGCGCAGGATGCAGCGATGGTTCGCCCAAATAAGACTAGACCCAGTGCGTCAACGTCATCGGTTGGTGGTGGTTCCTCTCTCGCTAAGGGCAGACTTGAACTATTGGAGGAATCCGAGCGTTCTCACGCACTGAGTCCCGATAGGCAAGGTGTCATCCTACATTCCAGTGTTTACAGATGCCTCTCTGACTGGATGGGGAGGGACATGCCAGACACAATTGATAGGAGGTGTGTGGCCTCGTTCGAGCCGCCACATCAACCTCTTGGAGTTGGAAACGGTTCGACTGGTTCTGACCCACTTCGCGTCTACCCTTCGGGGTCGCGATGTGCTGGTCTGGTCAGAACACCGGACCACAGTAGCTCACATAAATCGCCAGGGAGGAGTCAGGTCTTCTGTTCTCCACCGGGCAGCAGAGGAATTGTGGCTGCGGGCTCACAAGCATCTTCGCTCATTGAGAGCAGCACACATTCCGGGCTACTTGAACGTAGGAGCAGACCTCATGTCAAGAGGGGGTCCTCGAGACGACGAGTGGTGTCTGCATCCGGACATTGTTCTCCAAATTTGGGAACAGTTCGGGAGAGCCGAGGTGGATCTATTCGCGTCACGTTGTGAACGCGCAATGTCCCCTATGGTTCTCTCTGAGGGAACAGGACGAACCACCACTGGGCAGAGACGCATTCGCGCACCTCCCGTGGCCGAGAGTTCTTCTGTATGCATTCCCTCCGCTGTCTTGCATTCTCCCACTGCTAGCCAGGGTGAGATCAGGAGGGCTGTCAATGATATTGATAGCCCCCGATTGACCAGGGGCTCCATGGTTTGCGGAGATGAGTCAGATGTTGATTGCGCCACCTTGGCCAATTCCACATCGACGGGACGCGTTGACTCAGGCGGGAGGCTCGATGGGGCAGTTGCCCATAATCGGCCAACCACTGAAGGCTTGGTTCCTGAGAGGGACAGGCTGAGGCGCCGTGGGTTATCTGATGCAGTGATCAGAACCATACAGGTGCACGGTCCAGTTCCACTTCTAGGATGTATGCCAGCAGATGGAAAGTTTTTTCACGATGGTGTATCACACAAGGTGTGGACCCCATGAGCTGTCAGGTTGAAAGTGTGCTCTCTTTCCTACAGTTTATGTTTGATAAGCAGAGATCGCCCGCCACCATTAAGGTGTTTGCAGCGGCGATTTCAGCTGGTCACGAGGGGTTTGGCAGAACGAATGTTTTCAGCCACCCTCTAGTGAAACGTTTCTTATTAAATGCTTCATTGCTTGTGCCCAGTGCGCGCTTTGCCATGTTACATTGAGCGCACAGCAGCGATTAGGTCATCGCCTCAGCTGTTTGTGTGTCACGGTGCGGCTGCACTAGGTAGACCACTTTCAAAACAGCGCTTGTCTCATTGGCTTTGTGAATGCATTGAGACAGCTTATGAGGCAGCGGGGCGACAATTGCCTCAGGGTCTCAGAGCTCACTCCACTCGTGGAGTGGCAGCTTCTACTGCCCTTTTCAGAGGAACAGGGGTAGAGGATATCTGTAGAGCGGCGTCATGGTCAAGGCCGTCTCCATTTATCCGTTTCTATCTCTTGGATATGTCTTCTAACTCTTTGGCTCGGTCTGTACTCAGTGTAGCTGAGGGGAGACTATTAGCTAGAAGGAGAGGAAAGCAGGACTGTGGAGATAGGTTTCCATCAGGTCCGCTTCTGATAGAAGGACATATTTTTTGCATGACTCCTGACTGACAGGTTCAGTACAGTAGAGGGCATGTATTGATCTGCCCACCAGTGATTCACTGGAGTGAGGCGGAATGATGGGTGATAATAGTAGTAACTGGGTTACGATGCTATTAGACCAGTCATGACAATTTGACAGAATTTGAAGTCATCTATCTGCTTGTCCAGATTAGTATGAGTCATGTTCTGGTATCTGCCCACTAGTCATTGGTGTTGCCATTCGACTAGGTGGGGCGGGTCTTTAACCGATGACGCGATATATTGTGACGCCTGTATGGGTACAGTGGTTGCAGTACTGCGGGAATTGGTTGCAGCCATTGCTAGGCCTGACCTTTTCATTTTGATGGGAAGTGTTGGGCTCGGCAGGGAGTACATTTTGGAGCGCTACGCTCCGCCTTAAACCAATAGGAGCAGAGCTCCCCTATGGGGCAGAGCTCCACGATATAGAACGATTATTTACCGGAGTGTAACTCCAGTTCTATGAGTGGAGCGGAGCCCCATAGGACTTAAGGCCCTGCCGACCCTCTCTAGTCTCACTGAAGATAAATATCTCGGGAGGCTGATTGAGGGGAGGCATCCCCTCTTATAGGGACACATGTACTCCTATTGGCTGCAGGTGTGTGCATAATTTTGTCTCAGGCTGATGCTGCCTTAGGGCAGTGGGTAAACCAATAGGAGCAGAGCTCCCCTATGGGGCGGAGCTCCACTCATAGAACTGGAGTTACACTCCGGTAACTAATCGTTACACCAGGTAGGCACTTTATCTCTGTGTTTCATTGGTTAATCCTGTCCCTCTTTAAACAAAGTACCACTAATAAAGGATTTATATAGCAGGGGCGGTGTGTTCATTAGGGCGATATGGGCGACGCACTGCCAAACGGGAAAAGGAAGGGATTTTTTTTCTAATCAATTATATCATATCAGTGTTCTAATCTAGACGTCTGATCTGCCACTAAATGTCCAATCAGGCTAAAGTCGTGCTTCAAATGTCCCCGCCCGTTTTGGGGCGATTTCAGTCAGGTTGAAAATCGCCCAGAAGTCTCTCATAGCCTCTAATGTAAAATCAATTTTTTTCAAATATCAGAGCTTTCAATACAATCTCTATGGGTTTCTGAGGGCTTGCACTTACGCGCTTTCGTCATACGTAACGTAACCATGAACGTAACTAAGAAAAGAGCCGGGGGCGCGGCTCTGTTGCGACCTGCAGTGTGTGTGACGTTTGGTGTGGCGTTATCTTATGTTTTTAATCTTATGTTTTTAATTTGTACACTTAGTGGCGTTATTTTATGTTTTTAATCTGTACACTTAGTTTACAAACATTCTGCCAACCATGGATTTCCAGCTACGAACGGACTAAATAATGAAAACGCTGCTGGCAGCGGAATCCAATACAGCAGGGAGTTTTTACTACAATGCAACTCAAATACGAACGCGATGGATATCCCAATGGCCCATCTAATACCTGATTGTCTGCAAGTGGATTACAAACCCAAATGCAAACGTGGAAAACGCGGGGGAATCAGACAACGACTTAAAAAAATTAAGAACAAACTTCCCTTACCCACCACCTTGCTGATTAATGCCCAGTCACTGAGGGGGAAAGCGGATGAGTTGTCAGCGAATCTGCGCTTCCAACACAAATATCGGGAGGCCTGTTTGCTGGCATTTACTGAGACTTGGCTGGATGACAGAGTCCCGGACAGAGAAGTGGAGCCGGCCGGCTTCACCCTGGTCAGAGCGGACCGCGATCTGACAGTCACAGGGAAAACTCACGGCGGGGGCGTCTGCCTGCTTGTCAGCGACCAGTGGTGTAAATCGATCCTGGTAAGAGAGCGACTCTGTACCCCCGACATTGAACTGCTTTCTGTGTCACTGCGACCTTACTATCTGCCCCGTGAGTTCCCCCAATTGTTTGTTACCGTTGTGTACATTCAACCAAAAGCTAATATAACAAAGGCATCAGAGATTATTTATAATCTGTCACAGAAACTGGAATCCATCTCCCCCGACGCACCCAAATTTATTTTAGGGGATTTTAACAACTGTACCTTGCACAAAGTCTTGCGCACATACCATCAGTATGTGAAATGTCACACTAGGAAAAATAGGACTCTTGATTTGTGCTATGGGACAATACCAAAGGCGTTCTCTGCCACCACCAGACCTCCTCTGGGGACATCAGACCACAATGTGGTCTACCTCAGGCCAATTTACTGTCGCCTCCTGGAGAGGGAGAGACCCACAGTTATCTTCTCAAGATTTGAATCAGACAACTTCATGTCGGAGGTAAAACAAATGAAAGCATCATTACAAATGTTTGAGAGAGTTGTTGTTCAACAGTCTGATGTTCTAAAGTTGTCCTAAATCATCAGAAAAATTGCCCCCCCTGAGAATTTTTTCAGGAGCCGCCACTGTTATATAGCACATATAAATGCTTCCGAATCACTACATAAAGGCTTCATAAGCACTACATAAATGCTTCACAAATCATCTATAACCGTATGTCATGCTCTACGAATGGTGTAACGTTGACATAACAACTCCCACTGTAGGGTGAATTGTCAAATGTTACACAACACACTATGAATGTTTATAAACCATTTATAGAGTATGACATAGTTAATCCTAACCCTGTCTAATAGAGGTCTAGGATATTGTTGAGCCTGTGTTATAATCATAACCCTGTCTAATAGAGGTCTAGGATATTGTTGAGCCTGTGTTTTAATCCTAACCCTGTGTAATAGGGGTCTAGGATATTGTTGAGCCTGTGTTTTAATCCTAACCCTGTCTAATAGAGGTCTAGGATATTGTTGAGCCTGTGTTTTTAATCCTAACCCTGTCTAATAGAGTCTAGGATATTGTTGAGCCTTGTCCATAGATACGCATGTGAAATCCATAGATTAGGCCTAATGAATTTATTTCAATTCACTGATTTTCCTTATATGAACTGTAACTCTTTGAAATTGTTGCATGTTGCGTTTATATTTTTGTTCAGTATAGATCACTGTTTATAGCAGAATCAAAAGTTGTCCACCAATTAGGTCACTGTTTATAGCAGAGTCAAAATATGAATCAAGTTTAAAGTCATGTAAACCAAACTAATAAAACTTCTTGAAAATCTCCTCTGCTATTCTACTTCTATTCTCCACACAAATCATGTCTGTAACGCAGTAACTTCAATGAGCTAATAGGGGGCGCTCTGTTAGTGTTTTAGATTGAAGTGACGTGCAGGTCCGGCTCCAGCAACGAATTCAGTTGGACAGCCATTTGATTTCTATAGGCTGGCGCGTGTTTTTCCCGGGACGTCCACACATGTTGTTAATGGTGCTGTAATAAAAAAACCATAGGCAGCTCATGAGAGTTTCAAGTTTGGGGAAGCTTACAATTTATCCTACAATTTCTACCTATCTGCAAGCAAGTTATGATTGTTTTTATATGCATATTTGGTGGAATGAAACTAATGAAAGAGCACCAGCCTTTGCCATGTGGACACATTGATACACCGTGATCCATTGGCGGCTAAAGAAATTAGCACATGGAAACTCAGAGATAGGCCTATTGGAGATGCCAAAATTGCTGGGCTTCCCAAATAGTAGCTAATGGTCCTCTGTGGCTAAGTCAAGCTCTCTGGTAAAGTATTTTGAAATGATTTTACTTAGACAGGAGTAATTATATAATTTTGGCAAAACATCAAAAAAAAAAATTTTTTTTTTACTTTAGGGGGAGGCAGCATCCGGACAGTGCACTGTGCATCCAACTTTCCTTCCTAATTCGGAAGTGGCTGAAACCACAAGAGATCTGTAATATATAATGAGGAGATAATCATGTCTCCACCCTAACAATGTTGTCCCAGTGGAGGGAAAGCAGGCGACAAGCTTAGGTCTGCTTATTCTGCCCAATAGAAACGCAATTTGGCTTATTTTGGACAGATTCTGGAGAGAGTGAGCCTGTTTTTCGCTTCGCCTCTTCCTCTCTACTGAAACTCTCTCACCAGAGAAAGCATCCTAGTCAGCGAAACAGCGACCCTCTTTCTTATTATATGTAGTCCAAGTATCTGATGCTGTCTGGACAGAAAATAGTATGATCCATGCCATACTCTTTATGACCAGACAGCATTAGATATATGGTCTACCACATACAGAGACAGAGGGGCACGTTTCGCTCGCTCGGTCGGATGCTCTATTGAGATTGATGCGTCATTCTATCGGCTCTGTCAAATAAATGATAATAATATTTCAATATATAATTTGGAAGGGCCAAGGAGGTATGGTAGGGTGGGCAGGGAGGTATGGTAGGGTGGGCAAGGAGGTATGGTAGGGAGGCAAGGAGGTACGGTAGGGAGGGCAGAGTATGGGTAGGGTGGGCAAGAAATAAGAAGTTATAGGGTACCTCAAGGAGGTATGGTAGGGAGGGCAAGGAGTATGGTAGGGTGGGCAAGGAGGGAGGGGGTGGGTAGGGTAGGGTGGGGAAGGAGGTCATGGGTAGGGTGGGCAAGGAGGTATGGTATGGTAATGGTGGGAGGGCAAGGAGGTCATGGTAGGTGGGGAAGAAGGTATGGTAGGGTGGGCAAGGCAGGGATGGTTGGGAGGTATGGTAGGGAGGGCAAAATGTAGGAGTGGTATGGAGGTATGGGTAGGGTGGGCAAGGAGGTATGGTAGGGTGGGCAAGGAGGTAGGTAGGGTGGGGAAAGGAGGTATGGTAGTTGGGCAAGGAGGAAGGGTAGGGTGGGCAAGGAGGTATGGTAGGGAGGGCAAGGAGTACGGTAGGGTTTGGGGAGGAGGTATGGTTAGGGTGGGCAAGGCCCCCTAGTGAAGATAGATGGAGACCAAGTTAGAGCGGAGAGAGAGAAAGTGAGAATGGTGTGAGGAAAGGAAAAAGAGAGAGAGGGGGGAGAACGAGAGAGAGGAGAGAGAGAGATAGGGGAGGGAGAGAAGAGATGAGGAAGAGAGAGAGGAAAAAGGAGAGAGAGGAAAGGGGAGAGAGAGAGAGAGAGAGAGAGAGAGGAGAGAGAAGAGAGAAAAGAGAGAGAGGGAGAGAGAGAGAGAGAAGGAAGGATGTGGGGAAAAAGGAGGAGAAGAAGAGAAAGGGAAAGGGAAAAAGTTTAGAGGGGAGAGGGTGAGAGAGGAAAGAGAGAGAAGTGAGAAAGGGGGAGGAGAGAGAGGAGAGAGGAGGGGAAGAGGGGAGGGAAGAGAGAGAGAGAGAGAGAGAAGGGGAGAGAGGAGGAGAGGAGAAGATGGGGGGGAAGAGAGAGGGCGAGGGAGAGAGAGAGAGATGAGAGAGAGAGAGGGGGGAGAAAGGGGGAGGAAGGAGAGGGAGAAAGAGAAGAGAAGAGGGAGAAGGGGAGAAAAAGAGAGGAGAAGGGGAGAGAAAGAGGAGAGAGAGAGAGAGGGAGAGAAGAGAGAGGAAAAAGAGAGAGGAGAGAGAGGAGAGAGAGAAAAAAGAGAGAGAGAGAGAGAAATAAGGAAAGTTAGAGGGAGAGGGGAGAGAGGAAAGGAGAGAAAGGAGAATGGGGTTGAGAGAGAGAAGAGAGGGAGAGAGGAGAGGAGAGAAGAGGAGAGAGAGAGAGAAGAGAGATGAGAAGAGAGAGAGAGTGAGAAGGAAGAGAGAGAAAGAGAGGAAGAGGAGGAGAGGGGGAAAAGGAGAGGAGAGAGAGAGAGAAGAGGGAGAGAAAGAGAGAAAAAAGAGAGAGAGAGGAAATGGAAGGAACTAGTTTGAGGCCGAGGAGGTGGAGAGGCAAAAAGAGAGAAAGTGGGGAAGTGTGTTGGGAGAGAGAGGAAGGAGAAAAAGAGAAGGAGAAGAGAGAGAGGAGAGAGAGAGAGAGAGAGGAGAAGAGAGAAGAGAGATAGAGGAGAGAGAGAGAGAGAAAAGAGAGAGAGAGAGAGAAAGAAGAGAGAAGAGAGAAAGGGGAAGGGAGAAGAAAAAAAAGAGAGAGGAGAGAGAGAGAGAAGAGAGAGGAGAAAGGGGAGAGTAAGAGAGGAGGAGAGAGAGAGGAGAGAGAGAGAGAGAGAGAAGAGAAGAGAAAAAGAGAGAGAGAGAGAGGAAAAGGGGAAAAGAGAGGAGAGAGAGAGAAAGGAAGGAGGAGGGGAAGGAGGGGGGGAAGGAGGGGAGGGTGGGAAGGAGGAGGGGTGGGAAGGAAAAAGGGAAGGAGGGGGAAGGAGGAGGAGGAGAAAAAAAAGGAATGTTAACCCGGGTGGGGAAAGGAGGAAAAGGAAGGGTTGGGAAGGACAGGAGAAGAGAGGGAGAAGAGAGGAGAGAGGAGGAGAATTTTAGAGAAGAGAAGAGAGAGAGAAGAGAGAGAGAGAGAGAGGAGAGAGAGGGAAGGAGAGAGAGAGAGAGAGAGGGGAGAGGGAGAGAGAAAGGGGAGAGAAAAAGGAGAGAAAAGAGAGAGAGAGAAAGAAGGGGGAGAAAGGGGAAAAAGAGAGAGAAGGGGGAGGGGGAAAAGAGAGGGGGAAAGAAAAAAGGTTTTTGGTTTGGTGGAAGGGGTATTAAGGGGGAAAAAAATTGGGCTTTTTGGGTTTTTTTAGAAAAAATTTAGGGTTTGGGGGAAAAGGAAATTTTGGCCATGTTTTTGGAAAAGCCAGGAGTAGAGGGTTTGGAGGGAGGATTTGGGGGGGTGGAAACAAGCCCCCCCTATTTTAGGGAAGAGAGTTTTTGGGAGAAAAAAATTAGAGGGGGGAAAGAGGAAGGGAGTGGGGTTGAAAAAGAAAAGAAAAGGAGAGGCAGGGGGATGAAAGAAAGAACGAAAGGAAAGGCCCAGAAGGGGGAGGAGGGAAAAAAGAGAAGAAAAAGGAAAAAAATTGAATAGAAAAGAGAGAAAAGAAAAGAGAAGGAAATTTAAAGGAGAGTTCACTCAGTTGTATTACAGTTTAATTACATACTGTAGGTACTCTAGTGTGTGTTTTATGTATTCATAACATATTATGAAGTGTTGGGGTGAAAGGTTTTAATATGAACTGGACTATTTCTCATGTTTTCATGTGACAGCTCTGAGTCCAGCTGAGTCAGAGGGTTTGGCAGTGACTGGACTTTTAGGAGGACAGGTGGAAATCAAATGCTCACATAGATTCGCACAGAGCAAAAAAAATACTTCTGCAAGGACACCTGCACTGGTTCAGATATTCTGGTTCAAACTGACAGCAATAACTATATTGAGAGAGGGAGATACAGTATAGATGACAGAGGAGATGGAGACTTCACTGTTACCATCAAGAACCTGAAGATGTCAGACTCTGGGACCTACTGGTGTGGAGTGAACAGATTCTTCATAGACACGACCAAGGAAGTGCTTCTCACAGTACTGGGCGGTACGTGTTTCATGTTGTTGTATTTATTTTAATTTCAACATTTTGTTTCTCTTCAGTACTAGAACTCTATTGTCTTTTGTATAACACACATTAGCAATAGTATTAGTACTGAAGAGAAACAGTAATATTCAGTTTTAGTATTTAGCTGCACATCATTCTTATTAAGGAGCAGAATGTTGTCTATTACTCAGTATCACACCGTTGCTATTACACACATCACTTCCTGTTCCCTGTTCAACAATGCAGTCTTAACTCACCAGGATGTCAAATCAAATACTAAGGAAGTCTCGAGGTTTTGCTCGCCTGAGGTAGAGTATCTTATGATAAGCTGTAGACCACACTATTTACCAAGAGAGTTTTCATCTATATTTTTCAAAGCTGTCTATTTACCACCACAAACCAATGCTGGCATTAAGATTGCACTGAATGAGTTGTACAAGGCCATAAATCAATAGGAAAACGCTCATCCAGATGCAGCGCTCCTAGTGGCCGGGGACTTTAATGCAGGGAAACTTAAATTCTACCTAATTTCTACCAGCATGTTAAATGTGCAACCAGAGGAAAAAAAACTCTAGACCACCTTTACTCCACACACAGAGACGCATACAAAGCTCTCCCTCGCTCTCCATTTGGCAAATCTGACCATAACTCTATCCTCCTGATTCCTGCTTATAAAGCAAAAACTAAAGCAGGAAGCACCAGTGACTCGGTTAATAAAAAAAGTGGTCAGATGACGCAGATGCTAAGCTACAGGACTGTTTTGCTAGCACAGACTGGAACATGTTCCGGGATTCTTCAGACAGCATTGAGGAGTACACCACATCAGTCACTGGCTTCATCAATAAGTGCATTGATGATGTCGTCCCCACAGTGACCGTACGTACATACCCCAACCAGAAAGCCATGGATTACAGGAAACATCCGCACTGAGCTAAAGGGTAGAGCTGCCGCTTTCAAGGAACGGGACTCTAACCCGGACGCTTATAAGAAATCCCGCTATGCCCTCCGACGAACCATCAAACAGGCAAAGAGTCAATACAGGACTTAGATTGAATCGTACTACAATGGCTCTGACGCTCGTCGGATGTGGCAGGGCTTGAAAACTATTACAGACTACAAAGGGAAGCACAGCCGCGAGCTGCCCAGTGACACAAGCCTACCAGATGAGCTAAACCACTTCTATGCTCGCTTCGAGGCAAGCAACACTGAAGCATGCATGAGAGCACCAGCTGTTCCGGATGACTATGTGATCACGCTCTCCGTAGCCGATGTGAGTAAGACTTTTAAGCAGGTCAACATTCACAAAGCCGCAGGGCCAGACGGATTACCAGGACGTGTACTCCGAGCATGTGCTGACCAACTGGCAAGTGTCTTCACTGACATTTTCAACATGTCCCTGACTGAGTCTGTAATACCAACATGTTTTCAAGCAGACCACCATAGTCCCCGTGCCAAGGACTCTAAGATAACCTGCCTAAATGACTACCGACCCGTAGCACTGACGTCTGTAGCCATGAAGTGCTTTGAAAGGCTGGTCATGGCTCACATCAACACCATTATCCCAGAAACCCTAGACCCACTCCAATTTGCATACCGCCCCAACAGATCCACAGATGATGCGATCTCTATTGCACTCCACACTGCCCTTTCCCACCTGGACAAGAGGAACACCTACGTGAGAATGCTATTCATTGACTACAGCTCAGCATTCAACACCATAGTGCCCTCTAAGCTCATCACTAAGCTAAGGATCCTGGGACTAAACACCTCCCTCTGCAACTGGATCCTGGACTTCCTGACGGGCCGCCCCCAGGTGGTAAGGGTAGGTAACAACACATCTGCCACACTGATTCTCAACACGGGGGCCCCTCAGGGGTGCGTGCTCAGTCCCCTCCTGTACTCTCTGTTCACCCATGACTGCATGGCCAGGCACGACTCCAACACCATCATTAAGTTTGCCGACGACACATTAGTGGTAGGCCTGATCACAGACAACGATGAGACAGCCTATAGGGAGGAGGTCAGAGACCTGGCTGTGTGGTGCCAGGACAACAACCTCTCCCTCAACGTGACCAAGACAAAGGAGATGATTGTGGACTTCAGGAAAAAAAGAGGACTGAGCACGCCCCCATTCTCATCGACGGGGCTGTAGTGGAACAGGTTGAGAGCTTCAAGTTCCTTGGTGTCCACATCACCAACGCACTATCATGGTCCAAACACACCAAGACAGTCGTGAAGAGGGCACGACAAAGCCTATTCCCCTCAGGAGACTGAAAAGATTTGGCATGGGTCCTCAGATCCTCAAAAAATTATACAACTGCACCATCGAGAGCATCCTGACTGGTTGCATCACCACCTGGTATGGCAACTGCTTGGCCTCCGACCGCAAGGCACTACAGAGGGTAGTGCGTACGGCCCAGTACATCACTGGGGCCAAGCTTCCTGCCATCCAGGACCACTATACCAGGCGGTGTCAGAGGAAAGCCCTCAAAATTGTCAAAGACTCCAGCCACCCTAGTCATAGACTGTTCTCCCTGCTACCGCACGGCAAGCGGTACCGGAGTGCCAAGTCTAGGTTTTTCTCAACACTTTTTTTGTTGTTGTTTTATTTTAACTTTTTTTGTTAAAAATAAATGCACTGTTGGTTAAGGGCTGTAAGTAAGCATTTCACTGTAATGTCTGCACCTGTTGTATTCGGCGCATGTGACCAATAACATTTGATTTGATTTGATTTGATTTGAGCAGTCCCCGCCCCACTGTCAGCAGGACAATGGTAGTCATAGCAACAGGTAACCTCTAAACCAGTTTTACTCATTATTGGTCCTGGGGACACCAAGGGGTGCACATTTTTTATTTCTACCCTAGCACTACACACCTGATTCCACTAATCAACTCATCATCAAACCTTTGATTAGTGGAATCAGGTGAGTAGTGCTGAGGCTAAAACTAAATGATCACCCCTTTGGGTCCCCAGGACCAGGATTAAGATACACTGCTCTAGACATAGATTGAGACAGTACATCTGCATTCTAAGCTGCCCAGCATCCAGATACCAGGTTATACACTTTTTAAACATTTAGTTACGTTACAGCCTTATTCTAAAATGGATTAAATTGTTTTTAATCCTCATCATGCTACACGCAATACCCCATAATGACAAAGACAAAAAAATAAAGGATATATCACATTTACATAAATAACCAACAAAAATGGGTAGTCAAAGGTAGGCTTTTACATAAGTATTCAGACCCTTTACTCAGTACTTTGTTGAAGCACCTTTGGCAGCAATTACAGCCTCAAGTATTCTTTGGTATGACGCTACAAGCTTGGCACACCTGTATTGGGGGAGTTTATCACATTCTTCTCTGCAGATCCTCTCAAGCTCTGTCAGATTGGATGGGGAGCATCGCTGCACAGCTATTTTCAGGTCTCTCCAGAGATGTTTGATCGGGTTGAAGTCCAGGATCTGGCTGGGCCACTCAAGGACATTCAGAGACTTGTCCCGAAGCCACTCCTGCGTTGTCTTGGCTGTGTGCTTAGGGTCGTTGTCCTGTTGGAAGGTGAACCTTCGACCCAGTCTGAGGTCCTGAGCGCTCTGGAGGAGGTTTTCATCAAGGATATCTCTGTATTTTGCTCCGTTCATCTTTCCCTCGATCCTGACTAGTCTCCCAGTCCCTGCCGCTGAAAAACATCCCCACAGCATGATGCTGCCACCACCATGCTTCACCGTAAACATGGTACCAGGTTTCCTCCAGACATGACGCTTGGCATTCAGGCCAAATAATTCAATCTTGGTTTTCTCAGACCAGAGAATCTTGTTTCTCATGGTCTGAGAGTCCTTTAGGTGCCTTTTGGCAAACCCCAAGCGGGCTGTCATGTGCCTTTTACTGATTAGGGGCTTCCGTCTGGCCACTCTACCACAAAGGCCTGATTGGTGGAGTGCTTACAGAGATCGTTGTTCTTCTGAAAGGGTCTCCCATCTCCACAGAGGAACTCTGGAGCACTGTCAGAGTGACCATTGGGTTCTTGGTCACCTCCCTGACCAAGGCCCTCCTCCCCTGACTGCTCATATTGGCCAGGCGGCCAGCTCTAGGAAGAGTCTTGGTGGTTCCAAACTTCTTCCGTTTAAGAATGATGGAGTCCATCATTCCTTCGACCTCATGGCCTGTCAATTGTGGGACCTTATATAGACAGGTTTGTGCCATTCCAAATCATGTCCAATCAATCAGAAATCACATTGTAGGATTTTTAATGAATTTATTTGCAAATTATGGTGGAAAATAAGTATTTGGTCAATAACAAAAGTTTCTCAATACTTTGTTATATACCCTTTGTTGGCAATGACACAGGTCAAACGTTTTCTGTAAGTCTTCACAAGGTTTTCACACACTGTTGCTGGTATTTTGGCCCATTCCTCCATGCAGATCTCCTCTAGAGCAGTGATGTTTTGGGGCTGTCGCTGGGCAACACGGACTTTCAACTCCCTCCAAAGATTTTCTATGGGGTTGAGATCTGGAGACTGGCTAGGCCACTCCAGGACCTTGAAAATGCTTCTTACGAAAGCCACTCCTTCGTTGCCCGGGCGGTGTGTTTGGGATCATTGTCATGCTGAAAGACCCAGCCACGTTTCATCTTCAATGCCCTTGCTGATGGAAGGAGGTTTTCACTCAAAATCTCACGATACATGGCCCCATTCATTCTTTCCTTTACACGGATCAGTCGTC
This sequence comes from Coregonus suidteri, assembly GCA_036851935.1. Lineage (NCBI taxonomy): Eukaryota > Metazoa > Chordata > Actinopteri > Salmoniformes > Salmonidae > Coregonus > Coregonus suidteri. The sequence continues at coordinate 29,562,804 of CM072244.1, read as the reverse complement.
CTGGTCCCTTTGCAGAAAAACAGCCCCAAAGCATGATGTTTTCACCCCCATGCTTCACAGTAGGTATGGTGTCCTTTGGATGCAACTCAGCATTCTTTGTCCTCCAAACACGACCATATGACATTCTCCCAATCCTCTTCTGGATCATCCAAATGCACTCTAGCAAACTTCAGACGGGCCTGGACATGTACCTGCTTAAGCAGGGGGACACGTCTGGCACTGCAGGATTTGAGTCCCTGGCGGCGTAGTGTGTTACTGATGGTAGGCTTTGTCACTTTGTTCCCAGCTCTCTGCAGGTCATTCACTAGGTCCCCCCGTGTGGTTCTGTCATTTTTGCTCACCGTTCTTGTGATCATTTTGACCCCACGGGGTGAGATCTTGCGTGGAGCCCCAGATCGAGGGAGATTATCAGTGGTCTTGTATGTCTTCCATTTCCTAATAATTGCTCCCACAGTTGATTTCTTCAAACCAAGCTGCTTACCTGTTGCAGATTCAGTCTTCCCAGCCTGGTGCAGGTCTACAATTTTGTTTCTGGTGTCCTTTGACAGCTCTTTGGTCTTGGCCATAGTGGAGTTTGGAGTGTGACTGTTTGAGGTTGTGGACAGGTGTCTTTTATACTGATAACAAGTTCAAACAGGTGCCATTAATACAGGTAACGAGTGGAGGACAGAGGAGCCTCTTAAACAAGAAGTTACATATCTGTGAGAGCCAGAAATCTTGCTTGTTTGTAGGTGACCAAATACTTATTTTCCACCATAATTTGCAAATAAATTCATTAAAAATCCTACAATGTGATTTTCTGGAATTTCTTTCCTCAATTTGTCTGTCATAGTTGACGTGTACCTATGATGAAAATTACAGGCCTCTCTCATATTTTTAAGTAGGAGAACTTGCACAAATGGTGGCTGACTAAATACTTTTCCCCCCCACTGTATAGATCTGTTCTGAAAGGTCCCAGAGTCTGCAACACCACTAAGAAAGGGGCACCACCAAGCAAGCAGCACCATGAAGACTAAGGAGTTCTCCAAACAGGTCAGGGACAAAGTTGTGGAGAAGTACAGATCAGGGTTGGGTTATAAAAAAAAATCAGAAACTTTGAACATCCCACGAAGCACCATTAAATACATGATTAAAAAATGAATGAATATGGCACCACAACAAACCTACCAAGAGAAGGCCACCCACCAAAACTCACGGACCAGGCAAGGAAGGCATTAATCAGATAGGCAACAAAGAGACCAAAGATAACCCTGAAGGAGCTGCAAAGCTCCACAGCGGAGATTGGAGTATCTGTCCATAGGACCACTTTAAGCCGTACAATCCACAGAGCTGGGTTTTACAGAAGGGTGGCCAGAAAAAAGCCATTGCTTAAAGAAAAAAATAAGTAAACACGTTTGGTGTTCGCCAAAAGCCATGTGGGAGACTCCCCAAACATATGAAAGAAGGTACTCTGGTCAGATGAGACTAAAATTGAGCTTTTTGGTCATCAAGGAAAACGCTATGTCTGGCGCAAACCCAACACCTCTCATCACCCCGAGAACACCATCCCCACAGTGAAGCATGGTGGTGGCAGCATCATGCTGTGGAGATGTTTCCCATCAGCAGGGACTGGAAAACTGGTCAGGCGCCTGGATGGCTCTAAATACAGGGAAATTCTTGAGGGAAACCTGTTTCAGTCTTCCAGAGATTTGAGACTGGGACGGAGGTTCACCTTCCAGCAGGACAATGACCCTAAGCATACTGCTAAAGCAACACTTGAGTGGTTTAAGGGGAAACATTTAAATGTCTTGGAATGGCTTAGTCAAAGCCCAGGCCTCAATCCAATTGAGAATCTGTGGTATGACTTAAAGATTGCTGTACACCAGCAGAATCCATCCAACTTGAAGGAGCTGGAGCAGTTTTGCCTTGAAGAATGGGCAAAATCCCAGTGGCTAGATGTGCCAAGCTTATAGAGACATACCCCAAGAGACTTGCAGCTGTAATTGCTGCAACTACAAAGTATTGACTTGGGGAGAGTGGGGGGGGGGGGGGGGGGTGAATAGTTATGCATGTGAAGTTTTGTGTTTTTTTGTCTTATTTCTTGTTTGTTTCACCCAAAAACATATTTTGCATCTTCAAAGTGGTAGGCATGTTGTGTAAATCAAATGATACAAACCCCCCAAAAAATCCATTTTAATTCAAGGTTGTAAGGCAACAAATAGGAAAAATGCCAAGGGGGGTGAATACTTTTGCATGCCACTGTACACGCACGCAGGCAACAGACACACACACTGCCACCATTGTTTATGATACACTGCATGACCTAAAGTATGTGGACACTGCAAGTATGTGGACACCTGCTCGTTGAACATCTCATTCCAAAATCATGGGCATTAATATGGAGTTGGTCCCCCCTTTGCTGCTATAACAGCATCCACTTTTTTTGGAAGGCTTGCCACTAGATGTTGGAACATTTCTGCAGGGACTTGCTTCCATTCAGCCACAAGAGCACTGATGCTAGGTAATTAGGCCTGGCTCTCAGTCGGCGTTCCAATTAATCCCAAAGGTGTTCAGTGGGGTTGAGGTCAGGGCTCTGTAAAGGCCAGTCAAGTTCTTCCACACCGATCTCGACAAACCATTTCTGTATGGACCTCACTTTGTACTCGGGGGCATTGTCATGCTGAAACAGGAAAGGGCCTTCCCCAAAATGTTGCCACAAAGTTGGAAGCACAGAATCGTCTAGAATGTCATTGTATGATGTTGGGGTAGCGTTTCCACTTCACAATAACAGCACTTACAGTTGACCGGGGCAGCTCTAGCAGGGCAGGAATTTGACAAACTGACTTGTTGGAAAGGTGGCATCCTATGACGGTGCCACGTTGAAAGTCCTGAGTTCTTCAGTAGGGCCATTCGAATGGCAGTGTTTGTCTATGGAGATTGCATGGCTGTGTGCTACATTTTATAGACCAGTCAGCAACGGGTGTGGCTGAAATAGTTGAATACACTAATTTGTAGGTGTGTCAACAAAGTTTTGTATATACAGTACAGTGTATGTTATGTGTTCCACAGGGCCAGACTCCGGGGACAGGACAACTTCACAGCATCAAAGGGATGATGGACGGGGCCATGTACCGTCAAATATTGGGTGAGAACCTCCTTCCCTCAGCGAGGGCATTGAAAATGGGTCGTTGATGGGTATTCCAGCATGACAATGACCCAAAACACACAGGGGTGGCTCAAGAAGAGGCACATTAAGGTCTTGGAGTGGCCTAGCCAGACCTTAATCCCATAGAAAATCTGTGGAGGGAGCTGAAGGTTTGAGTTGCCAAACGTCAGCCTCAAAACCTTAATGATTTGGAGAAGATCTGCAAAGAGGAGTGGGACAAAATCCCTCCTGAGATGTGTGCAAACCTGGTGGCCAACTACAAGAAACGTCTGACCTCTGTGATTGCCAACAAGGGTTTTGCCTCCAAGTACTAAGTCATGTTTTGCAAAGGGGTCAAATATTTATTTCCCTCATTAAAATGCAAATACATTTATAACATTTTTGACATGTGTTTTTCTGGATTATTTTGTTGTTATTCTGTCTCTCACTGTTCAAATAAACCTACCATTAAAATTATAGACTGATCATTTCTTTTTCAGTGGGCAAACGTACAAAATCAGCAAGGGATCAAATACTTTTTTCCCTCCCTGTATGTGTATATGTATTGTGGCATACAGCAGGTCAGCCACCAGGGGGAGACTCGTTGAGGCCTGGTAACAGATGGAGTATACATCATGGGGAGGTGGCTCCATCTGCTGGACATGCCAGGTATTGGGGCTGATTGGGAGCTGGTGAGTAATTAAGGGCGGATTGCTCACCAGCTGTGCAAGGCCCATAAAGCTGCCAGAAGGGCAGCACATGGGGGAAGTAAGGTAACTTCCGTGTAGTTGGAGACGGTATCCTGGAGAGGGTCTCATGGGAGAGACCTAACCTTTTCTTTTGATTATTTTATTAATAAACACCCTGGAAACCGAGCTACTCATACTCTGTCCATGTCTGATCTGTATAAACGTCTTGACGCAACACCTTGATCTGCCACAGTATATGTATGTGTGTATATATACACTGCTCAAAAAAATAAAGGGAACACTAAAATAACACATCCTAGATCTGAATGAATGAAATAATCTTATTAAATACTTTTTTCTTTACATAGTTGAATGTGCTGACAACAAAATCACACAAAAATTATCAATGGAAATCAAATTGATCAACCCATGGAGGTCTGGATTTGGAGTCACCCTCAAAATTAAAGTGGAAAACCACACTACAGGCTGATCCAACTTTGATGTAATGTCCATAAAACAAGTCAAAATGAGGCTCAGTAGTGTGTGTGGCCTCCACGTGCCTGTATGACCTCCCTACAACGCCTGGGCATGCTCCTGATGAGGTGGTGGATGGTCTCCTGAGTGATCTCCTCCCAGACATGGACTAAAGCATCTGCCAACTCCTGGACAGTCTGTGGTGCAACGTGGCGTTGGTGGATGGAGCGAGACATGATGTCCCAGATGTGCTCAATTAGATTCAGGTCTGGGGAACGGGCGGGCCAGTCCATAGCATCAATGCCTTCCTCTTGCAGGAACTGCTGACACACTCCAGCCACATGAGGTCTAGCATTGTATTGCATCAGGAGGAACCCAGGGCCAACCGCACCAGCATATGGTCTCACAAGGGGTCTGAGGATCTCATCTCGGTACCTAATGGCAGTCAGGCTACCTCTGGCGAGCACATGGAGGGCTGTACGGCCCCCCAAAGAAATGCCACCCCACACCATGACTGACCCACCCCCACCGCCAAACCGGTCATGCTGGAGGATGTTGCAGGCAGCAGAACGTTCTCCACGGCGTCTCCAGACTCTGTCACGTCTGTCACATGTGCTCAGTGTGAACCTGCTTTCATCTGTGAAGAGCACAGGGCGCCAGTGGCGAATTTGCCAATCTTGGTGTTCTCTGGCAAATGCCAAACGTCCTGCACGGTGTTGGGCTGTAAGCACAACCCCCACCTGTGGACGTTGGGCCCTCATACCACCCTCATGGAGTCTGTTTCTGACCGTTTGAGCAGACACATGCACATTTGTGGCCTGCTGGAGGTCATTTTGCAGGGCTCTGGCAGTGCTCCTCCTGCTCCTGCTTGCACAAAGGCGGAGGTACCAGTCCTGCTGCTGGGTTGTTGCCCTCCTACGGCCTCCTCCACGTCTCCTGATGTACTGGCCTGTCTCCTGGTAGCGCCTCCATGCTCTGGACACTACACTGACAGACACAGCAAACCTTCTTGCCACAGCTCGCATTGATGTGCCATCCTGGATGAGCTGCACTACCTGAGCCACTTGTGTGGGTTGTAGACTCCGTCTCATGCTATCACTAGAGTGAAAGCACCGCTAGCATTCAAAAGTGACCAAAACATCAGCCAGGAAGCATAGGAACTGAGAAGTGGTCTGTGGTCACCACCTGCAAAACCAGTCCTTTATTGGGGGTGTCTTGCTAATTGCCTATAATTTCCACCTGTTGTCTATTCCATTTGCACAACAGCATGTGAAATTTATTGTCAATCAGTGTTGCTTCCTAAGTGGACAGTTTGATTTCACAGAAGTGTGATTGACTTGGAGTTACTGTCACGATCGTCTGGGTAAGGAGTAGTAGACCAAGGCGCAGCGTGTGAAATAAACATGACTTTATTTAATTAAAGTTTCTAAATACAAACAAAACACGATTCGTGAAGTCCACGGTTAAACATACCGACACAGAACAAAAACCCACAACACCCAAGGGAAAACATACAGATTAAATATGGCTCCCAATCAGAGACAACCAGCCGACAGCTGACACTCGTTGCCTCTGATTGGGAGTCACACAGGCAAACATAGAAACAGAACAACATAGAATACCCAACATAGAAAATGAACACATAGAATGCACACACCCTGGCTCAACATATAGAGTCCCAGAGCCAGGGTGTGACAGTACCCCCCCCTAAAGGCGCGGACTGCGACCGCGTCTTAACAAAACCCCAAACAGGGGAGGGCTGGGTGGGCATTCCTCCTAGGAGGCGGCTCCGGCTCCGGCCTTGACCACCACCCTTCCATAATTCCCCCGTAGCGCCCCTGATCCGGTCTGCCCCCGCTGGCTGGATCTGGACTGGACATTGACGGAGCGGATTGCTTACGCTCCGTTGTGGAGCAGCTGACCGGTCTTACCAGGCTGACGACTCGCACCCCGGGCTTGGTGCGAGTAGCAGGAAACGGGCTGAACCAGGCTGACGACTCGCACCCCTGGCTTGGTGCGAGTGGCAGGAAACGGGCTGACCAGGCTGACGACTTGCACCCCTGGCTTGGTGCGAGTGGCAGGAACGGGCTGGACCAGGCTGACGACTCGCACCCCTGGCTTGGTGCGAGTGGCAGGAACGGGCTGGACCAGGCTGACGACGCACACCGTAGGCTTGGTGCGTGGAGCAGGGACAGGCCGGACAGGGCTGTCGACGCACACCGTAGGCTTGGTGCGTGGAGCAGGAACAGGCCGGGCAGGGCTGTCGACGCACACCGTAGGCTTGGTGCGTGGAGCAGGGACAGGCCGGGCTGGGCTGGCGACGCACACCGTATGCTTGGTGCGTGGAGCAGGAACAGGCCGGGCAGGGCTGTCGACGCACACCGTAGGCTTGGTGCGTGGAGCAGGGACAGGCCGGGCTGGGCTGGCGACGCACACCGTATGCTTGGTGCGTGGAGCAGGAACAGGCCGGGCAGGGCTGTCGACGCACACCGTAGGCTTGGTGCGTGGAGCAGGGACAGGCCGGGCTGGGGCTGGCAACGCACACCGTATGCTTGGTGCGTGGAGCAGGAACAGGCCGGGCTGGGCTGGCGACGCACACCGTAGGCTTGGTGCGTGGGGCAGGGACAGGCCGGACTGGGCTGGCGACGCACTCCGTAGGCTTGGTGCGTGGAGCAGGGACAGGCCGGGCAGGGCTGGCGACGCACACCGTAGGTTTGGTGCGTGGAGCAGGGACAGGCCGGACTGGGCTATGGAGACGGATAGGAGACCTGGAGTGAAGAGCTGCCACAACCCGTCCTGGCTGAATGCCTACCTTCACACACTCTGTGTGAGGCATCAGCACAGGACGTACAGGGCTGTGTACCCGTACTGGCATAACAGCACGTGACACTGGCGCAGGATATCCGGGACCGAGGAGAGGCACTGGAGGCCGCGAGCGCTGAGCCGGCATACTCCGTCCTGGCTGCATGCCCACCTTCGCACAACACGTGCGGGGTGCTCGCACAGGACGTACCGGACTATGCCGGACCACTCGTGGCACAGTGCGCAGCTCCGCATACCGCGGAACCTACCCAGTCTCATGCTGCCATGCCTTTGTACGGGGAGTTGGCTCTGCTCTCCATCCAGGCTCCGCCAACCTGCCTTCTGGCCCCCAAAACCCGGTGGCCTCCTCTCCTAATCTCCCAATTCGCCCTGTGGCAGCCTCCTGCTGCCCAGTCGCCCATGCCGTGTGCCCCCCCCTAAA
>CM072244.1:29537773-29550273 GCA_036851935.1 Coregonus suidteri | reverse complement strand
TCACAGGTCATCAGTTGTGACTGTACTGTGTGTTTCTGTTTGACAGCTCTGTGTGTTGTGGAGTCAGCTGTCATGAATGTGAAGGATGTGGTGGGAGGACAAGTCATGTTCGGCTGCTCATTCACATTGGCATGGAACAACATCAAATACTTCTGCAAGGGGACATGTTCTGGTAAAGATATTCTGGTTCAAACTAATGGGAGAAAGAATGTAACTCAAGGTAGATACAGTATAGATGACAACAGAGATGGAGTCTTCTATGTGACCATCAAGAACCTGAGGAAGTCAGACTCTGGGACCTACTGGTGTGGAGTGGACCGAACTATAATGGACACATACCAAGAGGTGTATCTCACAGTTACAGATGGTAAGTGAACACTACATATAAATTGATATCTAGTAATGAACTTCCTGACTTATATCCCCTGACATAAAGTTGTTTCAGTATTGGTGTTTATATGTACTTTCTACTGACTCACAGCTCTGACTACACCGTCACCTGTCACCTCCAGACCCCATGTCTCCACAACCCTCCCAAACCTCTCTGCATTATCCCCAAACACCTCCACAATCCTCCCTAACCTCTCTACAACGTTTCTGACATCTGGAGATATCAGTGGTCACTTTTCATCAAGAACAGGTATGATGAATCTCTCATCTCAGACATTACAACTAACAAGCTGTGATATTAAATGCTTCTAATTCTGGAGGAAATCAATTGTAACTGTTCATTCTGTGGACAAATGTCTCTCTCTCTCTCTCCTCTCTCTCTCTCTCTCTCTCTCTCTCTCTCTCATCTCTCTCTCTCTCATCTCTCTCTCTCTCTCTCTCTCTCTCTCTCTCTCTCTCTCTCTTCTCTCTCTCTCTCTCTCTCTCTCTCTCTCTCTCTCTCTCTCTCTCTCTCTCTCTCTCTCTCTCTCTCTCTCTAGATTCTCCTCCCTCAGACTACTCTCCTGGTGCAGGACAGAATCAGAGTTCTGGTAAGTTTCATTTTGTGGAGAGCTGCTGCTGACACAATGGCCTCCGTTGCTATGGTGACTCTGATCACTACAGTCTCCTCCTTTATTACACCTTTATTATCTATCCTCTTATTATTATTACTATTATTATTATTATTACACTACTCCATTATCTATCTGTCTGTCTGTCTGTCTGCCTGCCTGTCTCTCTCTCTCTCTCTCTCTCTCTCTCTCTCTCTCTCTCTCTCTCTCTCTCTCTCTCTCTCTCTCTCTCTCTCTCTTCTCTCTCTCTCTCTCTCTCTCTCTCTCTCTCTGTCTGTCTGTCTGTCTGTGTTTTGTCTGCCTGTCTGTCTGTCTGTCTGTCTGTATGTCTTTCTGTCTGTCTGTCACCTGACAGACCCTACCAACCAACTGACCGACCAAACAACTTACCAATCTTCCAACCTACCTTACTTTACTTTATTAACTGACCTATCCACCAGTCTACCGACCAACCCACCAGATGACCCTGGTAACGATCCATCAGTCTGATATCTATAGCCTGTAAAGCATAGGGTTGAATTATTCTGGTCATTTCTGGAAAACCTGGAAGATTGGGGAAAGTTACTGAAATGTTGTAACCCTGATAAAGTCTCTCCTGTCTGTGGTCAGGTCTGATGGTATCTATGATATATACAGTATTCTGTAAAGTCTCTCCTCCTGTCTGTGGTCAGGTCTGATGGTATCTATGATATATACAGTATTCTGTAAAGTCTCCCCCCCCCCCCCCCCCCCCACACACACAAACACACACAGACAGGACAGGTCTGGGGATGGTGGTGTGTGTGTTACTAATGTGTTACTGTGTGTTCTCCAGGTGTCCTGGTGTATATGGGGTCAGGTCTGGGGACGGCGGTGTGTGTGTTGGTCCTCATTCTCATCATATTAATCAGACAAAGGACCAGAACAAAGATAACTACTGGTGAGACACACACATGTTGTTTTACTCTCCTTGTGGGGACCAGACAATTGATTCCCATTCAAAATCAAATTTCCCCTAACCTTTAACCCTAACCCTAAACTAACCCTAAACCTAATTCTAAAATTAACCTAACCCTAACCTTAACCTTACCCCAAACCCCTAACTCCTAACCCTAAACCTAACCCCTAACCCTGATTGTAACACCAACCCTAATTCAAACCCTAACCCTAAACTTAACCCCTAAGCCGAAAATATTATTGTCTGAATTTTCATTTTTTTACAATCCTTGTGAGGACTTCTGGTCCCCACAAGCATAGTAAAACCAAACACACACACACACAAACACACACAGACACACACAGGGATTACAAATATATTACATGTCCTCTTTACAATCCTCAGAATCTGCTAACTCCCAAAGGACTGCCACCACAATAACCAATCCTTGTCCAGATGACATCTACTCCAACTTTGGTCCGTCTACAGTGGCTCCAGACACTGTGAGCTATGCTACTGTCAACTTTCCCAGAGATCCATCCTGTCTCCACTACTCTACTGTCTCCTTCAGTAAAGACACTGATGCTAGTAACCCCCCTGACTCTGTTATATACTCCAGTGTTAGTAACCCCCCAGACTCTGTTATATACTCCAGTGTTAGTAACCCCCCAGACTCTGTTATATACTCCAGTGTTAGTATACCCCCCACTGACTCTGTTATATACTCCAGTGTTAGTAACCCCCCAGACTCTGTTATATACTCCAGTGTTACTAACCCCCAGACTCTGTTATATACTCCAGTGTTAGTAACCCCCAGACTCTGTTATATACTCCAGTGTTAGTAACCCCCCAGACTGACTCTGTTATATACTCCAGTGTTAGTAACCCCTAGACTCTGTTATATACTCCAGTGTTAGTAACCCCCCCAGACTCTGTTATATACTCCAGTGTTAGTAACCCCCCAGACTCTGTTATATACTCCAGTGTTAGTAACCCCCCAGACTCTGTTATATACTCCAGTGTTAGTAACCCCCCAGACTCTGTTATATACTCCAGTGTTAGTAACCACCCAGACTCTGTTATATACTCCAGTGTTAGTAACCCCCCAGACTCTGTTATATACTCCAGTGTTAGTAACCCCCCAGACTGACTCTGTTATATACTCCAGTGTTAGTAACCCCCCAGACTCTGTTATATACTCCAGTGTTAGTAACCCCCCAGACTCTGTTATATACTCCAGTGTTAGTAACCCCCCAAACTGACTCTGTTATATACTCCAGTGTTATTAACCCCCCAGACTCTGTTATATACTCCAGTGTTAGTAACCCCCAGACTCTGTTATATACTCCAGTGTTGTAAACCCCCAAACTGAGTTATATACCCCCAAACAGACTCTGTTATATACTCTGTTATATACTCCAGTGTTATTAACCCCCCAGACTCTGTTATATACTCCAGTGTTAGTAACCCCCCAGACTCTGTTATATACTCCAGTGTTAGTAACCCCCCAGACTGACTCTGTTATATACTCCAGTGTTAGTAACCCCCCAGACTCTGTTATATACTCCAGTGTTAGTAACCCCCCAGACTCTGTTATATACTCCAGTGTTAGTAACCCCCCAGACTCTGTTATATACTCCAGTGTTAGTAACCCCCCAGACTCTGTTATATACTCCAGTGTTAGTAACCCCCCCCCCCCCAGACTCTGTTATATACTCCAGTGTTAGTAACCCCCAGACTCTGTTATATACTCCAGTGTTAGTAACCCCCCCAGACTCTGTTATATACTCCAGTGTTAGTAACCCCCCAGACTCTGTTATATACTCCAGTGTTAGTATCCCCCCCCCCCCCCCGACTCTGTTATATACTCCAGTGTTAGTAACCCCCCAGACATTGTTAAATACTCCAGTGTTAGTAACCCCCCAGACTCTGTTATATACTCCAGTGTTAGTAACCCCCCAGACTCTGTTATATACTCCAGTGTTAGTAACCCCCAGACTCTGTTATATACTCCAGTGTTAGTAACCCCCCAGACTCTGTTATATACTCCAGTGTTAGTAACCCCCCCCCCCCCCCCCCCCAGACTCTGTTATATACTCCAGTGTTAGTAACCCCCCAGACACTGTTATATACTCCAGTGTTAGTAACCCCCCAGACTCTGTTAAATACTCCAGTGTTAGTAACCCCCCAGACACTGTTATATACTCCAGTGTTAGTAACCCCCCAGACACAGACACTGTTATGTACTCCAGTGTTAGTAACCCCCCAGACTCTGTTATATACTCCAGTGTTAGTAACCCCCAGACACAGACTCTGTTAGTGAATTCAGAGCCATTCAGTGACTAGCAACACTACAAACATAATTGAACCAGGTTCCCGTAAAGCAATTGTAGTGACACAACACCACAACATACCCAAGAGTTTTCTAATAAACAAGTCTGTGTTTAATTTAAATGTGTAATTTAATTGTGTGAAATCTCAGGGGTTTCAAATGCCTGTATTAACTCGTCTGTTGCTCTGTTTTAATGTACACAAGTTACAATGTATACTTTATAATGATTAATGATACAATGAGGAACCTGTGAATGTGGCTTTCAATAAGATAACCTTCACCAAGTGGCAGTATTCACTTATATTTTTTCAAACACCCAAATATAATTGTGTGTGTGTGTATGTGTGTGTGTGTGTGTATGTGTGTGAGTGGCTGTGTGTGTGTGTGTGTGTGTGTGTGTGTGTGTGTGTGTGTGTGTGTGTGTGTGTGTGTGTGTGTGTGAATGTGCTTTTTAATTGATAATGCCAGAGAAGCCGGTGTTTGGAGGATATAATGGCACTGGTGTTTTTAGGCCCAAGGATATATTGGCATGGATGTTGTTAGGCCCAAGGATATATTGCCACGGGTGTTGTCAGGCCGGAGGATATATTGGAATGGCTGTTGTTAGGCCCGAGGATATATTAGCATGGGTGTTTTTAGGCCAAAGGATATATTGCCACGGGTGTTGTTAGGCCCAAGGATATATTGGCATTGGTGTTTTTAGGCCCAAGGATATATTGCCACGGGTGTTGTTGTCACGGTTTCGGCCGAGGCTGCCTCTCTCCCTTGTTCGGGCAGGCTTCGGCGTTCGTCGTCTCCGGAATTCTAGCTGCCACCGATTTATGTTTTCATGTTCGTTTGCTTTTGTCTGTTTGTGTCACACCTGTTTCTGTTTTACGTGATTAGTGTCCTATAAGTTTCTCGTTGTGTTTGTCTTGTGTTGTGTGTGATTGTTTTCGTCAGTGTTGTGTTTGCTCGGTTGAGCATATTTCTCTCCACTGCGCTGGAGCTCGTTTGCACTTGTTTTCGTGCACTACATATTTTGTCGCACCTGTTTGTGCGCATTTTGCCTACACGCCTTGGGCGTAGTTTAGCTGTTGGGCTTTGTTGCCCTGTTGCCTGTGTTTGGGTCGGAATACAGCTTTTTGGAACCTACCGTCTGCGTCCTGCATCTGATTTCCTACACCACACCTACACACGCCCTGACAGAATCACACACCACCCATGGAATCAGCAGGAGCAGAAGCAGCCCAGACAAGACTGGAAGCCCAGGTTCGGGATCAGCAGGAGCAACTCCTGCAGATGGGGAACGCCCTGCAGGAGGTTATTTCCACACTCCGAGGCTGGGGTTCGCCTCCACCACCGCCCGCCCAGCCAGCACCATCGGCCAGCCCGCCCGTTCCAGCACCGGAACATCGAGGAGTCCGTCTATCTCTCCCGAGGGCTTACGACGGGACAGCGGCTGGGTGTCAGGGGTTCTTGCTCCAGGTCGAGCTGTACCTGGCCACAGTCCATCCGGCACCTTCAGGGCATGAGAGCGTGTCCGCCCTAATCTCCTGCCTGGCCGGTAAAGCGTTGGAGTGGGCCAACGCGGAGTGGAGGAAGATCGACGCCACGACCATTACCTACACCGAGTTCTCCCGCCGCTTTAGGGCGGTGTTCGACCATCCCCCGGAGGGGAAAGCGGCGGGGGAGCGTCTGGTCTTCCTTAGGCAGGGGAGGAGGAGTGCCCAGGAATTCGCACTCGAATTCCGTACTCTAGCGGCAGATGCAGGGTGGAATGATCGGGCCCTCATCGATCTCTACCGATGTAGCCTCAGAGAGGACGTCCGTCGGGAGCTGGCCTGTCGGGACGCCAGTCTCACTTTCGACCAGCTGGTCGACATGTCAATTAGGTTGGATAACCTATTGGCTACCCGCGGACGTCCTGAGGGGGGTCCGTCCATTCCATCCTCCAGCGCACCCGAGCCGTGTCCTATGGAGCTCGGGGGCGCTGGCGCTAGAGGTAGGAGGAGTCGGCAGAGTGGGGGGTCCATCCACTGCACCAACTGTGGTCGGGGGAGGACACACCCGCGCGGCTAGGTGCTGGGGATGGCCTCCTCGGGGAGATGACGACAGGTCCCGCGCACTGGGGATTCCCTCCAGGTGAGTAGGCGCCCCACTCACCCAGAGCTCACTGTTGCCCATTTTTGTATGCCTGTGTGTTTTCCGCAGGTGGCACCTCATTCCCAGTGTAAGGCGCCTAGACATCTGCCTAGGGGTAAGTTACTACCCCTGCCCGTTCCACAACGACCATGGTCCCACCTCTCGGTGGATTTTATAACTGACCTTCCCCTCTCTCAAGGGAATACTACACTCCTGGTCGTTGTGGATTCGGTTCTCTAAGGCCTGTCGTTTGCTCCCCATGCCGGGTCTTCCTACTGCCCTACAAACCGCCGAAGCACTATTCACTCATGTGTTCCGGCACTACGGGGTGCCCGAGGACATTGTGGCTGACCGGGGTCCCCAATTCACCTCCAGAGTCTGGAGAGCTTTTATGGAGCGGTTTGGGGGTCTCGGTGAGTCTCACCTCGGGTTACCACCCGGAGAGTAATGGGCAGGTGGAACGCGTAAACCAGGATGTGGGCAGGTTTCTCAGAACATACTGCCGGGACCGGCCGGAGGAGTGGGCGCGAGATATGTGCCCTGGGCTGAGATGGCACAGAACTCTCTTCGCCACTCCTCCACCCAACTAACCCCTCTTTTTCAGTGTGTTTTAGGGTACCAGCCGGTTCTGGCACCATGGCATGAGAGCCAGATCGAGGCCCCCGCTGTGGATGAGTGGGTGCGGCGCTCGGAAGGAGACGTGGAACGCTGCACACGTCCATCTGCAGCGTGCCATACGTCGACAGAAGACGAGCGCCGACCTACACCGCAGTGAGGGGCCTGTGTACGCACCTGGAGATCGAGTCTGGCTCTCTGCCAGAAACCTGCCCCTCCGCCTGCCCCTGTCGGAAACTGGGTCGGCGGTTTGTAGGGCCATTTAAAGTCCTGAGAAGGTTGAACGAGGGTTTTGTTATAGATTACAGTTGCCAGTGGAGTATAAATGTATTAACCCCTCGTTCCATGTGTCCCTTCTCAGGCCGGTGGTAGCAGGCCCGCTCCAAGAACATGAGATCTTGGAGACCCCCCCGCCCCCGTTGGACATCGAGGGGGCACCGGCGTACACCGTGAGATCCATCTTGGGATTCTAGACGTCGGAGAGGGGGTCTTCAGTATCTAGTGGAGTGGGAGGGGTACGGTCCGGAGGAGCGGTGCTGGGTGACGAGAGGAGGAGACATCTTGGGACCCGTCGCTCCTGACGGAATTCCATCGGGGGTATCCGACGCGCCCTGCGCCGCGGCCTCCGGGTCGTCCCAAGGGCCGGAGTCGGCGCGCGTCTGGAGCCGCGCGTCAAGAGGGGGGGGGTACTGTCACGGTTTCGGCCGAGGCTGCCCTCTCTCCCTTGTTTCGGGCAGGCTTCGGCGTTCGTCGTCTCCGGAATTCTAGCTGCCACCGATTATGTTTTCATGTTCGTTTGCTTTTGTCTGTTTGTGTCACACCTGTTTTCTGTTTTACGTGATTAGTGTCCTATAAGTTTCTCGTTGTGTTTGTCTTGTGTTGTGTGTGATTGTTTTCGTCAGTGTTGTGTTTGCTCGGTTGAGCATATTTCTCTCCACTGCGCTGGAGCTCGTTTGCACTTGTTTTCGTGCACTACATATTTTGTCGCACCTGTTTGTGCGCATTTTGCCTACACGCCTTGGGCGTAGTTTAGCTGTTGGGCTTTGTTGCCCTGTTGCCTGTGTTTGGGTCGGAATACAGCTTTTGGAACCTACCGTCTGCGTCCTGCATCTGATTTCCTACACCACACCTACACACGCCCTGACAGTTGTTAGGTTTCGAGGGCATTATCACTTTTATACAACGGGTTACCAAAATTTTCAAATAATGATTTACATATTTTCATTAAAAACATTTAAAAAAAAAATGTATTCATACTATTTCATCCTTCCACAAGATAATAGTCCCGACACAAATCTAGGGTTGCTACCCAAGCCTCTCTCGTTCATTCTATTCTATCTGGTTCTATTGGCAGAGACGCGACCCAGTCGTTCAGTCTTTTAGTTCTGTACAAAGAAGCTGCATTTGCATTTCTTAAGCTGTTTTCTATTTGAATGTATTTGGTACATCCATAACAATGAGCTAATGATGCACAATTTAACCTGGCATAGAAAATGTGCTCTCTCTCGTCAGGACACTGTTGTTCAGAGGAGCTAGCCAACAACACAGCTAACACAATCACTTCAACCTGAAGCTGAAAAGACTGCTAACTAGCTGCATTTAGTTTAACCAGTTTTCTATGGACATTTCTTTGAATATATCCATGAAAATGATGCAAATTCATGATTTCGACTGGCTGAGAAAAGCTGCCTGCCTATCTGTCTTGTCCCGACTCCAGACCCCTACACATTCATTACGATGTGATTGCTGGAGATCGAATTTCAATAATGAAACAATGTTGCAAATGTTAGAGAGACAGACAGCTATTGAAAACCAATTGCTAGTCTAAAAGAAATGGGAGATAATGTTTAGAAGATTTTTACAGTGGAGATCAAGTTTATAAATTGCCTGGCTGGGCTGATGAGAGTGAATTGCGCAGTGAGATGGAACAGAGTAAATAGGCATTTCAACATCATAGCTTTAGCCGGTGGTAACTTGTGGAATAGACACCGGCTGGAATGATGTTCTAACCAATCAGCGTCCAGGATTATACCCAACCATTGTATAACAATAAGATAACCTTAACCAAGTGTCCATATTCATTTATATTTATTCGAACAAACACCCAAATATAAGTGTGTGTGCGTGCGTGTGTGAGTGTCTAAAAACAAAACACACAAACACACTCTGACATGGAAGAAAACCCCAGATATCAACATACAGTAGAGAAAGAGGAACTGACGATTTCGATCCAGAGAGAAAGAGATAGAGAGAGAGGCTGGACTTAACAGCTGCCAGAACTCTAAAACGTGGATAGAGATGTGTTCATAGCTAGGAGTGACTGGTAGAGAGTCTGAGTGTCTGTGAATAGACTGGTAGTGACTGGTAGAGTCTTAGTATCTGGGACTAGACTGGTAGTGACTGGTAGAGAGTCTGAGTATCTGGGACTAGACTGGTAATGACTGGTAGAGAGTCTGAGTATCTGGGACTAGACTGGTAGTGACTGGTAGAGAGTCTGAGTATCTGGGACTAGACTGGTAGTGACTGGTAGAGAGTCTTAGTATCTGGGACTAGACTGGTAGTGACTGGTAGAGAGTCTGAGTATCTGGGACTAGACTGGTAATGACTGGTAGAGAGTCTGAGTATCTGGGACTAGACTGGTAGTGACTGTTAGAGAGTCTGAGTATCTGGGACTAGACTGGTAGTGACTGGTAGAGAGTCTGAGTATCTGGGACTAGACTGGAAGTGACTGGTAGAGAGTCTGAGTATCTGGGACTAGACTGGTAGTGACTGGTAGAGAGTCTGATTATCTGGGACTAGACTTGTAGTGACTGGTAGAGAGTCTTAGTATCTGGGACTAGACTGGTAGTGACTGGTAGAGAGTCTGAGTATCTGGGACTAGACTGGTAGTGACTGGTAGAGAGTCTTAGTATCTGGGACTAGACTGGTAGTGACTGGTAGAGAGTCTGAGTATCTGGGACTAGACTGGTAGTGACTGGTAGAGAGTCTGAGTATCTGGGACTAGACTGGTAGTGACTGGTAGAGAGTCTGAGTATCTGAGACTAGACTGGTAGTGACTGGTAGAGAGTCTGAGTATCTGGGACTAGACTGGTAGTGACTGGTAGAGGGCTGGAGTGAGAGGAGAACAGTATAAAGTTGACAACATAGGAGGGAAGCTAGAGAGAAGAATGAGGAATCTCATGTCTGTCAGCATCAGACTTCTCTGTGGTGAGTACTATTATTATTATACCATATTGAACTGTTACTATTAGAATGTATTACATTAATACACACCTCATATTGAACTGTTACTATTAGAATGTATTACATTCATACACACCTCATATTGAACTGTTACTATCAGACCTCAATACATTAATACACACCTCATATTGAACTGTTACGATTAGAATGTATTACATTAATACACACCTCATACTGAACTGTGTTACTCACTGAACACAGCACTAAATTCTTGGCATAAGTGACAGTGATCAATGCTGTACTTTACTATATCATTGAACACTGTTTTACTGTATTGCTGTAGTCCTGAACACATAAATGTACTGTATCACTCAGCCCCAGATTATTAAACATTCTCTACATATCACTCAAGTATCTCCATTACCTGACTGTCTGTGAAATATGGTGACAATGGGCAACTGATGTTGTAGAGATGATGTGAATCTGTTTCTTTGGTTGTGTCATAGCTGTGAGCTGTGTGGTGTCAGGAGTGATCACAAAGAGAGTGACAGAAGGAGGAAATGCTAGCATTCAGTGTCCTTATGCACGGGGGTTTGAGACATACCAGAAGTACCTCTCAAAAGGGATCTGGGCCGACCGGGTTGATGTCATCAAAACCCAAACGCATCAACACCCAGCGTGGACTCATAAAGGGAGATACTCTCTGTATGACGACACAGAGAGAAGAGTCTTCACTGTGACCATCACTAACCTGACCCTAGAGGACTCAGGGACCTACTGGTGTGAAATAAACACATGGTGGTGGAATCACAAGACTGAAGTCAGGTTAACTGTGGAGAGAGGTTGGTGTCTAAGAGTTTCTATTAGTGTGTTTATGTGGATGATTACATTTTGCACATTATATATTTTTGTTGATGCATTATATCTCTGTCTCACTCTCTCCTTGACTCTCTCTCTCTCTCCCTCTCTCTCTCTCTCTCTCTCTCTCTCTCTCTCTCTCTCTCTCTCTCTCTCTCTCTCTCTCTCTCTCTCTCTCTCTCCTTGTCTCTCTCTCTCTCTTTTCCTCTCTCTACAGCTCCTTCTCCTCCCATCCCTGGCTCCGTCACCTCCAGACCTCTCCTCTCCACGACACACCCATCAACAAACATCACCATGGCAACTGACTCCTCAAACTCCACTGCAGGTATATTACCCTCAGTAGAACTGCTCTCTATAGCCTACACACTTACCTGTAGGCCAACATCTCTCTCTCTCTCTCTCTCTCTCTCTCTCTCTCTCTCTCTCTCTCTCTCTCTCTCTCTCGCTTTCGCTCTTGCTCGCTCGCTCTCTCTCTCTCTGTAGCTATTTCTCTCTGTAGCTCTCTCTCTCTCTCTCGCTCTATCTCTCTGTAGCTCTCTCTCTTTCTCTCTCTCTTTCTCTCTCTCTCGGTCTCTCTCTCTCTCTCCTTGACTCGCTCTCTCTGTCTCTCTCTCTCTCTCTCTCTCTCTCTCTCTCGCTTTCGCTCTTGCTCGCTCGCTCTCTCTCTCTCTGTAGCTCTCTCTCTCTCTCTCTCTCTCTCTCTCTCTCCTTCTCTGTCCCTCCTCTGACTTCTTTCTCTCTCTCTTTCTGTCTTCCTTTTTCTCCCCCCCTCACATCTCCCGCTCTCATCTCCCCCCTCACTTCTCCCTCCCCAGTCACTAATATTAACCATGTTATTTAGTCCCTATAACCTGTTCAACACGTAACTGTACCCAGAGAGGTGCTGTATTGAGAGACTAGTTATAGTCATTATCTTTAGTATTGTAACTGTACTCAGAGAGGTGCTGTACTTAGAGGCTAGTAGTTATAGTCATTATCTTTAGTATTGTAACTGTACTCAGAGAGGTGCTGTATTTAGAGGCTAGTAGTTATAGTCATTATCTTTAATCTTGTAACTGTACTCAGATAGGTGCTGTATTTAGAGGCTAGTAGTTATAGTCATTATCTTTAGTCTTGTAACTGTACTCAGAGAGGTGCTGTATTTAGAGGCTAGTAGTTATAGTCATTATCTTTAGTATTGTAACTGTACTCAGAGAGGTGCTGTATTTAGAGGCTAGTAGTTATAGTCATTATATTTAGTATTGTAACTGTACTCAGAGAGGTGCTGTATTTAGAGGCTAGTAGTTATAGTCATTATCTTTAGTCTTGTAACTGTACTCAGAGAGGTGCTGTATTTAGAGGCTAGTAGTTATAGTCATTATCTTTAGTATTGTAACTGTACTCAGAGTGGTGCTGTATTTAGAGGCTAGTAGTTATAGTCATTGTGTGTTTATGACGATAAGAACATCATGGCTAGAACACAAGGTAACAA
>CM072244.1:29507773-29532773 GCA_036851935.1 Coregonus suidteri | reverse complement strand
GCAAAAATATTCATCCCCCTTGGCGTTTTTCCTATTTTGTTGCATTACAACCTGTAATTTAAATTGATTTTTATTTGGATTTTACTTGTTTCAAAAAATTCTAACAAATAAATAACGGAAAAGTGGTGCGTGTATATGTATTCAACCCCTTTGCTATGAAGCCCCTAAATAAGATCTGGTGCAACCAATTACCTTCAGAAGTCACATAATTAGTTAAATAAAGTCCACCTGTGTGCAATCTAAGTGTCACATGATCTCAGTATATATATGAATATATATGAAGCATGGTGGTGGCAGCATCATGCTGTGGGGATGTTTTTCATTGGCAAGGACTGGGAAACTGGTCAAAATTGAAGGAATGATTGTCAAGAGTTGCTGTAGGTAGGTGTGGTGTGGAATCAGGCGCAGGACGCAGAAGTTAAGTCCAAACAAAGACTTTAGTAGATCACACAAAATAATCCAAGAACAGCCCGGAGGCGAGAAAAGCGCGCACAGGCGTAAACAAACGGGCGCACTAAACATGTGCGTAAATCTCTCCTAAAAACAACAAGGAGGCAAGCTACAAAATAGCGCACCAAAATAGGTAGCGCAGCAACACGACAAGGAAACAATTACACACAACACCTAACTAACAACAAGGAACTAAATAGGGTGCTTAATGATACATAACACAAAACAGGTGTGACAAACAGACAAAACCAATCAAACAAGAAACATAGAACGGTGGCAGCTAGTACTCCGGAGACGACGACCGCCGAAACCTGCCCGAACAAGGAGGAGGGGCCGCCTCGGCCGAAACCGTGACAGTACCCCCCCCTTGACGCGCGGCTCCAGCCGTGCGCCACCCCCGGCCTCGGGGACGACCAGGAGGACGCGGAGCAGGGCGCGTAGGATGACCACGATGGAATTCGGTCAGCAGGGACGGATCCAGAATGTCCCTCCTCGGCACCCAGCACCGCTCCTCCGGACCGTACCCCTCCCACTCCACGAGATATTGGAGACCCCCCATCCGGCGTCTCGAATCCAGGATGGTCCGAACAGTGTACGCCGGAGCCCCCTCGATGTCCAACGGGGGCGGAGGAGTCTCCTCAATCTCAAAGTCCTGGAGTGGAGCAGCTACCACCGGCCTGAGGAGAGACACATGGAACGAGGGGTTAATATTATTGTAATCAATGGGCAGTTGTAACCTGTAACACACCTCGTTCAATCTCCTCAGGACTTTAAAAGGCCCCACAAACCGCCAACCCAGCTTCCGGCAGGGCAGGCGGAGGGGCAGGTTTTCTGGTTGAGAGCCAGACTCGATCTCCAGGTGCGTACACTGGCCCCTCACTGCGGTGTAGGTCGGCGCTCGTCTTCTGTCGACGGATGGCTCGCTGCAGATGGACGTGTGCAGCGTTCCACGTCTCCTCCGAGCGCCGCACCCACTCATCCACAGCAGGGGCCTCGATCTGGCTCTCATGCCAAGGTGCCAGAACCGGCTGGTACCCTAACACACACTGGAAAGGGGTTAGTCTAGTGGAGGAGTGGCGGAGAGAGTTCTGTGCCATCTCGGCCCAGGGCACATATCTCGCCCACTCCTCCGGCCGGCCCTGACAATATGACCTCAGAAACCTACCCACATCCTGGTTGACTCGTTCGACCTGCCCATTACTCTCCGGGTGGTAACCCGAGGTAAGGCTCACCGAGACCCCCAACCGTTCCATAAAGGCTCTCCAGACTCTGGAGGTAAACTGGGGGCCTCGATCGGACACTATATCCTCGGGTACCCCGTAATGCCGGAAGACGTGAGTAAATAGAGCCTCAGCGGTCTGTAGGGCAGTAGGAAGACCCGGCATGGGAAGGAGACGACAGGCCTTCGAGAACCGATCCACAACGACCAGGATGGTGGTATTCCCTTGTGAGGAGGGAAGGTCGGTAACAAAATCCACCGAGAGGTGAGACCAGGGTCGTTGTGGAACGGGCAGGGGTTGTAATTTACCCCTGGGCAAGTGTCTGGGCGCCTTACACTGGGCACACACTGAGCAGGAGGAGACATAAACCCTCACATCCCTGGCTAACGTTGGCCACCAGTACTTCGTACTAAGGCAGTGCACTGTCCGGCCAATACCTGGATGTCCAGAGGAGGGTGACGTGTGAGCCCAATAAATCAGCCGATCCCGGACCTCGAGCGGGACGTACGTCCGACCCACCGGATACTGTGGAGGGCTAGGGTCGGTGCGTAATGCCCGCTCGATCTCCGCATCGACCTCCCACACCACCGGTGCCACCAGACAAGACTCCGGTAGTATGGGAATGGGCTCCACGCACCTCTCCTCCATGTCATACCGCCGGGACAGGGCATCTGCCTTCCCGTTCTGGGACCCAGGGATGTAAGTGATCTTGAACACAAACCGGGCGAGAAACATAGTCCATCGAGCCTGGCGAGGATTCAGTCTCCTAGCTGCCCGAATGTATTTCAGGTTACGGTGGTCGGTCAGAATGAGGAAAGGGTGTTGAGCCCCCTCAAGCCAATGCCTCCACACCTTTTGGGCCTGTACTACGGCTAACAGCTCCCTGTCCCCTACGTCATAATTCCGCTCCACCGGACTGAGCTTCTTAGAATAAAAAGCACAGGGGCGGAGCTTAGGTGGTGTGCCGGACCGTTGTGAAAGAACTGCCCCGATACCGGCCTCAGACGCGTCCACCTCTACTTGGAAGGGTAAAGCGGGATCCGGGTGCGCCAGCACCGGAGCCGAGGTAAACAGGTCCTTCAGTCTCCCAAAGGCCCTGTCCGCCTCAGCCGACCACTGCAAGCGCACCGGACCCCCCTTCAGAAGAGACGTTATGGGAGTTGCCACCTGTCCAAAACCCCGGATAAACCTCCGGTAGTAATTCGCAAAACCCAAGAACCGCTGCACCTCTTTAACTGTAGTTGGGGTTTGCCAATTACGCACGGCAGACACTCGGTCCACCTCCATTCTCACCCCTGACGCAGACAACTGGTAACCCAAAAAGGAAACTGACTCCTGAAAGAACAGACATTTCTCGGCTTTGACATACAGGTCATGCTCCAACAGTCTCCTCAATACCCTGCGCTCCAGGGCTACATGCTCGGCCCGAGTAGAACTGTACACAAGAATATCATCTATGTACACCACTACTCCCTGCGCCTGCATGTCCCGGAAAATCTCATCTACAAACGATTGGAAGACTGATGGAGCATTCATTAACCCATATGGCATGACGAGATACTCGTAATGGCCGGAGGTAGTACTAAATGCTGTCTTCCACTCATCGCCCTCCCTAATGCGCACCAAGTTATATGCGCTCCTGAGGTCCAATTTTGTGAAGAACCGTGCCCCGTGTAATGACTCCGTCATGGTCGCAATCAGCGGGAGTGGATAACTATATTTCACAGTCACCTGATTGAGACCGCGGTAATCAATACACGGACGCAAACCTCCATCCTTTTTCTTCACAAAAAAGAAGCTTGAGAACGCGGGAGAAGTGGAAGGCCGTATGTATCCCTGTCTCAGAGACTCGGCAATGTAAGTCTCCATTGCCCTTTTCTCCTCCTGTGACAAAGGATACACATGGCTCCGCGGGAGCGCAGCTCCTATCTGGAGGTCTATCGCACAATCCCCCTGTCTATGAGGCGGCAACCATGCCGCTCTGGTCTTACTAAACACGAGTGCCAAATCCTCATACTCAGGCGGAATGTGCAGTGCTGGCATCTGGTTCGGGCTCTCCACCGAGGTCGCCCCTACGGAAACACCCAGACATAGCCCCTCACACTGAGCAGACCACCCTTTAAGAGCCTTCTCTCGCCACGAAATCGTAGGATCATGGGAAATCAACCAGGGAAGCCCCAGTACCACCGGATACGCAGGAGAGTCGATCAGATAGAGTTGAATCGTCTCCTCATGACCCCCCTGCGTCATCATCCTAAGTGGCGCCGTGACCTCCCTAATCAACCCAGATCCTAACGGACGACTATCTAAGGCATGTACAGGGAAGGGCTTATCGACTGGAAGGAGGGGAATCCCTAACTTAACACAGAATTTACGATCTACAAAATTCCCAGCTGCGCCTGAATCGACTAGAGCCTTATGCTGGGAATGAGGTGCAACCTGTGGGAAACAAACAGGTAATGTAATGTGTACGACAGAAAGCTCTGGGTAAGTAGGGCGCCTACTCACCTGGGAGGACTCCCCAATGTGTGACCTGCCATCTCCTTCACCAGGGGACCCTCCCCAGCACCTAGCCGCGGTGTGCCCTCCGCGGCCACAGTTGGTGCAGGAGACTGCCCCCCTCGGGCTCCTTCCTCTCCTCCCTCTAGTGCCAGCACCTCCAAGCTCCATCGGGCTCGGCTCGGAGGCGCTGGAGGATGGAATGGGAGGCCCCCACCTGGGACGTCCGCGGGTCGCGAGCAGGATGTCCAGCCGAATGGCCATGTCCACCAACTGGTCAAATGTTAGTGTAGTATCCCTGCACGCTAACTCTCTGCGGACGTCCTCCCGAAGGCTACATCTAAAGTGGTCTATGAGGGCCCTCTCATTCCACCCTGCATCTGCCGCCAGAGTCCGGAACTCCAGCGCAAACTCTTGAGCGCTCCTCATCCCCTGTCGGAGGTAGAATAGACGCTCCCCCGCCGCCTTCCCCTCTGGTGGATGGTCGAAGACAGCACGGAAGCGGCGGGAGAACTCCGCATAGGTGACTGTGGCGGCGTCTATTCCCCTCCATTCGGCGTTGGCCCACTCCAACGCCTTGCCGGTGAGACAGGAGATGAGGGCGGAAATGCTCTCGTATCCCGAGGGCGCCGGGTGTATGGTGGCAAGGTAGAGCTCCACTTGTAATAGGAACCCCTGACACCCGGCAGCGGTGCCGTCGTACGCCCTCGGGAGCGAGAGCCGAATCCCACTGGGTTCCGGTAGTTGGACGGGCGGGCTGTCCGATGGTGATGGTGCGATAGGTGGGGGTGTGGGTACCCCGCTTGTCTCCCATCGATGGAGGGTGTTCATGACGCGGTCCAAGGCGTGCCCGATCTGGTTGATTCGATGCTCTTGACCACGAAGACGCTCCTCCATGATGTCGGTGGGTGCTCCTGCTGATTCCATATGTGGTGTGTAATTCTGTCAAGAGTTGCTGTAGGTAGGTGTGGTGTGGAATCAGGCGCAGGACGCAGAAGTTAAGTCCAAACAAAGACTTTAGTAGATCACACAAAATAATCCAAGAACAGCCCGGAGGCGAGAAAAGCGCGCACATGCGTAAACAAACGGGCGTACTAAACATGTGCGTATATCTCTCCTAAAAACAACAAGGAGGCAAGCTACAAAATAGCGCACCAAAATAGGTAGCGCAGCAACACGACAAGGAAACAATTACACACAACACCTAACTAACAACAAGGAACTAAATAGGGTGCTTAATGAGACATAACACAAAACAGGTGTGACAAACAGACAAAACCAATCAAACAAGAAACATAGAACGGTGGCAGCTAGTACTCCGGAGACGACGACCGCCGAAACCTGCCCGAACAAGGAGGAGGGGCCGCCTCGGCCGAAACCGTGACAATGATGGATGGCGCTATATACAGGGAAATTCTTGAGGGAAACCTGTTTCAGTCTTCCAGAGATTTGAGTTGGGACGGACGTTCACCTTCCAGCAGGACAATGACCCTAAGCATACGGCTAAAGCAACACTCGAGTGGTTTAAGGAGAAACATTTAAATGTCTTGGAATGGCCTAGTCAAAGCATAGACCTCAATCCAATTGAGAATCTGTGGTATGACTTAAAGGTCAACTTGAAGGAGCTGGATTAGTTTTGCCTTGAAGAATGGGCAAAAATCCCAGTGGCTAGATGTGTCAAGCTTATAGAGACATACCCCAAGAGACTTGCAGCTGTAATTGCTGCAAAAGGTGGCTCTACAAAGTATTGACTTTGGGGGAGTGAATAGTTATGCTAACTCAAGTTCTGTTTTTTTGTCTTATTTGTTGTTTGTTTCACACAAAAAAAATATGCATATTCAAAGTGGTAGGCATGTCGTGTAAATGAAATGATACAAACCCCCCCCAAAAAAATCCATTTTAATTCCAGGTTGTAAGACAACAAAATAGGAATAATGCCAAGGGGCGTGAATACTTTCGCAAGCCACTGTATAGACATGATATGACATTTGAAATGTCTTTATTATTTTGGAACTTGTGTGAGTGTAATATTTACCGTTCACTTCTTATTGTTTATTTCACTTTTGTTTATTCATTTAACTTCCTTTGGCATTATAAACAGATGTTTCTCATTCCAATAAAGCCCCTTGAATTGAATTGAATTTGAAAGAGAGAGAGAGAGAGAGAGAGAGAGAGAAGAGAGAGAGAGAGAGTAGAGAGAGAGAGGAGAGAGAGAGAGAGAGAGAGAGAGAGAGAACAGAGAGAGAGAGGGGAGACATGTGAGAGAGAGGAGTTATGAAGAAATATATGGTGGGGAGAGAGTGAGAGAGAGAGATGGACAGAGTGATACATGTAAGAGAGATAGAGAGATATGGTGAGCTAAAGTAGAACTAACACACTTCAACAGGAACAAGAGAAACCACCATCTTTACATCTGTCTGTCTAGAGAGGAAATATATAACAATATGTATCATGCACTCTCTCTTTCTCTATATCTTTCTCTATATATCTCTCTTTCTCTCTATCACTCTCTTTCTCCCTCTCCATCAATCTCTCTCTCCCTCCTCATCTCTCTCCATCTCTCTCTCCCTCTCCTCAATCTGCTAAAACATTTCCCCACTTGATTCAATTGTTTTCAGCCACAACAACAACAAAAGGAACAACACCAGCTACAGCATCTCCAGCCCCACCCACAACCACCTTCATCTCACCATCATCATCATCATCATCATCATCATCGTCACCATCATCACCGTCATCATCACAATCATCATCACCATCACCATCATCACCAATATCACTCAACAGATCTGGTAAATAAATGTTTAGAAATAAAAATGTCTGAGTCTCACTTTGGTTAGTGTTAGACATGTCTGTATGTAGTGTTATGATATGAGGGTAGGTTAGTGGTAGACATGTCTGTATGTAGTGTTATGATATGAGGGTAGGTTAGTGGTAGACATGTCTGTATGTAGTGTTATGATTATGAGGGTAGGTAGTGGTAGACATGTCTGTATGTAGTGTTTTATGATATGAGGGTAGGTTAGTGTAACAGTAGGTTTGTCTAATCGGTTCTGTAACAATGTGTGTGTGTGTGGTGTGTGTGTGTGGTTGTGTGTGTGTGTGTGTGTGTGTGTGTGTGTGTGTGTGTGTTCCAGGTACCTCAGTGGTCATCATGGTGTCTGTTAGTCTGGTAGTGTTGCTGCTGGTGATCAGCCTGATCATAGTCTACAGATGGAAATACAACAAGGCCACAGGTGAGAAAGACACACACACACACACACACACGCACACACAGGGTTATAAAAGGAGAGAAAGTTCTCCTTTTCGAAATCTTTCCGTTCAATACAAAAAACAACAACATTTGCATAATCAACTAAAATGTAAATGTAAAATAATATCCCTGTCATCATTTGTCCCTGGTTGAGAAGCAGAGGATAAATATGGGAAGTCTCTCTCTCTCTCTCTCTCTCTCTCTCTCTCTCTCTCTCTCTCTCTCTCTCTCTCTCTCGTCTCTCTCTCTCTCTCTCTCTCTCTTCTCTCTCTCTCTCTCTCTCTCTCCTCTCCTCTCTCTTCTCTCTCTCTCCTCTCTCTCTCTCTCTCTCTCTCTCTCTCTCTCTCTGGGTTTCCACCTAACTTATTTGACTCATGTGTTCCAACAGATAGGACCAATGGAACAGTAGGACTAACAACATCACCACCCACAGACATGGCTAGAACACAAGGTAACAACAGCCCTCACCACCCACAAAACATGACTAAGTAAGCCATAATGTAACATGGATTTATAACTACCAAGTACCATTTATAAAATGGACTACAACTACCAAGTACCATTTATAAAATGGACTACAACTACCAAGCACCAAACTGTTACATGAAATACAACTACCTAGCATTAAACCCTTATAAACTACAACGTTTTGAATGTAAAGATACACCAAATTTGTGGTGGAAACTAGCCATTGCATCTTCCTCCTCCAGACAGTGAATGAGAATGAATTTCAACAAAAACACACCGACTGTGCCTGATACTTGGTATTAGATAGAATAATCTGGCTCTTCCTATTGATATCTCATCATTAACATGTAATCTTTATTTCTGCTCTCCTCAACACCCACCTGTTTCTCTGTCTAATGTTGTCTTCCCTCCTCCCTCCCTCTGAAATGAAGAAACACAGAAGTACAGTACAGTAGAGACTAGCTAAATGTAGCATCACTGGAACATTATGCCTGTGTACTGTCTCTGGGTGTTCTATGTGATCTGATGTTCTCTGGTGTTGGTCTGGGTGTTCTAGGTGATGTGATGTTCTCTGGTGTTGGTCTGGGTTTTTCTAGGTGATCTGATGTTCTCTGGTGTTGGTCTGGGTGTTCTAGGTGATGTGGATGTTCTCTGGTGTTGGTCTGTGTTGTTCTAGGTGATCTGACGTTCTCTGGTGTTGGGTCTGGGTGTTTGTCTACTACTGCTGGGTCTGCTGCTGTTCATGTTCTTTAGACAGAGGAGAGACAGAGACAGGAGACCAAACAGGTAGAGTAGTTTTCACACGCAATCATTATTATTATTTGTTAATCTATTTGCTTTCCTCTTCAGCAGCCAAACACTCTGCCAGACCGTTGGTTCCTGACTCAATGACAGGACAACCAAGATCCAGAACATGAGGAACCATCACTAAACCCAATCTACGCCACAGCAACCAATCAGAACCCAGATACAGCCTGTGACATCACCATCATCTATGCCACGGCAACCAATCCTAGTCCAGATGACATTTTACTCCAACGTTGGTCCATAACATAGGTTCAAGACAGTGTGACCTATGCTACTGTCAACTTCCCCAGAGATCCCATCCTCCACTGTCTCCACTATGCTACTGTCAACTTCCCCAGAGATCCATCATGTCTCCACTATGCTACTGTCAACTTCCCCAGAGATCCAGCCTGTCTCCACTATGCTACTGTCAACTTCCCCAGAGATCAAGCCTGTCTCCACTATGCTACTGTCAACTTCCCCAGAGATCCAGCCTGTCTCCACTATGCTACTCTCAACTTCCCCAGAGATCCAGCTTTGTCTCCACTATGCTACTGTCAACTTCCCCAGAGATCCAGCCTGTCTCCACTATAATACTGTCTCCTTCAGTACAGAGACTGATGCTAGTAACCACCCAGACACTCACCCTACAGATGTAGACACCTCATAGATGTACTGCACCATTAAACACTCTGCTACATAGTCTAATACTGACACTGATCTGTATGGCAAAGCATGAATTCATGTTTTCATTTATTAATTTTTCACTCATTTGTGTTTTTTAATTAATTTGTTTATTTGATCGTTCATTTGTTAATTAGTTTATATTTCATTCAAATCATTCATTTATGGTTTGTTCTTTAATTCATTTAATTCATTAATTTTTTTTATTCATTATTACTTTACATCGTTTAATTTGTTAATTTGTTCGTATATTCATTTATTGATTTATTTGTTTGTTCGTTAGTTCAATCATCTGTTCGTTCATTCTTTTTGTTGTTTGTCGGTGGTTCCGTCTGTAACATCCGTTCATTCATTCAAATCATTTTTTCTACTGTGAAATGTAACACTGGCTGAACAAAAAGAGAGACAGTTTATTCACTTTTTTTAGAAAACTTTGCTTATTTCAGTGTTTTTTACTCCACTTGACTGGGAAATGGAGCCTATGTGTGTTTTATCAATAAAGCACCAATATATTTCTATGTGTTTGATACATTCCATTCTAGACATTACTATAAGTCGTCCTCCCCTCACCAGCCTCCACTGGTGCTGTCAGTAAACTCAGTACCTGTCTCATCAGCATGTACCACTGTCACTAGACACACAGAGCTGAGATGGAGGGATAGATTGAGGGTAGATGGAGGGAGAGATGGAGGGTAGATGGAGGGATAGATGGAGGGAGAGATGGAGGGAGAGATGGAGGGAGATCGCCCTCCAGTGGCAGAATAACTCTGTTTCTCTCCTCTGCAGACAGCCTCCAGTCTGCATGAGAGTGTATGAATGTGTTTCTGTGCTTTGATCCATAGAGGCCTCTCTCTCCCTCTTTTTGTCTCACTGATCTCTTTCTCACACTCCCTTTCTCTCTCTCTCTCTCAGCCTCCATCTTTATTTATTTATCTCTCTCTCTCTCACTCTCTCTCTCTCTCTACTGTGTGATGTAGGAACAGAGATATGATTGGTTAAGGAGGAAGAGGGAGGGGCTGTCAGAATTAACATGTGGTAGGAGGGTTTGAACTAGTAGAGAGAGCGAGAGAGAGAGAGAGAGAGAGAGAGAGAGAGAGAGAGATGAGAAGAGAGAGAGAGAGAGAGAAGGAGAGAGAGAGAGAGAAGAGAGAGTAGATGAGGAGAGAGAGAGAGAGAGATGAGAGAGAGAGAGAGAGATGCAGAAATAGGGAATTACATAGTTGTGTATGAGTGCAAGGATTGAGAGAGGAGCGAGAGGGACGGGGCAGAGAGAGAGAGAGAGAGAGAGAGTAGAGTACTTAAAGTACATGAAGTTTGTATTTAGGTTACTTTAAAGTGTAGAGAGAACAGAGAGAGTTTTTTTTGCACTTGGACACACAACATTATATCAGGACCTTATAGACACTGGAACCCAACCTGGACAGAACACTCAACATTATATCAGGACCTATAGAAACCTGGACCAACCTAGGAGAGAACACAACATTATATCAGGACCTATAGACACACTGGACCAACCTGGAGAGAACACAACATTATATATCAGGACCTATAGACACACTGGACCAACCTGTAGAGAACACAACAAGATGAGGATCCTGCTGATAGTCATCCTCTCTCCTTCATGACAGGTAATTACGCTTGTAATAACTCTCTATAACATGTAATAACATCCAGTTAGTCCTTCTTATAAAGGCTGCTGCTACAGATAAGGGAAAACACTACTGTGTGTGTGTTTGTCTATGTGGTGTGTGTGTGTGTGGTGTGTGTGTTGTGTGTGTGTGTGTGTGTGTGTGTATGTGTGCGTGTGTGTGTTTGTGTGTGTGTATGTGTATGTGTGCGTGTGTGTGTATGTGTGCATGTGTGTGTTTGTGTGTGTATGTGTGCATGCGTGTGTGTGCGTGTGTGCGTGTCTGTGGGAGTGTGTGTGTGGGTAATGTGATGATGCCACTGGTGTAGGAATTCTGACCATAAGTACATTGGTATTACAAAACACTAAACCAAAAGGAATATAATATGTATTTTCTGTTGACTGATTTACAGGTTGTTTGCACTCCTTCAAAGTGACAGGATACTCTAGAGGAACTGTCATCATCTACTGTAAATATTCCATAGAAGTAGGAAGTCATGAGAAATATTTCTGTATGGGACCAAAGTGGACTTATAGATGTGATAAGAAAATAGGTACTCTGACGAAGAACACCTGGCAGCACAGTGGTAGATTTTCTCTGTATGACAACACTGAAGGAAACGACTTCAAGGTGATCATCAGACAACTGACTAAACAAGATGAAGGGACCTACTGGTGTGGAGTGGAGAAACCTAATGCATGGGACAGTTACACTGATGTAGAGCTGAAAGTAGAGGAAGGTGAGTCACTTTCACTTAATCTTTATGAAATGAATTTAGCTCGATGTTATTGCATGATCAATATCACTAGTAAAGGAAGTTAGTGTATAGTATTAGACTAAGGTTGTGATGTGTGTTCCTATTGACAGATGACTGCTGTGAGAAGTCAATCACAGAGACGGTCTATCTGGGAGGAGAAGCTACCATCAGCTGCAACTATCCAGAAGGCCGCGAGTACAGCATCAAGTATTTCTGCAAGGAGCAAGATCGTTTCATCTGCAATTCCATGAACTCCAACAACAACAAAATGTATGACAAACAGAAACAGAGAAATTCTACTCAGTGACCATCAGTGACCTGACAGAAGATGATACTGGGACTCTACTGGTGTGAGAGTAGAAACCAGCAGGACAGAAGACCGTTACATCGCACTGATCACATAGGTGCAGCTACATGTTATAAGTGAGTATAACAAGACTTCTAATTTCTTTAGCATGTGTACCCAA
The DNA here is from genome assembly GCA_036851935.1 of Coregonus suidteri. Lineage (NCBI taxonomy): Eukaryota > Metazoa > Chordata > Actinopteri > Salmoniformes > Salmonidae > Coregonus > Coregonus suidteri. Next base: position 29,520,558 of record CM072244.1, on the reverse strand, counting down.
AACACACACGTTACAGTCTTGTAAGAAAAAGTAGTTTAATTGAAATCCAATAATTGCATTCATTTTTTTATGTCATTCACATGTTTGATGTATTTGATAACGTTCCCATCTATCCATTTCCAGCCATTGTTGGTTAGACGCCGTCCTCCTATATCTCTGTCCCACCAGCCTCTCTGCTTTTCCCATGCTGTAACACCTGCAGTAACTATTTACTGTATGACCACGTAAATAATATAGCATTCTATTTTATCAGATATAACCTACAATAGTTTACGTCTGACAATTAAAAACTACTGTCATTTTAAATTAGCAATCACATCTAGAACCTTCTGAAATATGCTGTTATTAATTGGCAACAACCAGTTTAGTGAAATGTAGCATTGAACTAAACATCTTATCAGTAGTAGTTGTTCAGTGGTTGACAGCAGTTAGTGGAGGCTAGGTGAGTCTGTGTGTTTGTAGTGGTGTGAAAAGCCACTGGACCAGAACACTGTAACTTCCTCTGTAATGTCTGTGTGTTTCTATATCGGTCTGAGTATCACTAAGCAGTCATGTGTTCAAGTTATAAAACCCCAAGTTTCAGTATGGATGTCGAGAGAGAGAGAGAGAGAGAGAGAGAGAGAGAGAGAGAGAGAGAGAGAGAGAGAGAGAGAGAGAGAGAGACTAAACAGGAACAAGAGTAACCCCCCTCCATATCTCTCTCTGTGCCTGTAACGCTCTCCCTCCATGTGACTCTTCGCCTCCATCTCTTCCTCTCCTAGCAAAAAAAAATCCCACCTGTGTCAATTGTTTTCAGTGGCTCCACCCACCACCACCAAAACAGCAACAACTACAGCACTTCCAGCCTCAGCCACAACCACCTTCATCTCACCGTCACCATCATCACCACCATCCACATCATCACTAAACAGATCTGGTAAATTACATTTTACAAATTCAAATGTCTGAGTCTCACTTTGGTGGACATGTCTGTATGTAGTGTTATGATATGAAGGGTAGGTTAGTGGTAGACATGTCTGTATGTAGTGTTATGATATGAGGGGTTGGTTAGTGTTAGACATGTCTGTATGTAGTGTTATGATATGAGGGTAGGTAGTGTAGTACATGTCTGTATGTAGTGTTATGATATGAGGGGTAGGTTAGTGGTAGACATGTCTGTATGTAGTGTTATGATATGAGGGTAGGTTAGTGGTAGTCATGTCTGTATGTAGTGTTATGATATGAGGGGTAGGTTAGTGGTAGTCATGTCTGTATGTAGTGTTATGGATAATGAGGGTAGGTTAGTGGTAGACATGTCCTTGTATGTAGTGTTATGATATGAGGGGTAGGTTTAGTGGTAGACCATGTCTGTATGTAGTGTTATGATATGAGGGTAGGTTAGTGGTAGACATGTATATAGTATAGTGTAACAGTAGGTTTGTCTAATCGGTTCCGTAACATTGTGTGTGTGTGTGTGTGTGTTCCAGGTACCTCAGTGGTCATCATGGTGTCTGTTAGTCTGGTAGTGTTGCTGCTGGTGATCAGCCTGATTATAGTCTACAGATGGAAATACAACAAGGCCACAGGTGAGAAACACACACAGACACACACAAACGCACACACAGTTACGGAACCGATTAGACAAACCTACTGTTACAAAGAGAGGAAGTTCAAAGACATTTGCATAATAGGATAAATAGGGGAAGTGCCTCTCTGTCTCTGTCTCTCTCTCTCTCTCTCTCTCTCTCTCTCTCTGAGTAATATGTGTTGTGTTCCACAGGATCTGTCTCTTCAACACACACAGTGAGCCCAGACAAAGGGAACAACGAAGGGGTCAGTGTATTTTGTTTGTTAGTTTTTGTGAATGAGTGATGTCATTGAGTGTGTTTGTGATGTCATACTATTCTCTCCTCCCTCCTCCTCAGGGTTGTCATGGTGACGGTGACTATGAGGAGATAAAGGAGCGCCCCCTACAGTCAGACTCAGACGCTGTGCCCACCACCATCTACGCCACCGCCAACTTACCCACAAGCCACTCTGACTCTCCCCACTACACCAGCGTCAACTTCCACCAGAAACCCCAGCGGCCCCAAACGAAGCCAGAGTCACCATCACTAAAGAGGGGACTTCATCATGTGACTATGCTACTGTGAACTTTGGTCAAAGCCCCGCCTACTCTACTGTCAATCATCCACACGAGCTCCTCTGAGGCTCATCCCATCTATTTCCACAGTCAGCAAACCCAGACACAACCTGAGTCACTGGTGTCCAATCACAAGAGACATACACAACACTGGCAACCAATCAAAAGAGACATACACACACTGGCAACCCCAGGCCTTTTTCTCAATTAGATATGCTCTACTTCTGTGTCCTCTCTCCTCCGTCCTCTCGCTCGCCTCCTTTTGAAAATGGCAAAGGAGCGGACAGGCAGCGAGGAGAGTGAACGTGGACGAACATGAGCTTGTATGAAATGAGAAGCTCCTCTCCACTCGCCCATCAGGCAAATTACATTTCAAATGACCTTTTCCTGATAGGTGGATTCCCAAATTAATGTGTAAAGTGATAAAAACAAAATTAAGCTAGTTGTGCAAGACATTTTATAGATAAAAGGATAAGTAGCATATCGTTTTTCAATGTGTGCATGTTTTCTCCTCCGACAATACAACAGCTGATTCAAAGGGGGTGTGGCAGATATCAAAACTTTTCCGTAGCAAGATACTCTTGTGTTTATTCGCCAAAAGGAGGAAGGGGGGACCGCCTTCTGTATACATCATCAAATTGACACACTCCCCGGCCACTTATTGGTTAACGGGTCACAGAGAGAAGAGGATGGAGAGACGAGAGGACAGAAGAGAAGAAGAGACAAAGGAGAGAGGACAGACTTTTGCCCAATCGAAAAAAGGCCCCAGAGACACCTGAGTCACTGGCAACCAATCACAAGTGCCATGCACACACTGGCAACCAATCACAAGGTCCATACACTCACTGGCGACCAATCACAAAGGCCATACACACTGTCTACCAATCAAAAGGGACATATGTTAACGATATGCACTGACCTCTCTTTTTAGCTAATGTTTTTTTATTTATTCTCTCTCTCTCTCTCTCTCTCTCTCCGTCTCTCTTCTCGGTCGAGTCTCTCTCTCTCTCTCTCTCCGCCTCGTCTCTTCTCCTCTCTCTCTCTCTCTCTACTTCTCCTCTCTCTCTCTCTCTCTCTCAGACAGTAGCAGGTCTTGTTTCCTACATCTTCAAATGGATTGCTGACAGGGAGAGGATATGAGGTTACTTCCTGTTCTCTCAGTGACAGTGAGTGTGCATGTCTTGAAAGTATGAGACGCCCGGTTCTTGCCAGTGTAGGCAGAGGTATCACTGGATTTGCAATCCAAATGCCCTGCTCAAAATCGACAGCGGGGCTCACTATAGGAGTGGTCTGGAGAAAGAAATACAAAGTACTCGATAACGGCAAAAAGCGCACTGATCCAATAGATTATTATTGTTACTATAATGATGATTATTATAATTATTACCATTATCATATTATTAATATCATTTAGATGATCATTATAATATTGTTAATATTACTATAATGATGATAATTATTACCCTGTACTATTATGTGAATGTTTTTTCTGACTTCTAAACTAAATAAAAATCACATCTGACTTCTCTAGACCCTTCCTCCTGACAGCAAAGATCATTTATTATGGGCTGCACGTAGCCAGCAGTTAGGAACGTTGGGCCAGTAACTGCAAGGTAGCTGGTTTGAATCCCTGAACCGACGAGGTGAAATAAGGCATTAAACCTAATTGCTCCTGTAAGTCGCTCTGGCTAAATTACATACATGTATTATAATGACAAGATATTGGACTGTCTGCTCTAACAATGAGCACAAGGTCTGAAGAGTGTACGTGTAAACACAGACGCATTCTCCTTCTCTCTCTAGATTCTCCTCCCTCAGATTACTCTGCTGGTGCAGGACAGTCAGAGTACTGGTAAGTTTCATGTCTACTGATTTCAGCGGTGGCTAAAATAAAATGGTGTTCTATTATTTGGTAGCAGGGGCTGTGTTGTCATGGTGATGGAGTTACGAACCCCGTGGCTTTAAACGTCTAGGGTGGATGGACAAGAGACCCGTAACATAATTCATGCAAATTAGAATCGTGACATGGAACAGTGAGAACAAAAACTACATGACAACCATAAAATGTTTATTTTTGAACACACAGTAAAGGTTTTGGAAAAAAAGGGCTGAGCAGGACCCAAGAAATGAAACAAGTGTAAAAAAAACTAAACCTGATCTTGCCTGCCTCAAGAACCTCTAAGCTACTGCTAATCATACAAAAGTACAGTGGGTGGTCCCGCTCAGGTCTAACTAGTGTTTTTAGACAGTTTCCTTCCTACGGGTAATGTATGCCCCAAGGGCAACTTGCTTTAAATTCCCCTTTTCCCCTTCCCAGAAACACACAACAAAGTTACCAAACAGCGTAACCAGCAAATGAGTGAGTGCACAAAACACCACAGTATTCATACTCACATACGGAAAATAGTCTGACAAAGTTACCAAACAGCGTAACCAGCAAATGAGTGAGTACACAAAACACCACAGTATCCATACTCACACACGGAAAATAGTCTCTCACAACAAACACAACTGGACTGGCTTTTAAACAGTGGGATGTGTGATTGAAAAACCAGAAACAGGTGGTGCAATGCAGAGGAATGCCACTGATTGGTCCACCTCAGCAATCAGCAGACACCCCAACGACCACCGATCAGGAACATACAGGACACATGTGATTAGGGGCAGAAGGAGAGTGAAAAACACAAAAAGACCACAGGATGCCTGTAATCCGTAGAACAGATGGTGTATATGTTAGTCTCTCAGAGGCCTAGAGGAAGTGATGCAACACTTTTAGGTTTTTTGTGGAGAGCTGCTGCTGACGCCATGGCCTCTGTTTTTGCTAAGGTTACTATGATCACTATCTTACTCAGAGTCTCTTCATTTATCAGACCTTTATGTTCTGTCTGTCTGTCTGTCTGTCTAACTGTCTGTGTGTCTGTCTTCCTGGCTGCCTGTCTGTCTGTCCGTTTCTTTGTCTGTCTGTCTCTTTGTCTGTCTGTTTGTCTGTCTGTCTGTCTTACTAAACAGCTGACCAACCTTCCAACCTACCTTACTTTATTGAGTGATCTATCCACCAATGACAGTTGCAGCTATCCATATATGATATGTATATGTTGGAAAGCATATGGTTTGCAAAAATCTGGTAATTTCTGGAAAAACTGGGAATTTTGAGTCTCTCCTCTCTTCTGTGGTCAGGTCTGATTGTATCAATGATATATACAGTATTCTGTAAAGTCTCTCCTCCTGTCTGTGGTCAGGTCTGATGGTATCTATGATATATACAGTACTCTGTAAAGTCTCTCCTCCTGTCTGTGGTCAGGTCTGATGGTATCTATGATATATACAGTACTCTGTAAAGTCTCTCCTCTTGTCTGTGGTCAGGTCTGATGGTATCTATGATATATACAGTACTCTGTAAAGTCTCTCCTCCTGTCTCTGGTCAGGTCTGATGGTATCTATGATATATACAGTACTCTGTAAAGTCTCTCCTCCTGTCTGTGATCAGGTCTGATGGTGTGGACCAGTATTGGTCTGGTAGTCATGGTGGACAGTGTTAGGGGACTGGTCCTGCTCCTGTTCTCCAGACAGAGGAGAGGAGAAACCAGGAGAAAACACCACCACCACCACCACCAGTCTCCTCCCAACACACAACCTGACCCTACTGGAGAGGTGAGAGATACAAGGGTGTGTGTGTGTGTGTGTGTGTTTTGTGTGTGTGTGTGTGTGTGTGTGTGTGTGTGTGGTGTGTGTGTGTGTGTGTGTGTGTGTGTGTTTGTCCAAAAACAACTTGTAATGCAGAGGGTGATAGACAGGAGGTTGGCTGTGTGTGATGGTAAACTAAACATGTTAGGGTTGACTGTGTGAGTCTACAGCATCCTCTAGTGGGTTTTTCTACTGTAGTCTGTTATCATTCCTCAATCTGTCAACATGAAGAACCCTGCTGCAAACAACACTTGTTCATTAGACAGCTCAGTTTCAACAGATAATGGATTCTCAGACTCATAGGCTGCGTTAAACACAGGCAGCCCATTTCTGATCTTAAAAAAAATGGGGTTTTGACCAATCAGATTAGATATGTTGCCAATAATTGGTGTCTGTGTAGATGCAGACATATTACCATGTAGTTCTTCATTGACATTGTTTGGTTTGCACCTTGACTCACGTTTTGGTTGGTTTTTTTTGAGGGCCCTCCACTTCTTTTCATATCTGACCATGTAAGTTGTTGTCATTGGTTCTCTATGCAGGTTGACTGTGTGTATGAGGAGATCAGAGAGGCAGACAGACAGACAGACAGACAGTGACAGACAGACAGACAGACAGACAGACACACTCCCTGTGGTCATCCCTTCAGTCTACTCTGCTGTCAACTCACCTACCAACTCTACACCTTCCCTGCTGGCAAGCCTCTACAACCTACCCTGCTGGCCAAGTCTCTACACAACCTACCCTGCTGGCCAAGCCTCCACAACCCTACCCTGCTGGCGAGCCACAGGTAGTCCACACTGTGACATCTATGCAAACGCTAGCTGCCGCAAAATATGAATATAAATCCAACTATTTCTACTGCAGGATCGCCCAGCTTCTCATCATCTACTTCAATGTGGATCTACCCAAAGAGTCTAGAGTCTCTTCAGCCCTCCAACAGCCAGTGGAACCCAGGATGATTCATCTATTCTACAGCCCAGCTACCAAAGATACTGTAGAATCTACAAGATACCCATGTTGTACACCTCTCTAAAGACAGCCCAGAAGATGCTTCTATCTCTACAGCCCAGCTAGCCCAAAATAATGGGAGGACTATAGAATCCATTCATTGTATGCACGTTGCGTTACAATTATTTTATGAACGTTCTATTGAAGACTGATGCCCGACTGAACATTCTACTCAATGCCATTCTTAAAAAAAAAAATTGCCGCTGATGTAGAGCTTTTGTCTACCCACCCAACACAACAATACCCAAGACTCCACCTACTAAACCCTCACACAACAACCCAAAAAGACTCCACCTACTAAAACCTCAACACAAACATATCAAGACTCCACCTACTAAACCCTCAATACCAACAACCCAAGACTCCACCTACCAAACCCTCATTCAAACACAAGAGTCAGTAAAACTGAGTTACAATTCAGAGAAGGAAGTCAGTCATTGAAATAAATTCAATAGGTCCTAATCTATGGATTTCACATGACTGTGCAGGGGCGGTAGCCATTGGTGGGCTTGGCGAGGTGGCATAGGCCCACTCCACTTGGGAGCCAGGTCCAACCACTGGGGAGACAGCAGGTCCAACCAATCAGGAATTAGTTTTTCCCAGAAAAGGGCTTTATTAAAGACAGAAATATTCATCAGCACCCCCCTCGCCCTCCTCAGACGATCCGCAGGTGAAGAAGCCGGAAGTGGAGTTCCTGGGCTGGCGTGGTTACAATTGCTCGGTGGTTGTGAGGCCCGTTTGATGTACTGCCAAATTCTCTAAAACGACGTTGGAGGCGGCTTATTGTAGAGAAATTAACATTGCATTCTATGGCAACAACTCTGTTGGACATTCCTGCAGTCAGCATGCCAATGCATGCTCCCTCAAAACTTGAGACATCTGTGGCATTAGTGTTGGGTGACAAAACTGCACATTTTAGGAGGGCCTTTTATTGTCCCAGCAAAGTTGCCACCTGTGCATGATCATGATGGTTTAATGAGCTTCTTGATATGCCACACATGTCAGGAGGATGGATTATCTTGGCAAAGGAGAAATGCTCACTAACAGTTATAAAACAAATTTTGTGCACAACATTGTTGCGAAAAATAAGCTCTTGTACATATGGAATATTTCTGGGATCTTTTATTTTCAGCTCATGAAAAATGTGACCAAACACTTTACATGTTGCGTTTATATTATTTGTTCGATATACATATATAGTATAAAAGTATGTGGACCACCACTTCAAATTAGTGGATTTGGCTAATTTCAGCCACACCCGTTGCTGACAGGTAATATAAAATTGAGCACCACCGCCATGCAATCTCCATAGACAAACATTGGCAGTAGAATTGCCCGTACGGAAGAGCTCAGTGACTTTCAACGTGGCACTGTCATAGGATGGCCACCTTTCCAACAAGTCAGTTTGTCAAATTCCTGCCCTGCTAGAGCTGCCCCGGTCAACTGTAATGCTTGTCATTGTGAAGTGGAAACATCTAGGAGCAACAACGGCTCAGCCGCTAAGTGGGTAGGCCACACAAGTTCACAGAACGGGGACCGCCGAGTGCTGAGCGAAGTCCATATACAGAAATAGTTTTGTTGAGATCGACATCAACCTCATCGAACACCTTTGGGATGAATTGGAACGCCTACTGCGAGCAAGCCTAATCGACCAACATCAGTGCCCGACCTCACTAATGCTCTTGTGGCTGAATGGAAGTAAGTCCCTGCAGCAATGTTTTCCAACATCTAGTGGAAAGCCTTCCCAGAAGAGTGGCGGCTGTTATAGCAGAAAAGGGGGGGACCAACTCCGTTGTAATACCCATGTGTTTGGAATTAGATGTTCAATGAAAGCAGGTGTCCACACACTTTTGTCAATGTAAGTGTATATATATATATACAGTGGTGAGAACAGTATTTGATACACTGCCGATTTTTGGCTGAATGGAAGTAAAGTCCCTGCAACAATTGTTCCAACATCTAGTGGAAAGCCTTCCCAGAAGAGTGGAGGCTGTTATAAGCAGAAAAAGGGGGGGACCAACTCCATGTTAATACCCATGTGTTTTTGGAATTTAGATGTTTCAATGAGCAGGTGTCCACACACTTTTGTCAATGTAGTGTATATATATATACAGTGGGAGGATAACAAAGTATTTTGATACACTGCCGATTTTGCAGGTGTTCCTACTTACAAAGCAATGTAGAGATCTGTAATTCTTATCATAGGTACTACACTTCAACTGTGAGAGACGGAATCTAAAACAAAAATCCAGAAAAATCACATTGTATGATTTTTAAAGTAATACATTTGCAGTTTTATCGCATGACATAAGTATTTGATCACCTACCAAACCAGTAGAATTTCCGGCTCTCACAGACCTGTTAGTTTTTCTTTAAGAAGCCCCTCCTGTTCTCCATTCATTACCTGTATTAACTGCAACCTGTTTTTGAACTCGTTCCTGTATAAAAAGACAGCTGTCCCACATACTCAATCAACAGACTCCAAATCCAACTCTCACAATGGCCAAGACCAGAGAGCTGTGTAAGGACATCAGGGGATAAAAATTGTAGACCTTTGGCACAAGGCTGGGATGGGCTACAGGACAATAGGCAAGCAGCTTGGTGAGAAGGCAACAACTGTTGGCGCAATTATTAGAAAAATGGAAAAGAAGTTCAAGATGACGGTCAATCACCCTCGGTACTGGGGCTCCATTGATCAAGATCTCACCTCGTGGGGCATCAATGATCATGAGGAAGGTGAGGGATCAGCCCCCAGAACTACACGGCAGGACCTGGTCAAATGACCCTGAAGAGTAGCTGGGGCACCAGTCTCAAAGAAAACCATTAGTAACCTACTACGCCGTCATGGATTAAATCCTGCAGCGCACTGCAAGGGTCCCCCTGCTCAAGCCAGCGCATGTCCAGGCCCGTCTGAAGTTTGCCAATGACCTCTTGATGATCCAGAGGAGGAATGGGAGAAGGTCTTGTGGTCTGAATGAGACCTTAGCTTTTTTTGGTCTAAACTCCACTCGCCGTGTTTGGAGGAAGAAGAAGGATGAGTACAACCCCAAGAACACCATCCAACCGTGAAGCATGGAGGTGGAAACATAATTCTTTGGGGGGGCTTTTCTGCAAAGGGGACCAGGACGACTGCAAAAACCGTATTGAGTGGGAGGATGGATGGGGCCATGTATCGCGAGATCTTGGCCAACAACCTCCTTTCCCTCAGTAAGAGCATTGAAGATGGGTTGTGGCTCGGTCTTCCGCCTGAACAACGGCCCGAAAACACACAGCCAGGGCAACTAAGGAGTGGCTCCGTAAGAAGCATCTCAAGGTCCTGAAGTGGCCTAGCCAGTCTCCAGACCTGAACCCATATAGAAAATCTTTGGAGGGAGCTGAAAGTCCTTATTGCCCAGTGACAGCCCCGAATACTGAAGGATCTGGAGAAGGTCTGTATGGAGGAGTGGGCCAAAAAATCCCTGCTGCAGTGTGTGCAAACCTGGTCAAGAAGACCTACCAGGAAATGTATGATCTCTGTAATTACAAACACCAGGTTTTCTGTACCAAAATTTATTTTCTGCTTTTCTGATGTATCAAATACTTATGTCATGCAATAAAAATGCAAATTACTTACTTAAAAATCATACAATGTGATTTTCTGGATTTTTACCATTTACATTTACATTTAGTCATTTAGCAGACGCTCTTATCCAGAGCGACTTACATATTTTTTTTTATACTGGCCCCCCATGGGAATCGAACCCACAACCCTGGCATTGCAAACGCCATGCTCTATCAACTGAGCTACATCCATGCCGGCCATTCCACTCCGCCTACCTGGACGACGCTGGGCCATTGTGCGCCGCCCATGAGTCACGGAAAGCCCGGTCGCCGGCGGCGGCGACAGAGTCTGGATTCGAACCAGGATCTCTAGTGGCACAGTTAGCACTGCGATGCAGTGCCTTAGACCACTCTGCGCCACTCAGGAGTACAGTTTTGTTTTTGGATTCCGTCTCTCAAGTGTACCTATGATAAAAATTACAGACCTCTACATGCTTTGTAAGTAGGGAACCTGCAAAATCGGGCAGTGTATCAAATACTGGTTCTCCCCACTGTATATATATCGGAAATGTTCCAAATTGCCTGAATTCATGACTCAAATGATGCTTCTGATGAAGGCATTGAGTAAAGGCCGAAACGTCAAAGCTTTTAATGAGAGTTTAAATAATAGGCTGAATCTACCGCACAAACCCAAAGCCTGATTTGTGATTTTTTACCTGTTGTTGATGGAATTCATATACAGAAATGAATTCATAATATATGTACTGTTTATATAATGATAATGATTTTCCAATGTGAATCCACTGACATCATAATTTCATGCAACAGTCAGAAAACATCTCAAGTCAGAATTCTGACCACAGTTATAGTAGTGTATGAGGCATGACTACAAACAAACTAATAAATGTTTTATCCATAAATGTTTTTATAACATATCTTGTTATGAAAGAGAGAGAAAGTATTTGATCTTGTTGTCACGATCGTCTAAGGAGGAGGACCAATGCGCAGCGTTGAAGCGTGAACATATTTATATATTTAGATAAATGATCACACTATCAAAAACAACAGACGAAAACGTGATGTCTCTGGTACATAAACAAACCCAAATAAGAACAAGAAACCACAAATAATGATGCCTAACGGCTACCTAAGTATGACTCCCAATCAGAGGACAACGAGCTACAGCCGTCTCTGATTGGAGCCACCCCTGGCCAACATAGATATACAACAACTAGGAACATAAACAAATGAAACTCACACCCTGGCTCACATACTAGGAGTCCCCAGAGCCAGGGCGTGACAGTACCCCCCCCTAAAGGCGCGGGACTCCGACCGCGCCAACGAAATACAACAGGGGAGGGACCGGGTGGGCACTCCGCCTCGGCGGCAGATCCGGCTCCCGACATGACCCCCACTCCTTCTCTAACCCCCCCAAAAAGTTACCCCTGGTCGGTCTGCCCTGAACTGACCAGAGCTGAACTGAACACTGTGGTGGAGCGGATTGCTCTAGCTCCGGCGTGACGCAAGCACCTGACCGGTGCCCGGACCCGCCACCGAGTGGAACAGGCACGGGGCCGTGTCCGGACTGACGACGCACACCACTCACTGACTTGGTGTGGGGAGGCAGGAGCGGGCCGAGGCCGGGCTGACGAAACGCACCACTGACTTGGGTGCGGGAGCAGGAATGGGCCGGACTGTGGGCTGGCGACGCGCACCACAGACTTGGTGCGGGAGCCAGGAACGGGCCGTGCCGGGCGTGACGACGCGCACCACTGACTTGGTGCGGGTAAGCAGGAACGGGCCGGACAGGGCTGACGAAACGCACCACTGACTTGTGTGTGCGGGAGCAGGAATGGCCGGACTGGGCTGGCGACGCGCACGCACAGACTTGGTGCGGAGAGCAGGGAACTGGCCGGACAGGGCTGACGAAACGCACCACAGACTTGGTGCGGGGAGCAGGAATGGGGGCCGGACTGGGCTGGCGACGCGCACCACAGACTTGGTGCGGAGAGTCAGGAACGGGCCGGACCGTACTGGGAACACACACACCACTGGCCCTACGTGGGGATCGCGTAACAGGCCGGGACCCGGACTGGCAACACACGCCAGTACCTCTCGGCCGTGCCTTCTACATCTTCCACCCCCTCTTCGACCAGTGGCCCCCGTAACCTGGCGGCCCTCCTCTGCCCAATCCGCTGGCCGCTCTGCCGCGGTCTCCTGCTGGCCCGTCTTCCACGCGTGATCCCCCCCCTAAAGTTTTCTGGGCGTCTCTCCCCTGGAACTCGGGAGGCCTCCATGTCTCTCGCCATAACAGACCTCTTCAACCCACTGCTCAAATTCCAACCTCCTCTCCTCTTCGCTTGGGTTTCCCGTCGAACCTTCCCCCCTGCTCCCAAATCCATCCTCTCTCTTCTTCACCGCTTGGCCT
>CM072244.1:29504619-29507273 GCA_036851935.1 Coregonus suidteri | reverse complement strand
GAATGTTGAGTGCCCATATAGTGTCCCGTAAATTTTTGCATTGCTACGGAGTCCCCTTAAATTGTTCTCCACAAATTCCCCCCTAAAGCCCCCCCCCATCCCAAAGTTGACCCGTCTCCCATGACGCATCCCACCCCCCTCCCTCCGACCCCTAAGGCCCCGAAGGCCAGGACCCACCCATCAAAAACAGACACAGTGCCACCCACAAACAAAAGCGGTTTAACCGCCAAAGCTTTTTCCAATGTTTTACCTCTATATATATATATTTTTAAAACTATTTTTTATTTTTTTATATTCTCCGCCCTTTAACCCCAAAAAAAACTTGGAGGACTGAAGGTTTGATTTTCCCCCAAACGCACTTCCTAAGATTTGGAAATTTCTGCAAAGAGGAGGGGGACAAAACCCTCCTGAGATGTGTGAAAACCCTGGTACCCAAAATACAAGAAACGTTGACCCTGTGATTCCCAACGGGGTTTTGCCCCCAAGTACTAAGTCATGTTTTGCAGTAGTGGGTCAAATAATTATTTCCATCATTAATGCAAATCAATTTATAACATTTTGACATAAGTTTTTCTGGATGTTTTTTGTTGTGTTATTCTGTCTCTCACGGTTCAAATAAACCTACCATGAAAATTATAGAACTGATCCTGTCTTGTCAGTGGGGCAAACGTACAAAATCAGCAGGAGATCAAATACTTTTTTCCTCACTGTATGTTAAATCTCAAAGGTACAACTGACTATTATGGTATTACTGTCTTCATTATTATAAACAGCCAAAATGAAGCCAAAATGATATGACTAAATACATAGTCATATTTACACAAATCTTTTTTTTTTTTTTTTTACTTACAAAAATGTTGGTTGACTTTCACAAATCTGGAGATAAAATTGATTTTAAACCAGATGTTCATATTTTACATACATTATATACAGTAAAACCACATGAGCTGTTTTAATACAATATGTCAAGGAGGATTTGAAACATGAAAGGGATTGGGTTTCTTCATGTCATTCCAAGATGGCGGCTCTGTGGTGACAACCCTTCATCTCTCTACAGGGAGCTTCCCTTCATCCCAAATGGCACCTTGTTCTCTATAGAGCACTGCCTTTGACCAGGGCCATATGGGGGATAGGTAATAGAGTGTCATTTGAGACGCATCCCTTGTATAGATTATATAGTCCTACATTATTATGGGTAGCTGGGCTGTAGAGTAGATGGCGTCTTCTGGAGTGTCTTTAGAGAGGTGTACAGCAGGGTATCTTGTAGATTCTACAGTATCTTTGGGTAGCTGGGCTGTAGAATAGATGGAATCATCCTGGGTTCCACTGGCTGTTGGAGGGCTTGAAGAGACTCTAGAATCTTTGGGTAGATCCACATTGGAGTAGATGAGAGAAGCTGGGTGATCTGCAGTAGAATAGCTTGGATTTATATAATCTTTGTGGCAGATAGCGTTAGCATAGATGTCACAGTGTGGAATCAAGTATGGGTAACACCATATGTGGAGCGTGTCTAAAAGTTGGCATTGCGATATAAGCGGGAGGATCAACATAAGTGGGTGTATGGAAACATAACAGCTAATTAGGCAGATTGGTTGCCACTCAAGACTGTTTTGCGTGGCTGCTTGCTGTTTTCCTTGTAGCATTTTAGCTAAGCCAGTTAGGCAAGCTAGGATAATTACCGTGGGAGGTCAGGAAAATTAACGTGGCATGTTAGGAGATTTAACATGGCAGGTTAGGATAATTAATGTGGCAGGTTAGGATAATTAACGTGACATGTTAGAATAATTAATGTGGCAGGTTAGATTTTAGATTTTAGTAATTTAGCAGACGATCTTATCCAGAGCGACTTACAGTTAGTGAGTGCATACATTTTCATGCAGGTTAGGCAAGCTAGGATAATTACCGTGGGAGGTTAGGATAATTAACATGGCAGGTTAGGATAATTAACATGGCAGGTTAGGAGAACTAACCTAGTAGGTTTGGAGAATGAGGTTAAGGATAGGAAAAGGGTTAGGGTTAGCTAAAATGCTACAAGGAAGCAGCAAGCAGCCACGCAAATCGATCTTGAGTGGCAACCAAACTGCCCAATTAGCTGTTAGGTTTCCATACACCCACTTACATTGCTCATCCCACTTATTTGGCAACGCCCACTTTCAAACACACTCCACGTATGCAGTTACCTATGAATCTGTGGAATACCTGTGGCAGAGCTAGCAGGGTAGGCTGTAGTGGCTTGGCCAGCAGGGTAGGTTGTAGAGGATTGGCTTGCAGGGTAGGTTGTAGAGGGTTTGCCAGCAGGGTAGGTTGTAGAGGATTGGCCAGCAGGGTAGGTTGTAGAAGGTTTGCCAGCAGGGTAGGTTGTAGAGGATTGGCTTGCAGGGTAGGTTATAGAGTTGGTGGGTGAGTTGACAGCAGAGTAGACTGAAGAGATGACCACAGGGAGTGTGTCTGTCTGTCTGTCTGCCTCTCTGATCTCCTCATACACACAGTCAACCTGCATAGAGAACCAATGACAACAACTACATGGTCAGATATGAAAAGAAGTGGAGGCCCTCAACCATCATCAACATGTTAGCCACTGTTTTGTTTCTTCATGGAATGATAACAAGCTACAATCCAACTAGAGGACGCTGTAGACTTACACACTCAACCTT
>CM072244.1:29469619-29499619 GCA_036851935.1 Coregonus suidteri | reverse complement strand
TATTCAGGGTCAGTTATATACAGGGTCAGTTATATACAGGGTCAGTTATATTCAGGGTCAGTTATATACAGGGTCAGTTATATACAGGGTCAGTTATATACAGGGTCAGCTATATACAGGGCCAGTTATATACAGGGTCAGTTATATACAGGGTCAGTTATATACAGGGTCAGCTATATACAGGGTCAGTTATATACAGGGTCAGTTATATACAGGGTCAGTTAT
The DNA here is from genome assembly GCA_036851935.1 of Coregonus suidteri. Taxonomy (NCBI): domain Eukaryota; kingdom Metazoa; phylum Chordata; class Actinopteri; order Salmoniformes; family Salmonidae; genus Coregonus; species Coregonus suidteri. The sequence continues at coordinate 29,499,394 of CM072244.1, read as the reverse complement.
ATACAGGGTCAGCTATATACAGGGTCAGTTATATACAGGGTCAGATATATACAGGGTCAGTTATATACAGGGTCAGTTATATACAGGGTCAGTTATATACAGGGTCAGTTATATACAGGGCCAGTTATATTCAGGGTCAGTTATATACAGGGTCAGTTATATACAGGGTCAGTTATATTCAGGGTCAGTTATATACAGGGTCAGCTATATACAGGGTCAGTTATATACAGGGTCAGTTATATACAGGGCCAGTTATATACAGGGTCAGTTATATACAGGGTCAGTTATATACAGGGTCAGTTATATACAGGGGCAGTTATATACAGGGGCAGTTATATACAGGGTCAGCTATATACAGGGTCAGTTATATACAGGGTCAGTTATATACAGGGTCAGTTATATACAGGGTCAGTTAAATACAGGGTCAGTTATATACAGGGTCAGTTATATACAGGGTCAGCTATATACAGGGTCAGTTATATACAGGGTCAGTTATATACAGGGTCAGTTATATACAGGGTCAGTTAAATACAGGGTCAGTTATATACAGGGTCAGTTATATACAGGGTCAGTTATATACAGGGTCAGTTATATACAGGGTCAGTTATATACAGGGTCAGTTATATACAGGGTCAGTTATATACAGGGTCAGTTATATACAGGGTTAGTTTTATACAGGGTCAGTTATATATGTGTGTATGTGTGTGTGTTGATATATATATATGTGTGTGTGTGTGTGTGTGTGTGTGTGTGTGTGTGTGTGTGTCTGTATGATTGTACATACATTCATCTGAGGGTTACTCACTTGATGATTTCCTGTCTCTCCTCCATTTGTAGATCAGTAGCAGGATGAGTCCCACCACCAACACAGTCAGACTCACACACACCATGATGACCACTGGGGTACCTGGTAGGAAGACAGACAGACAGACAGACAGACAGATAGATAGAGAGACAGACAGACAGACAGACATACAGACGTATAGACAGACAGACAGACAGACAGACAGACAGACAGACAGACAGACAGACAGACAGACAGACAGACAGACAGACAGACAGACAGACAGACAGACAGACAGACATATGGAGAGACAGACATATATAGAGAGACAGACATATAGGGAGACAGACAGAAAATAAAGGTGTGATGAAAGAAGAGACTGAGTTAGATAGTGATCATTGTAACCATAGCAACAGTGCATGACTTCCTGTTGGCCTCTACATCATCAGCAGGAAAACATTGCCATCGCTACATCAGCAGACATTAAACGTAACAGCACTCTCACTCTGTCTTGCAGGAGAGTCCAAGTGAAATGTAGTTGACTCGGTACTCTCCAGGACCTTCAGTTTGGCATTATATGCTGCTATGTCCGTTTCCAGTGCCATTTTTTCCATCCTAACATTCAGTTGAGCTTTCTCCAGTTCCAATGCATGCTTGTCTTGTAATGATGCTTGGCGAGCTAGTAGAGCTGCTCGTTCTGCCTCGGCTTTAAGGCGTTCAGAGGACACTGAGGAAGCAGTCTTAGAATACTTAGTTTTACTTGATATTTTTGACACATTGGAAATGCTGTCGTGTGGTTCAATGAGCGTTTGTGGCTCAACTTCAGCCTTTTTCCATATTTCCACCTCTTTCAGGAAATGTTCATAAGTTCTCATTCTTGGTTGATAATAGTTAATGCTCTCCTGTTCCTGTTCCTCCTCTGTGACCAGCTCTAGCACAGATTCATGAGCCTTCTTAAAGTCATTGAGCACAGCATCAAATGCTTCAAGACTCTCATTCACAGTTGCAATGTTTCCTCCATCAACAAGAAGGACTTTTATTTCATTCATTTTGCGTGTACACACTCCAAGTTTGCCTCTCCGGGCTGCATAGAGTGAATTTAGATGCTCCTCTGCCCTCTCCAGTGGAGTCTTATTTGGGATTTCCTCCTCCATCATTCACTTTTAGTTCACTCAATTTACAATGACACGGTTGTTGGTTTGATTGTTAAACGTAATGCCCCTTTAGACCTCCTTTAATCTTGAATGTAGTGGCTTCCTTTCCTCTTTACCATAGCCACTGCCCTAGCCTGAAGCGGGGTTGTTTCTGACGCATACAGTCCACACTCAACGTTTCCAAACGGCCAAACATTCAATGAGATCCAGGGATATAGTGCAACAAAAAATGTTTATTCTTCTTATCTAACAAAAAGGTATTCTCCAATCAACTTAAAGCAGAGATTACTTGAAATGCAAATACATAATATAATATGACCTGTCTGTCTGTATTTCTGTATGTCTATATGGTCAAAAAACTATACCGCTCCCGCATCTAGCAAGGACTCCTCCCCCCGAAGGCCCAACTTCCTGCCTTTATACTAACACAATTAACACAGTACAATGAATGGGCAAGAGGGGGGGCCAAAAACTGAGTTACACTAATAACAAATGAATATATCTCAATCCGGTAAATAAATCATAAAGGTACGTACCTAATATTTCATCATATACATTAATATTTAATATATTTACACAAATGTACATGGAGCTCAGTATGTTCAGTCTTTTATACAAAATATGCCAAATCGGCTCTAACATACCGGCCCCTAATTGTTGACTGCACTGAATGCACAACAATTACTTAATATTCAAACGTAGAGCCAATACAAAAACATTCTATACCAGAGCACCATTACAGTTCATAGCTATATACAAATATACAAGGTGCCATATAGGAAAATAGTCCATAGATCTCAGTCTGAGTTGAAGTGTAAAGGTGTTCAACTTCCAAAAAATGTCAAGAGTTTGACGTCCACAAATGTATGACATCAAAGAATGTAAGAGTACGACATCAACGAATCAGAGGTGCACGTGATTCAAAGATGGAGCACTGTGTGTGTGTGTGTGTGTCTCACTTCGTCGCCTCAAGGAGCAGACAGAGTTTATTGATAGGTCTCTGTAGGATATTGGTCTTAGTCTTAACCATGACGCTCCGGACAAGACCTTTGGCCCCTGGCAAAGCCTTCACCACACGCCCCATTAGCCAAGAGTTCCTTGGGGCGGTGTCATCGACGATGACCACAAGGTCACCAGGACTGAAGTTTCTCTTAGTTTTGTTCCACTTGTTCCGCTCCTGCATAAGTGGAAGATACTCCCTGATCCATCTCTTCCAGAAGAGGTCAGTGATATATTGTACTTGCTTCCATCTCCTTCGTGAGTATAGGTCACTTCTCTGGAATAGTCCTGGTGGCAGGACTGGCTTTGCTTTCAGATGAAGCAGATGGTTCGGAGTCAGGGGTTCTAGATCGTTAGGGTCATTTGTTACAGTAGTGATTGGTCTGTCGTTCATAATCGCCTCAACTTCACACAAGGCTGTCTGCAAAGCCTCATCATCCAGTACTTGCTCTTTAAGGACTGAATAGAGGATCTTTTTCACCAGTCGGATCAACCTCTCCCATACCCCCCCATGGTGGGCTCCAGAGGGAGGGTTGAATGACCATGTCACTCCTTCCTTCAGTAATTTATTTTGAATCTTGTTGTGATCCAGCTCTTTCAGAGCTTCTCCTAGCTCTCTGTGTGTTCCAACAAAGTTGGTGCCATTGTCTGTTCTGATACTTGTTACTGGGCCCCTTCGACAGATGAACCTGCGCAGGGCATTGATGCAGGAATCAGTATCCAGATAACTAGCAACTTCTAGATGGACAGCTCGACTCACAAGGCAAGTAAAGATCACACCATACCGCTTCACATGAACGCGGCCTCGCTTCACCTCTATGGGGCCAAAGTAATCTATGCCCACATGGGTGAAAGGCGGCAAATCAGGTGCTACCCGATCTTGTGGAAGGTCAGCCATCTTCTGTTCCCCAGCTCTAGCTTGCATCCGCCTGCAGAAGACACAGCTCTTAAGGATCTTCCTTGCTAAGGAGTTGGCACAGGGTATCCAATATCGCTGGCGAAGTCTAGAAAGCATGTGACCTCTCCCAGAGTGGCCAACCTGCTCATGGATGTGGAGTAAGATCAGTCTGGAGATGTAGGAGTCTTTGGGCAGGATCATAGGATTCTTTAGTTCCGTAGGCATAGCAGCTTTGCTTAACCTTCCTCCTACTCTCAGAATGCCATTGTCAACTATTGGATCAAGCTTACAGATTGAGCCGCTTCTCTTGGCACATTGTTTTCCTTTTACAACTAGTGCAATTTCTTGTTTAAAGTGCTGTCGTTGCTCAAATCGAATGATGACCTTTTCTGCTTCATCTAGGTCATCTACAGACAGACTTTCTTTTCCAAACGTCAGTTTGAACTTGTCAATTTGTTCCTTCAGTGAGTTTGTCAGACTCTGATCTGATCCTGGATCAGTTTGGGTGAGAACTTTCCTTTTCTGGCTTAACTGTAGTAGAAGTCTCTTCAGTTTCAGCATCCAGGCGACTGCTTTCTTCAAGCTGTTCCATGTTGAATAGTACTCAATCAGTTTGCTGGTCGGACTCTTTTCTTCCACACATGTACTGTTTACGATGACGTCTTTTCTCACCTCTGGATCATCTGGAGGGATGGAGCCAAGCTCCTCGGGGACTTTCGGCCATTGTGTTTCTGTTTTCTCCAGGAATTCTGGTCCTTTGCGCCATCTCTTTGAGTTCAGGAAAGTTTCAACATGTAATCCTCTTGAGGCATCATCGGCTGGGTTGTGTTTGGAGTTCAAATACCTCCACTGTTTTGCTTTCGATAGGTCACGGATCATAGCAACCCTATTAGCCACAAAAGTATGGAATCTCTTGGTATCGTTGCGGATGTATTTTAGCACCGACTGGCTGTCTGTCCAGAAAGTTGACTCCTCAAGTTCAATCTGGAGCTCCAACCTTAACATCCTGTCCACTCGCACTGCCAATGTTGCTGCAGCAAGTTCCAGTCTGGGGATCGTCATCTGCTTGAGTGGAGTCACCCTTGATTTCCCCAGTATGAATGCGATGTGGACCTTTTCCATAACGTTTGTGAACCTAAGGTAGCTTGCCGTGCCATAACCTTGTTCACTTGCATCACCGAAGTGATGCAGCTGTGCGGTCTTGATTTGACCAAAGTTCTCCGGCATCATACACCTGTTGATCTGGAATCTGGAGAGCTGGTCCAGCTCTGAGAGCCATCTCTTCCATGAAATAGAGTGTTCTTCAGGGATGACTTCGTCCCATCCACACTTTAGCTTGCAGAGCACTTGAAGAATTTGCTTTGCCTTTAATACGAATGTGGCGAGGAAACCTAATGGATCATAAATAGAGCTGACAGTTGAGAGAATACCTCTTCTTGTAAGGGGTCTGTTCTTGACAGTGACCTGGAAGGTAAACACATCCCTTTCAATGTTCCATCGGATTCCAAGTGCTCTTTCAACAGGCAGCTTTTCTCTGTCCAGGTCCAGTTCTTTTATCTGCTTGGCTTTGTGTTCATCAGGGATAGAAGCTAGTACAGTGCGGCTGTTGCTGACCCACTTGGTCAATTTGAACCCACCTTGAGAGCACACATCCCTGAGGTTTCTTGTGAGAGCTATGGCTTGTTCTTCTGTGGCCACTGACTTGAGGCAGTCATCAACATAGAAGTTGGACTTGACTGTTTGAATCACCTCTTCATCGTACCCCTCACAGTTGTCTTCTGCAGTCTTTCGCAGTGCAAAGTTTGCACAACTTGGAGAGGATATAGCACCGAAAAGATGTACTGTCATTCTGTACTCCTCCAATCTTTTGTTAGTATCACCATCCGGCCACCATAGGAATCGCAGGAAGTCTAAGTCATCTTCATGGACACGTACTTGATGGAACATTCCTTCGATGTCTGCCATCATGGCAATGTGCTCTTGCCGAAATCTTAGCAAGACTCCTATAAGCGTGTTTGCCAGGTCAGGGCCTTGAAGGAGTTCACTGTTAAGAGATGTACCTTTATAGGATGATGAACAGTCAAACACCACTCGTATCGTTCCTTTGCGCTTATGGTGAACGCCATGGTGTGGTATGTACCATACCTTGCCTTTCTCTCTGAGGAGCTGTTCTTGTGGTACCTTCTCGGCGTAACCTTTTGTTATCATCTCTTCCATGAAGCCTTTGTACTCTGCAGCGTAACCTTTGTCCTTCTTGAACTTCCTGATAATATTTAGAGCCCGCTGCTTTGCCATGTCACGGTTGTTTGGCAGGACTACATCTTTGTTGCGAAAGGGCAACGGTAAGTAGTAGTGATGGTCTTTGAGGGTTATGGAGCTTGATACTATCTCCATAAACCTACGATCCTCAGCTGACATCTCACTTTTCTCTTCATACTCTCTCTCAGGGAAGTCATGGTTGTACTGATTTACAAGAAGAACCCCCAGGTCGGCCATTGAGATACGATTGGCCATCACCGTAGGACGCCCGGATTCTTCTGCCATGGTACAACTGTTGAGAGGACCATTCATCACCCATCCAAAGAGGGTTTTCACTGCATACGGTCCGTTGCCTTGGCTATTTATGATTTGCCAGGGTTCCATTGCCTTTGGAGCATTTACGCCAATCAGAAGTTCGACGTCAGCATCAATCTCCTTCAACTGAACCTCTTTCAGGTATGGCCACCTTTTGAGCTCTTTCTGAGTGGGAATGTTCTCTCTTGTCACTGGGATCTTATGTTGGGTGTAGACCTTTGGTAATGCAAGAAATGTGTCGCCTTCCACATTGCCAATCTCTAATCCAGATATCTCAAAGCTCTTGGTAGGACTCTCCTGCCCCATTGTGCGTAGCAGAATTTCAGTCGCACTGCCTTTAGCTTGCAACTGCCTCATGAGTCTCTCCGTACAAAATGTTGCTGAGCTACCAGAATCGAGAAACGCATAGGTTAACACAGACTTGCTTCCATTTGCCACCTTTACTTGAACTGGCACAATTGCAAGTGCACAATCCGTACCGGCCCCGGTATCTTCACCAGCTTCCAGTGAAACAAGAGCACTGCTGACAGTCTCCTCCCGCTTTACTGCTACACCACTCATATCTGCCTTTTGAGATCTAAATCTCTCTCTTCCTTCAATGTGCAGGATAGTGGGGTGCTTTCTTTGACAGCTCTGACAGGTCATCCTTCTTTTACATTCTCTGCTTAAGTGTCCTCTCATCAAACAGCCAAAACAAAGGCCTTTTGATCTCAGAAACTCAACCTTGAATTCATGTGGCTGTGCCTTCACCTGTTGGCAGTCGACCAATAAATGCGCACCAGCACAAAATATACATGAGATACTGGGAGCATCAGAAGGGTAGGTGCCTGGTCTCTTTACTTTGAATGTTTGTTCTTTTAAAGGTTTTTCAGAGTCACAATCTGCCACTACAGCTACTGTAGTGGCAAAGCTGCTTCCCCTACTCTTGGACTTGAACTGCTGTTTAAAGTCAGCTTCTGTTTTGGGTTTTAAAAACCTTTTGTTGTACAGGGGATCTTGAATATCTCCATACAACGGATCCTGCAGTATTTTGGCCTGTTTTTCCATGAACGTTACCAGGTCACTGAACTGGGCCCTCAGGTGACTTCTCTCTAAAATATCACATGCCATAGACCTCCATTTTTCCCTTAGTTTGTAGGGAAGTTTTGACATGATCAGCTTTATGTTGGAGGGAAGATTAAGCTCTTCCATGTTCTGTAGGTCTTGCATAGCGTTACAGCAACCTCTTAGATAGAGTGCATAACCACCCAGTCCCTTTCCATCATCGGGTTTGATGTTTGTCCAGTTCCAAGCCTTTTCCATGTAAGCAGTGGTGACTTTGATTTCATTGCCAAAGTGTTCCTTTAACAACCTCTTAGCTACTGCATAGCCTCTTCTGGCTTCCATATGCAGACAACTACGGACCAGATCCTTGGGCTGACCAGAGGTGTATTGTTCCAGGTAATAGAGCCTATCCTGGTGACTGCTTGTCTTATCTTCTATACCATGCTCAAATGCACGCATGAATGGCCTAAAGTTTAGAGGATCACCGTCAAACATAGGTATCTCCCTAACAGGGAGTGTGGCTTGTTTGTGCTGTAGTACAAGGAGGTCAGCAATTTCATTCTGCCTTTGCATGACAGTAGAGAGGTTATCATGGCTGGTATTATGGCTGATACCCGCAGTGTTGATTCTGTGTCGATTGCTAGACCTTGCTGTTGGCTGCTGAAGAGTGTGGTTTACGACTGTTTTCGGAATAGGGTTTGATGGCTTTGTGGTCGGTTGTTGTGTAAAACTCTTTGTAGTGGGGTCTTTGGAACTGCACCTAATGCAGCAAACTCAACAGGTGATGGTTCAGGTTCCACATAGACCTCTGGTTCCTGTTTCTCAAAATAAGAGTTCATTCCATCTTCTTGGCTTAGTAAATGGGCTGCCACAGAATGGGATTGAGAAGTTGACTCGGTACTCTCCAGGACCTTCAGTTTGGCATTATATGCTGCTATGTCCGTTTCCAGTGCCATTTTTTCCATCCTAACATTCAGTTGAGCTTTCTCCAGTTCCAATGCATGCTTGTCTTGTAATGATGCTTGGCGAGCTAGTAGAGCTGCTCGTTCTGCCTCGGCTTTAAGGCGTTCAGAGGACACTGAGGAAGCAGTCTTAGAATACTTAGTTTTACTTGATATTTTTGACACATTGGAAATGCTGTCATGTGGTTCAATGAGCGTTTGTGGCTCAACTTCAGCCTTTTTCCATATTTCCACCTCTTTCAGGAAATGTTCATAAGTTCTCATTCTTGGTTGATAATAGTTAATGCTCTCCTGTTCCTGTTCCTCCTCTGTGACCAGCTCTAGCACAGATTCATGAGCCTTCTTAAAGTCATTGAGCACAGCATCAAATGCTTCAAGACTCTCATTCACAGTTGCAATGTTTCCTCCATCAACAAGAAGGACTTTTATTTCATTCATTTTGCGTGTACACACTCCAAGTTTGCCTCTCCGGGCTGCATAGAGTGAATTTAGATGCTCCTCTGCCCTCTCCAGTGGAGTCTTATTTGGGATTTCCTCCTCCATCATTCACTTTTAGTTCACTCAATTTACAATGACACGGTTGTTGGTTTGATTGTTAAACGTAATGCCCCTTTAGACCTCCTTTAATCTTTAAAAACACAGTCATCCATTTCAGCATATTGACCCATTTTGAATTGCACATGTGCAAGTTTGGCATTTTAGATGCGTTTTTTAAACATTTCATCCCGTTGAGGTTTTGTCCCTTTAATGAAGTTTTAACACGCAGTATCTTTAGATCCTTAAGTTGCATTCGTTGCGTTGATGGATTGCATTTCCACGTTAGGCCAAATATTAGATATATGATTAGGCTACATTGTGCATAGGATCTGTGTTTCCCAAACTTAAACTTCTTAATTGTTTTCACAGCGCTGTATTTTGAATTCCATTCCCAAGTTTATCAAACATTCCAATTATAAGCACATTTGCGCTTCCATAATATGCATGATCAAACGATCGCCTTGAACAGGGCAGCTCATTCATTCGCAGTGGTTACTCACGGCTGACGAAATCTAGGAGTTCAAATCCTTCCAAGCGAGCTGTCCTTATGGTCCGAATGCAATTACAAATAGAACAAAATCCAGCGTGTGTCCGAACCGGAGATTTCCTTCCGGTAGTAATCCTTCACGGAGTTTTTTGACTTGAATGTAGTGGCTTCCTTTCCTCTTTACCATAGCCACTGCCCTAGCCTGAAGCGGGTTGTTTCTGACGCATACAGTCCACACTCAACGTTTCCAAACGGCCAAACATTCAATGAGATCCAGGGATATAGTGCAACAAAAAATGTTTATTCTTCTTATCTAACAAAAAGGTATTCTCCAATCAACTTAAAGCAGAGATTACTTGAAATGCAAATACATAATATAATATGACCTGTCTGTCTGTATTTCTGTATGTCTATATGGTCAAAAAAACTATACCGCTCCCGCATCTAGCAAGGACTCTCCCCCCGAAGGCCCAACTTCCTGCCTTTATACTAACACAATTAACACAGTACAATGAATGGGCAAGAGGGGGGGCCAAAAACTGAGTTACACTAATAACAAATGAATATATCTCAATCCGGTAAATAAATCATAAAGGTACGTACCTAATATTTCATCATATACATTAATATTTAATATATTTACACAAATGTACATGGAGCTCAGTATGTTCAGTCTTTTATACAAAATATGCCCAAATCGGCTCTAACACCAAGGATGGAGGATCTAGAGAGGGGCAGGGTTGAAGAAAGAGAGAGAGAGAAAGGAACATAAAATTTGACATACCAATTAGGATCTGGCAAAAAATACTTGAATCAGTTATAGAACCCATTGCCCTTTATGGTTCTGAGGTCTGGGGTCCGCTCACCAACCAAGAATTCACAAAATGGGACAAACACAAAATTGAGACTCTGCATGCAGAATTCTGCAAAAACATCCTCCGTGTACAACGTAAAACACCAAATAATGCATGCAGAGCAGAATTAGGCCAATACCCGCTAATTATCAAAATCCAGAAAAGAGCCGTTAAATTCTATAACCACTTAAAAGGAAGCGATTCCCAAACCTTCCATAACAAAGCCATCACCTACAGAGAGATGAACTTGGAGAAGAGTCCCCTAAGTAAGCTTGTCCTGGGGCTCTGTTCACAAACACAAACAGACCCCACAGAGCCCCAGGACAACAACAACAACAACAACAACAACAACAACAACACAATTAGACCCAACCAAATCATGAGAAAACAAAAGGAGAATTACTTGACACTGTCACACTCTGGCTCCAGGACTTGTGTATTTGAGCCAGGGTGTATGTTGTTTTGTTGGGTTTTGGGTGATGTTTTATGGTTGCATGTCTGGCACGTTTATTTCTAGGTGGGGAGTTATGTTGTGTCTATTTCTAGGTTGTGGTTGTGTTTCCTTGTTTGTATTCAATGACTCCCAATCGGAGGTAACGAGTGTCAGCTGTCGGCTCGTTATCTCTGATTGGGAGCCATATTTAAGATGTAGGTTTTCTTGTGTTAGTTGTGGGTTTTTGTTCTATGTTCAGTCGGTGTACTGAGGACGTTACGGATCGTGTTTTGTTTTGTCGTTATTTCAACATTAAAGTCATCATGTTCACTCCCAACGCTGCGCTTTGGTCCTACTTTATTGGCGATCGTGACAGAAAAACCCACCACAACGAGACCAAGCAGCAGTTGGATAACGGGTGGTGGAGCCAGAAGAGCGAAGGTTGGGAGAGGACTATGGAGGCCTGGTCCACCGAGAGGAGAGACCCCCAGAAAATTTTTAGGGGGGGGCTCACGACGTCGGGGCAGAAGGTGTACGGCCCGGAGGAGTGCAAGAGGTTGGCAGATATGGCCGCCAGTTTAAGGGGGCCACTGGTTACGAAGGGGATGGAAAGTGTGGAGGCACGGCGAGAGGTACTGGGGGGTGTTTCCAGTCCGGTCCGGCCCGTTCCTGATCCCCCGTGTAGGGCCAGGGGTGTGTGTCCCCAGTGCGGTTCTGCCTGTCCCTGCTCAACGCCCCGAGCCTACGGGGTGCGTCGTCAGCCCTGTCCAGCCAGAGCCGTCCGCCAGACAGGATCAGCCAGAGCCTTCCGTCAGACGGGATCAGCCAGAGCCTTCCGCCAGACGGGATCAGCCAGAGCCTTCCGCCAGACGGGATCAGCCAGAGCCTTCCGCCAGACAGGATCAGCCAGAGCCTTCTGCCAGACAGGATCAGCCAGAGCCTTCCGCCAGCCAGGATCCGCCAGAGCCGTCCAGCCATGAGCAGCCAGATCCGTCAGCCGGCCATGAGCAGCCAGATCCGTCAGCCAGCCATGAGCAGCCAGATCCGTCAGCCAGCCATGAGCAGCCAGATCCGTCAGCCAGCCATGAGCAGCCAGATCCGTCAGCCAGCCATGAGCAGCCAGATCCGTCAGCCAGCCATGAGCAGCCAGATCCATCAGCCAGCCATGAGCCGTCCAGCCAGGATCCGCCAGAGCCGTCCAGCCAGGATCCGCCAGAGCCGTCCAGCCAGGATCCGCCAGAGCCGTCCAGCCGGGATCCGCCAGAGCTGTCCAGCCGGGATCCGCCAGAGCCGTCCAGCCGGGATCCGCCAGAGCCGTCCAGCCGGGATCCGCCAGCGCCGTCCAGCCAGGATCCGCCAGAGCCGACCAGCCAGGAGCCACCAGAGCCGTCCAGCCAGTATCCGCCATTCAGCCTGGTACTGCCCCTTAGTCCGGTACTGCCCCTTAGTCCGGTACTGCCCCTTAGTCCGGTACTTCCCCGTAGTCCGGTGCCGCCCCTTAACCCAGTGGGGTGTAGTTGGGGGGTGGTAATGTGGAGGAGGCTAGGGAAGCGGGTGGTGACTAAGGTGGGATGGGGACCACGACCAGGGGCAGAACCGCCACCGTGGACAGACGCCCACCCAGACCCTCCCCTAGACTGTATGCTGGTGCGCCCGGAGTTCGCACCTTTAGGGGGGGGTACTGTCACACTCTGGCTCCAGGACTTGTGTATTTGAGCCAGGGTGTATGTTGTTTTGTTGGGTTTTTGGGTGATGTTTTATGGTTGCATGTCTGGCACGTTTATTTCTAGGTGGGGAGTTATGTTGTGTCTATTTCTAGGTTGTGGTTGTGTTTCCTTGTTTGTATTCAATGACTCCCAATCGGAGGTAACGAGTGTCAGCTGTCGGCTCGTTATCTCTGATTGGGAGCCATATTTAAGATGTAGGTTTTCTTGTGTTAGTTGTGGGTTTTTGTTCTATGTTCAGTCGGTGTACTGAGGACGTTACGGATCGTGTTTTGTCGTTATTTCAACATTAAAGTCATCATGTTCACTCCCAACGCTGCGCTTTGGTCCTACTTTATTGGCGATCGTGACAGACACATTGGAAAGAACAAACAAAAAAACAGAGCAAACTAGAATGCTATTTGGCCCTAAACAGAGAGTACACAGTGGCAGAATACCTGACCACTGTGACTGACCCAAACTTAAGGAAAGTTTTGACTATGTACAGACTCAGTTAGCATAGCCTTGCTATTGAGAAAGGCCGCCGTAGGCAGACCTGGCTCTCAAGAGAAGACAGGCTATGTGCACACTGCCCACAAAATGAGGTGGAAACTGAGCTGCACTTCCTAACCTCCTGCCAAATGTATGACCATATTAGAGACACATATTTCCCTCAGATTACAGCGATCCACAAAGAATTCGAAAACAAACCCAATTTTGATAAACTCCCTTATCTACTGGGTGAAAAACCACAGTGTGCCATCACAGCTGCAAGATTTGTGACCTGTTGCCACAAGAAAAGGGCAACCAGTGAAGAACAAACACCATTGTAAATACAACCCATATTTATGTTTATTTATTTTCCCATTTGTACTTTAACTATTTGCACATTGTTACAACACTGTATATATACATAATATGACATTTGAAATGTCTTTATTCTTTTGAAACTTCTGAGTGTAATGTTTACTGTTAATATTTATTGTTTATTTCACTTTTGTTTACTATCTACTTCACTTGATTTGGCAATGTTAACATACGTTTCCCATGCCAATAAAGCCCTTAAATTGAAAATTGAAATTGAATTGAGAGAGAGAGAGAGAGAGAGAAGGGGGGGAGAAAGGAAGAGAGAGAAAGGGGGAGAGAGAGAGAAGTAGTGAGATTTGTCCAATGCTTGACCAGATATAGTTGTTTTTGTCTACAGCATCTGAAAGCCTGATATAATTATATAGCAGCATATTAAAGTTGTGTGAAGGTTATAGAATGAAGGCAAGGGGCAGGTCCATCATACCTGCTCTCTGTGAAGGACCAACACTGATGTCTCCAGATGGCAGAAATGTTGTGGAGAGGTTAGAGGATGTTGTGGAGAGGTTTGGGAAGGTTGTGGAGACCTGGGGTCTGGAGGTGACATGTGACGGTGTAGTAGTGGGAGGAGCTGTGAGTCAGTAGAAAGTACATATAAACACCAATACTGAAACAGCTTTATGTCAGGGGATATAAGTCAGGAAGTTCATTACCAGATACCAATTTACATGTAGTGATCACTTACCATCTGTAACTATAATATGCACCTCTTGGAATGTGTCTGGGCCAAATCTCCCCACTCCACACCAGTAGGTCCCAGAGTCTGACTTCATCAGGTTCTTGATGGTAACAGTGAAGTCTCCATCTCTATAGTCATGTATGGTGTATCTTCCTCTCTCAATATAGTTCTTGCTCTTCTGAGATTGAACTAGTTTGTCATTACCAGAACATGTCTCCTTGCAGAAATATTTGATGTTGTTCCCTGCCAATGTGAATGAGCAGCCCACAGTGACTTGTCCTCCCACCACCTCCTTCACATTAATGACAGCTGACTCCACAACACACAGAGCTGTCAAACAGAAACACACAGTACAGTCACAACTGATGACCTGTAATATATACATTAACCCTGCTCATTATTACTTTACCCTGCACAAATCTTACTTTAACCCTGCACGAATCTTACTTTAACACTCCACAAATCTTACTTCAACCCTGCCCATCTTACTTTAACCCTGCACAAATCTTACTTTAGCCCTGTACAATTATTATTTTAAATCTCCACAAATATTACTTTAACTCTGCACATATTACTTTAACCCTGCATACATCTTACTTGAATCCTGCACACATCTTACTTTAACCCGGCACAAATCTAACTTTAACCCTGCACAAATCTTACTTTAACCTTGCACGTCTTTCTTTAACCCTGCACAAATTGTACTTAACCCTGCAAAAGCTTACTTAACCCTGCCTAAATCTTACTTTACCCTGCAAAAATCTTACTTTAACCATCTACAAATCATACTTTAATCGTTTAAATTTTCCTTTAACCATGCCTTTCTTACTTTAACCCTTCACCTACTTACTTTAAAGCTGTACAAATCTTTCTTTAACCCTGCACAAACCCAGGTAAAAGACCAACATATCAAGCATTCTAAGTTCAGTGCATTATCATAAGGTACATGTGAAAAAAAAACTCAGAACTGTAAAACCTTATAGACAAGTACATTTTTTTATTCCTTCTGTACTATATAATCCAGACAGTAGTATATAAACTGATACAGACAGACAGAGCTCACCTGAGAGAAGACAGCAGGAGACAACATAGAGTATCTTCATTCTGGACAGTTAATCCTCAATTACTCTACTGTTAAAGTTACTTTACTATCACAGTTACTTTACTGTTAAAGTTACTTTACTACCACAGTAATTATACTGTTAAAGTTACTTTACTATCACAGTTACTATACTGTTAAAGTTACTTTACTATCACAGTTTCTGTACTTTTAAAGTTACTTGACTACACAACCAGCTAGCACAGGTCCACAACAGCTTGTTCCTGTTTCCTTCCTTGATTGAACGCTCCTCCCTCCTCTAACATCCCCCCACCTCTCTCTCTCTCTCTCTCTCTCTCTCTCTCTCTCTCTCTCTCTCTCTCTCTCTCTCTCTCTCTGTCTGTCTGTCTGTCTGTCTGTCTGTCTGTCTGTCTGTCTGTCTGTCTGTCTGTCTGTCTGTCGCTCTCTCTCTCTCTCTCTCTGTATTTTTGTCTCTGTCTTTAAATTCAATTCAATTCAAAGGGTTTTATTGGCATGGGACACATGTTTCCATTACCTAAGCAAGTGAAATAGATCATAAACAAAAGTGAAATAAACAATATAAAATGCATGTCAGAGAGATTGAGGTAGTGATGGTTAGTGTGGTGGGAGGGGGTGAACATTAGCTGACACATCCTAATTTCTCTGTAGTGACCTCAGTGTCTGCAGGTCTATATGTGCTGCAGAGTGAAACTGGTTCAAACCGGCCGAAGGTTAGACTTCCAAACCACAAGAGAACTCAGCTAGCTGTGGGTGACAAAGTGTTAAAACTGTCAACTTCTCTGTTCTAAAGTTACCGTGTTTGTTCCAGCAGAGGAGGAACACATTGTTGAGATGATGACAATATAGTTAAAGTATACATCAATATATTGAATTACTTTTTTTCTGACATTTCATTGATCCAAATACAGTCTTTGTAAATGATCAACTCAACAGATGAGTTTCTGAACAGGAGAAACATCCCTCCTCTACAACCCAACTCCCCCTTAATGAATGATGTCATCACATAACAGACAAGCAACTGAGATCTCAGTAAACCAATAGAATGACCTCCACATCGCCCCCTACAGAATGTTATCAGTACTGATTAAAAATATACTCTAATCTCGACAACCATACGGCTCTTTCTCTCTCTATTGAGCCTGGGGACGAGGTTACAGTTATTCAAATAAACTAGATGTTTCAACTCAGTCAATTCAGGAAGTGAAGTGAAATTCCATTCATGGATTGAAAAGTCCACATCAAAAATGATGGTCATCAATGACAAATTGTATTGCGATTCATTGTCTGTATTGAAATGGAACTAAATTCAATTAAATTGAACCCCAGCTCTGGTAACACGAACACTGTTTCACAACCAGACGATCCGATTGGAGTCTGGCCCTGTGGAACACACAACATACACTGTACATGCAAAAGTATGTGGACACCCCTTCAAATCAGTGGATACAACTATTTCAGCCACACCTGTTGCTGACTGGTGTATAAAATATAGTACTCAGCCGTGCAATCTCCATAGACAAACATTGCCATTAGAATGGCCCTAGTGAAGAACTCAGTGACTTTCAACGTGGAACCGTCATAGGATGTGACCTTTCCAACAAGTCAGTTTGTCAAATCCCTGCCCTGCTAGAGCTGCCCCGGTCAACTGTAAGTGCTGTTATTGTAAAGTGGAAATGTTACTCCAACATCATACAATGACATTCTAGACGATTCTGTGCTTCCAATTTTGTGGCAACAGTTTGGGGAAGGCCCTTTCCTGTTTCAGCATGACAATGCCCCTGTGCAAAACGCAAGGTCCATACAGAACTGGTTTGTCGAGATCGGTGTGGAAGAACTTGACTGGCCTGCACAGAGCCCTGACCCCAACCTCATCGAACACCTTTGGGATGAATTGGAACACCGACTGTAAGCCAAGCCTAATTGCCTAACATCAGTGCTCTTGTGGCTGAATGGAAGCAAGTCCCCGCAGCAATGTTCCCACATCTAGTGGAAAGCCATCCCAGAAGAGTGGATGCTGTTATAGCAGCAAAGGGGGGACCAACTCCATATTAATGCCCATGATTTTTTAATGATATGTTCGACGAGCAGGTGTCCACATACTTTAGATCATGTAGTGTATCATGAACAATGGTTGCAGTGTGTGTGTCTGTTGCTTGCGTTGTTGTACATATATATACATTCATATGAGGGTTACTCACTTGATGATTTCCTGTCTCTCCTCCATTGGTAGATCACCACCAACACAGTCAGACTCACACACACCATGATGACCACTGGGGTACCTAGAACTACAAATACAAGGTAATAACATTCCTCTCAGACCCTTCTCCTTCCTTCAGCTACTGTACCAGTTTCCTAACCACCTAGTCCTCCAACTGTACCAGTTTCCTAATCACCTAGTCCTCCTACCGTACCAGTTTCCTAACCACCTAGTCCTCCTACTGTACCAGTTTCCTCACCACCTACCCACCCTACTGTACCAGTTTCCTCACCACCTAGTCCTCCTACTGTACCAGTTTCCTAACCACCTAGTCCCCCTACTGTACCAGTTTCCTAACCACCTAGTCCTCCTACTGTCCCAGTTTCCTAACCACCTAGTCCTCCTACTGTACCAGTTTCCTAACCACCTAGTCCTCCTACTGTACCAGTTTCCTAACCACCTAGTCCTCCTACTGTACCCGTTTCCTAATCACCTAGTTCTTCTACAGCTTCCCCAGCTAGAATGATAAGAGTTGTATTGTGTTCCTACCTGTTCTGGGAGTTCCAGTGGTCACAAGAAGAGGAGCTAGGGAAGAGAAGACACAGGATGAAGATACTGATGTGTGTGTTTATGTGTGTGTGTTTATGTGTGTGAGTTTATGTGTGTGTGTTTGTGTGTGTGTGTGTTTGTGAGAGAGAGAGAGAGAGAGAGAGAGACAGAGAGACAGAGAGAGAGAGAGAGAGAGAGAGAGAGGAGAGAGAGAGAGAGAGAGAAAGAGAGAGAGAGACTTATCTTGTCTTGTCATTATAATACATGTATGTAATTTAGCCAGGAGCAATTAGGTTTAATGCCTTATTTCACCTCGTCGGTTCAGGGATTCAAACCAGCTACCTTGCAGTTACTGGTCCAACGCTCCTAACTGCTGGGCTACGTGCAGCCCATAATAACTGATATTTGCTGTCAGGAGGAAGGGTCTAGAGAAGTCAGATGTTTTTTATTTAGTTAAGAATGTACAATACTATATACAATTCAGAAAAATTCACATCATAAAACCCCACAATAAAAAGATAACAGATTTATATTACACTTCACATTATAATAGTACAGGGTAATAATAATAATAATCAGAATCAGAATCAGAATCATCATCATCATCATCATCATCATCATCATCATCATCATTATAGTAATATTAATAACAATGGTAATAATAATAATAATAATAGGAGGTACCTGGAACACACACACACACACACACACACACACACACACACACACACACACACACACACACACACTGTTACAGAACCGATTAGACAAACCTACTGTTACACTAACCTACCCTCATATCATAACACTACATACAGACATGACTAACACTAACCAAAGTGAGACTCAGACATTTTTATTTCTAAACGTTTATTTACCAGATCTGTTGAGTGATGTTGGTGATGTTGGTGATGATGATGATGGTGATGATGATTGTGATGATGACGGTGATGATGGTGACGATGATGATGATGATGGTGAGATGAAGGTGGTTGTGGGTGGGGCTGGAGATGCTGTAGCTGGTGTTGTTCTTTTTGTTGTTGTTGTGGCTGAAAACAATTGAAACAAGTGGGGAAATGTTTTAGCAGATTGAGGAGAGGGAGAGATGGAGAGATGAGGAGGGAGAGAGAGATTGATGGAGAGGGAGAGAGATATATAGAGAAAGAGATAGAGAAAGAAAGAGATAGAGAGAAAGAGAGAGTGCATGATACATATTGTTATATATTTCCTCTCTAGACAGACAGATGTAAAGATGGTGGTTTCTCTTGTTCCTGTTGAAGTGTGTTAGTTCTCCTTTAGCTCACCATATCTCTCTATCTCTCTTACATGTATCACTCTGTCCATCTCTCTCTCACTCTCTCCCACCATATATTTCTTCATAACTCCCTCTCTCTCTCTCTCTCTCTCTCTCTCTCTCTCTCTCTCTCTCTCTCTCTCTCTCTCTCTCTCTCTCTCTCTCTCTCTCTCTCTCTCTCTCTCTCTCTCTCTCAATTCAATTCAATTCAAGGGGCTTTATTGGAATGAGAAACATATGTTTACAATGCCAAAGGAAGTTAAATGAATAAACAAAAGTGAAATAAACAATAAGAAGTGAACGGTAAATATTACACTCACACAAGTTTCAAAATAATAAAGACATTTCAAATGTCATATCATGTCTATACAGTGGCTTGCGAAAGTATTCACGCCCCTTGGCATTTTTCCTATTTTGTTGTCTTACAACCTGGAATTAAAATGGATTTTTTGGGGGGGTTTGTATCATTTCATTTACACGACATGCCTACCACTTTGAATATGCATATTTTTTTTGTGTGAAACAAACAACAAATAAGACAAAAAAACGGAAAACTTGAGTTAGCATAACTATTCACTCCCCCAAAGTCAATACTTTGTAAAGCCACCTTTTGCAGCAATTACAGCTGCAAGTCTCTTGGGGTATGTCTCTATAAGCTTGACACATCTAGCCACTGGGATTTTTGCCCATTCTTCAAGGCAAAACTAATCCAGCTCCTTCAAGTTGACCTTTAAGTCATACCACAGATTCTCAATTGGATTGAGGTCTATGCTTTGACTAGGCCATTCCAAGACATTTAAATGTTTCTCCTTAAACCACTCGGGTGTTGCTTTAGCCGTATGCTTAGGGTCATTGTCCTGCTGGAAGGTGAACGTCCGTCCCAACTCAAATCTCTGGAAGACTGAAACAGGTTTCCCTCAAGAATTTCCCTGTATATAGCGCCATCCATCATTCCTTCAATTCTGACCAGTTTCCCAGTCCTTGCCAATGAAAAACATTCCCACAGCATGATGCTGCCACCACCATGCTTCATATATATTCATATATATGCTGAGACCATGTGACACTTAGATTGCACACAGGTGGACTTTATTTAACTAATTATGTGACTTCTGAAGGTAATTGGTTGCACCAGATCTTATTTAGGGGCTTCATAGCAAAGGGGTTGAATACATATGCACGCACCACTTTTCCGTTATTTATTTGTTAGAATTTTTTGAAACAAGTAAAATCCAAATAAAAATCAATTTAAATTACAGGTTGTAATGCAACAAAATAGGAAAAACGCCAAGGGGGATGAATATTTTTGCAAGGCACTGTAGCGATGTGAAAATAAATATGGGTTGTATTTACAATGGTGTTTGTTTTCTCTGTCTCTCTGTCTCTCTGTCTCTCTGTCTCTCTCTCTCTCTCTCTCTCTCTCTCTCTCTCTCTCTCTCTCTCTCTCTCTCTCTCTCTCTCTCTCTCTCTCTCTCTCTCTCTCCTTGTCTTCCTCTCACATGACAACTGCAAGTTTCATGATGCCATTCAGTTTTGAAACCTGGGGTTTTAAATCTTGAACTCATGACTGCTTAGTGATACTGAGACCGATATTGAAACACACAGACATTACAGAGGAAGTTACAGTGTTCTGGTCCAGTGGCTTTTCACACCACTACAAACACACAGACACACCCAGCCTCCACTAACACACTCACTGCCTGCTGTCAATCACTGAACAACTACTACTGATAAGATGTTTAGTTCAATGCTACATTTCAATGAACTGGTTTTTGACAATTAGATAATAATACCATATTTCCCAATGTTCTAGATGTGATTGCTATTTTATGGCTTTTTATTATTTTTACTCTCAGACATTACACATGTACTGTAGGTGTACAGCATGGAAAGCAGAGGAGGCTGGTGGGAGGAGATATACTGTAGTTTGACGGGCTCATTGTCATGGCTGGAATGGAATAAATTGAACGGTATCGAACACATCAAACACATGGTTTCCATGTATTGATAGCATTCCATCCATACCATTCCAGCCATTACAATGAGCCTGTCCTCCTATATATCCTCCAACCAGTCACCACTGATGTAAAGAGTTGATCCACTGACCCACAGAGAGGTGAAGTCTAGTGTAGTCTGCAGGTCTCCACCTTCTATCAGATCCACACCAGTATGTCCCAGAATCCTCTGGTTTCAGCTTCTTGATGTGCACAGTGAAGTTGGTCTTCTCACGGTTATCCCTCAGGGAAAACCTCCCATTCCAAATAATTATGTTATGTTGTGTAGATGTTACTTTATCTTCACAAGTTAAAGGACTGTCCCCCTTGCAGAAGAACTTCTCATTCTTCTTGTGGTCTGCTGGATATTTACAAGTGAGCCTGGCAGTCTCCCCCACCTGTTCCGTCACACTGATTGGTTTGATGTCCATCCAATCTGTGAATGACATACAAATAAAAAACATGCAAATATGATTTCAATCAAACTACTTCGATCAAATAGATATTACTGTAACTTGTGTGTTTAGGGTACACATGCTAAAGAGATAGAAGTCTTGTTTATACTCACTTATAACACGTAGCTTCACCTGTGTGATCAGTGCAATGTAACGGTCTTCTCTCCTGCTGGTTTCTACTCCACACCAGTAGGTCCCAGTATCATCTTCAGTCAGGTCACTGATGGTCACTGTGTAGGATTTCACTCTGCTGTTTACAGACAGAGAGAAACGCCCAGCTTTTGCAGTTGAGAATCCTGTTTGGTAATAGTAAGCTGATATCTTGTATTTACAGTCCCTGTCTTCTTTGCAGAAATACTTGATGCTGTACTCGCGGCCCTCTGGATAGTTGCAGCTGATGGTAGCTTCTCCTCCCAGATAGACCGTCTCTGTGACTGACTTCTCACAGCAGTCATCTGTCAGTAGGAACACACATTACAACCTTAGTCTAATACTATAGACTGACTTCCTTTACTAGTGAAATTGATCATGCAATAACATCGAGCTAAATTCATTTTATAAAGATAAAGCGAAAGTGACTCACCTTCCTCTACTTTCAGCTCTACATCAGTGTAACTTCCCATTGCAGTAGGTTTGTCCACTCCACACCAGTAGGTCCCTTCATCTTGTTTAGTCAGTTGTCTGATGATCACCTTGAAGTAGTTTCCTTCAGTGTTGTCATACAGAGAGAATCTACCACTGTGCTGCCAGGTGTTCTTCAATCCAGTTCTGATTATATCCCTGCTGTTACCATCACTGAAATATTTTTGATTGTCGTCATGCTGATGTGAATATTTACAGTAGATGATGACAGTTCCTCCAGAGTATCCTGTCACTTTGAAGGATGTCAAACAACCTGTCAATCAGAGAAGAGAAAAATATTTTATAATCCTCTTGGTTTAGTGTTTTGTAATACTAATGTACTGATGGTTAGAATTCCTACACCAGTGGCATCATCACATCACCCACACACACACACACACACACACACACACACACACACACACACACACACACACACACACACACACACACACACACACACACACACACACACACACACACACCGTAGTGTTTCCTTATCTGTAGTAGCAGCCATTATAAGAAGACTAACTGGATTTTATTACATTGTTATAGAGAGTTATTACAAGCTTATTACCTGTCATGAAGGAGAGGAGGATGACTATCAGCAGGATCCTCATCTTGTTGTGTTCTCTCCAGGTTGGTCCAGGTGTCTATAGGTCCTGATATAATGTTGTGTTCTCTCCAGGTTGGTCCAGGTGTCTATAGGTCCTGATATAATGTTGTGTTCTCTCCAGGTTGGTCCAGGTGTCTATAGGTCCTGATATAATGTTGTGTTCTCTCCAGGTTGGTCCAGGTGTCTATAGGTCCTGATATAATGTTATGTTCTCTCCAGGTTGGTCCAGGTGTCTATAGGTCCTGATATAATGTTGTGTTCTCTCCAGGTTGGTCCAGGTGTCTATAGGTCCTGATATAATGTTGTGTTCTCTCCAGGTTGGTCCAGGTGTCAATAGGTCCTGATATAATGTTGTGCTCTCTCCAGGTTGGTCCAGGTGTCTATAGGTCCTGATATAATGTTGTGTTCTCTCCAGGTTGGTCCAGGTGTCTATAGGTCCTGATATAATATTGTGTTCTCTCCAGGTTGGTCCAGGTGTCTGTAGGTCCTGATATAATGCTGTGTGTCCAAGTGCACAACTCTCTCTGTTCTCTCTACACTTAAAGTAACCTAAATACAAACTTCATGTACTTTATGTACTCTCTCTCTCTCTCTCTCAATCAATCAATCAATTTTATTTTATATAGCCCTTCTTACATCAGCTAATATCTCGAAGTGCTCTGCCCCTCCCTCTCGCTCACTCAATCCTTGCACTCATATAACTATGTACTTCCCTATTTCTGCATCTCTTTCTCTCTCTCTCTCTCTCTCTCTCTCTCTCTCTCTCTCTCTCTCTCTCTCTCTCGCTCTCTCTACTAGTTCAAACCCTCCTACCACATGTTAATTCTGACAGCCCCTCCCTCTTCCTCCTTAACCAATCATATCTCTGTTCCTACATCACACAGTAGAGAGAGAGAGAGTGAGAGAGAGAGAAATAAATAAAGATGGAGGCTGAGAGAGAGAGAGAAAGGGAGTGTGAGAAAGAGATCAGTGAGACAAAAAGAGGGAGAGAGAGGCCTCTATGGAACACAGCACAAAAACACATTCATACACTCTCATGCAGACTGGAGGCTGTCTGCAGAGGAGAGAAACAGAGTTATTCTGCCACTGGAGGGTGATCTCCCTCCATCTACCCTCAATCTATCCTTCCATCTCAACTCTGTTGGTCTAGTGACAGTGGTACATGCTGATGAGACAGGTACTGAGTTTACTGACAGCACCAGTGGAGGCTGGTGAGGGGAGGACGACTTATAGTAATGTCTAGAATGGAATGTATCAAACACATAGAAATATATTGGTGCTTTATTGATAAATACACATAGACTCATTTCCCAGTCAAGTAGAGTAAAAAACACTGAATAAGCAAAGCTTTCTAAAAGTGATAAACTGTCTCTTTTTGTTCAAGCCAGTGTTACATTCACAGTAGAAAAATGATTGAATGAATGAACGGAGGTACAGACGGAACGACCGACAAACAAACAAAAGAATGAACGAACAGATGATTGAACTAACGAACAAACAAATAAATCAATAAATGAATATACGAACAAATTAACAAATTAACGATGTAAAAAATATGAATAAAAATATGAATTAATGAATTAAAGAACAAACACATAAATGAATGATTGAATGAATATATAAACTAATTAACAAATGAACGATCAAATAAACAAATTAATTAAAAACACAAATGAGTGAAAACATTAATGAATGAAAACATGAATTCATGCTTTGCCATACAGATCAGTGACAGTAGTAGACTATGTAGCAGAGTGGTTTAATGGTGCAGTACATCTATGAGGTGTCTACATCTGTAGGGTGAGTGTCTGGGTGGTTACTAGCATCAGAGTCTGTACTGAAGGAGACAGTATTATAGTGGAGACAGGCTGGATCTCTGGGGAAGTTGACAGTAGCATAGTGGAGACAGGCTGGATCTCTGGGGAAGTTGACAGTAGCATAGTGGAGACAGGCTGGATCTCTGGGGAAGTTGACAGTAGCATAGTGGAGACAGGCTGGATCTCTGGGGAAGTTGACAGTAGCATAGTGGAGGCAGGCTGGATCTCTGGGGAAGTTGACAGTAGCATAGTGGAGACAGGCTGGATCTCTGGGGAAGTTGACAGCAACATAGTGGAGACAGGCTGGATCTCTGGGGAAGTTGACAGTAGCATAGTGGAGACAGGCTGGATCTCTGGGGAAGTTGACAGTAGCATAGTGGAGACAGGCTGGATCTCTGGGGAAGTTGACAGTAGCATAGTGGAGACAGGCTGGATCTCTGGGGAAGTTGACAGCAACATAGTGGAGACAGGCTGGATCTCTGGGGAAGTTGACAGTAGCATAGTGGAGACAGGCTGGATCTCTGGGGAAGTTGATAGTAACATAGCTCACAGTGTCCGCAACCTCTGTAGTTGGAATATATGTCATCTGGACAATGATTGGTTGTTGTGGTGGTTGTTGTGGTTATGTCACGGGCTGTATCTAGGTTCTGATTGGTCGGGGTGGAGTAGATGGGGTGGAAGGCAGTCCTTCTGGAGTTAACAGATTCTGAGGATTGTAAAGAGGACATGTAATATTTTACATTTTTAGTCATTTAGCAGACGCTCTTATCCAGAGCGACTTACAGGAGCAATTAGGGTTAAGTGCCTTGCTCAAGGGCACATTGACAAATTTTTCACCTAGTCGGCTCGGGGATTAGAACCAGCGACCTTTCGGTTACTGGCACAACGCTCTTAACCACTAAGCTACCTGCGAGTGGTTAAGTGTGTGTGTGTGTCTGTGTGTCTGTGTGTTTGTGTGTGTGTTTGGTTTTGCTATCCTTGTGGGGACCAGAAGCCCTCACAACGATAGTAAAACAAGGAAAATATGGACAAGTGGGGACATTCATCCCCAAAATGAAAAAGGCTATTTCAGGCTTAGGGTTAAGTTTAGGGTTAGGGTTAGAATTAGGGTTAGTGTTACAATTAGGATTAGGTGTTAGGTTTAGGGTTAGGCGTTAGGGTTAGGGTTAGGGGTTTGGGGGAAATTTAAGGTGAAGGTTAGGGTTAGGTTAATTTTAGAATTAGGTTAAGGGTTAGATTAGGGTTAGGGTTAAAGGTTAGGGAAAATAGGATTTTGAATGGGAATCAGTTGTTTGGTCCCCACAAGGATAGTAAAACAACATGTGTGTGTCTCACCAGTAGTTATCTTTGTTCTGGTCCTTTGTCTGATGAATATGATGAGAATGAGGACCAACACACACACCACCATCCCCAGACCTGACCCCATATACACCAGTACTGGCTTTTCAGTGTGTGTATGTGTGTGTGTGCCTGCCTGCGTGCAAACACACACACACACACACACACTAATACTCCATATTCACACTGTTTTAAACATTTTGATTAGTTTTATTGAAATACTTTAAAAGTTAAAAGGCACAGTCTATGTACATATATAATATATATGTAAATCTCAAAGGTACAACTGACTATTATGGTATTACTGTCTTCATTATTATAACAGCCAAAATGAAGCCAAAATGATATGACTAAATACATAGTTCATATTTACACAAATATTTACGATAATGTTGGTTGACTTTCACAAAATCTGGAGATAAAATTGATTTTAAACCCAGATGTTCATATTTTACATACATTATATACAGTAAAACCACATGAGCTGTTTGAATACAATATGTGAAGGAGGATTTGAAACATGAAAGGGATTGGGTTTTTCCATGTCATTCCAAGATGGTGGCTCTGTGGTGACAACCCTTCATCTCTCTACAGGGAGCTTCCCTTCATCCCAAATGGCACCTTGTTCTCTATAGAGCACTGCCTTTGACCAGGGCCATATGGGGGATAGGTAATAGAGTGTTATTTGAGGCACATCCCTTGTATAGATTATATAGTCCTACATTATTATGGGTAGCTGGGCTGTAGAGTAGATGGCGTCTTCTGGAGTGTCTTTAGAGAGGTGTACAGCAGGGTATCTTGTAGATTCTACAGTATCTTTGGGTAGCTGGGCTGTAGAATAGATGGAATCATCCTGGGTTCCACTGGCTGTTGGAGGGCTTGAAGAGACTCTAGAATCTTTGGGTAGATCCACATTAGAGTAGATGAGAGAAGCTGGATGATCTGCAGTAGAATAGCTTGGATTTATATCATCTTTGGGGAAGCATTAGCATGTCACAGTGTGGAATCAAGTATGGGTAACACCATATGTGGAGTGTGTGTGACAGTTAGCATTGCGATATAAGTGTTAGGATTTACATAAGTGGGTGTATGGAAACATGGCAGTTTATGATAATTACCGTGGGATGTTAGGATAATTAACGTGGCAGTTTATGATAATTACCGTGGGATGTTAGGTCAATTAACGTGGCAGTTTATGATAATTACCGTGGGATGTTAGGATAATTAACGTGGCAGTTTATGATAATTACCGTGGGATGTTAGGTCAATTAACGTGGCAGTTTATGATAATTACCGTGGGATGTTAGGATAATTAACATGGCAGATTAGGAGAATTAACGTGAGAGGTTAGGATAATTAACGTGGCACGTTAGGAGATTTAACGTGGCAAGTTAGGAGAATTAAGGTGGCAGGTTAGCATAATTAAAAAGGCAGGTTAGGATAATTAATGTGGCAGGTTAGGAAAACTATTGTGGCAGGTTACAATAAATAAAATAGCAGGTTAGGAGAATTACATTTGTCGGTTAGGATAACTAACATGGCAGTTTAGGAGAACTAACCTAGTAGGTTAGGAGAAGGAGGTTAAGGTTAGGAAACAGGTTAGGGTTAGCTAAAATGCTACAAGGAAAAAGCAAGCAGCCACACATATCGATTTTGAGTGGAAACCAAACTGCCCAATTAGCTGTTAGGTTTCCAAAGACCCACTTATGTTGCTCCTCCCACTTATTTGGCAACGGCCACTTTCAAACACACTCCACGTATGCAGTTAACCATCAATCTGTAGAATACCTGTGGCAGAGCTAGCAGGGTATGTTGTAGATGCTTGGCCAGCAGTGTAGGTTGCAGAGGCGTGGCCAGCAGGGTAGGTTGTAGAGTCTTGACCAGCAGGGTAGGTTGAAAAGTTGGTAGGCGAGTTGAGAGTAGGGTAGACTGAAGAGAGGACCACAGGAAGTGTGTCTGTCTGTCTGTCTGCCTCTCTGATCTCCTCATACACACAGTCAACCTGCATAGAAAGCCAATGACAACAACTACATGGTCAGATATGAAAAGAAGTGGGGGCCCTCAACCAACGTGAGTCAAGGTGCAAACCAAACAATGTCAATGAAGAACTACATGGTTAATATGGCTGCATTTACACAGACACCAATTATTGGCAACATATCTAATCTGATAGGTCAAAATACCAATTATTAAGATCAGAATTGGGCTGCCTGTGTTAACGCAGCCTTTGAGTCTGAGAATCCATTATCTGTTGAAACTGACTTGTCTAACTTACAAGTGATGTTTGCAGCAACTTTTTCATGTTGACAGATTGAGGAATGATAACAGATTACAGTAGAAATCCACTAGAGGACACACACACAAACACACACACACACACACATATATATTCACACACACACACACAAACACGCCCTTGTATCTCTCACCTCTCCAGTAGGGTCAGGTTGTGTGTTGGAGGAGACTGGTGGTGGTGGTGGTTTTCTCCTGGTTCCTCTCCTCTGTCTGGAGAACAGGAGCAGGACCTGTCCTAACACTGTCACAATGACTACCAGACCAACACTGGTCCACACCATCAGACCTGACCACAGACAGGAGGAGAGACTTTACAGAGTACTGTATATATCATAGATACCATCAGACCTGACCACAGACAGGAGGAGAGACTTTACAGAGTACTGTATATACCATAGATACCATCAGACCTGACCACAGACAGGAGGATATATTTTATCAGGGTTAAACGTTTCAGTAACTTTCCCCAATCTTCCAGGTTTTCCAGAAATGACCAGAATAACTCAACCCTATGCTTTACAGGCTATAGATATCAGACTGATGGATCGTTACCAGGGTCATCTGGTGGATAGGTCAGTTAATAAAGTAAAGTAAGGTAGGTTGGAAGATTGGTCAGTTGTTTGGTCAGTCAATTGGTTGGTAGGGTCTGTCAGGTGACAGACAGACAGAAAGACAGGCAGACAGGCAGACAGGCAGACAGGCAGACAGGCAGACAGACAGGCAGACAGGCAGACAGACAAAACACAGTCAGACAGACAAAAACACAGACAAAGAGAGAGAGAGAGAGAGGGGGAGAGAGAGAGAGAGAGAGAAAGAGAGAGACAGACAGACAGACAGACAGACAGACAGACCAATGACAACAACTACATGGTCAGATATGAAAAGAAGTGGAGGCCCTCAACCATCATCAACATGTTAGCCACTGTTTTTTTTCTTCATGGAATGATAACAAGCTACAATCCAAGTAGAGGACGCTGTAGACTCAGACACTCAACCTTTAGATGTTTAGTTTACCACCCTCCTGTCTATATCCCCTCCACTACAAGCTATTATGGACACACACACACACACACACACACACACACACACACACACACACACACACACACACACACACACACACACACACACACACACACACACACACACACACACACACACACACACACACACACACACACACACACACACACACACACACACACACGCCCTTGTATCTCTCACCTCTCCAGTAGGGTCAGGTTGTGTGTTGGAGGAGACTGGTGGTGGTGGTGGTGTTCTCCTGGTTCCTCTCCTCTGTCTGTAGAACAGGACCAGGACCAGTCCTAACACTGTCACCATGACTACCGGACCAACACTGGTCCACACCATCAGACCTGACCACAGACAGGAGGAGAGACTTTACAGAGTACTGTATATATCATAGATACCATCAGACCTGACCACAGACAGGAGGAGAGACTTTATCAGGGTTAAACGTTTCAGTAACTTTCCCCAATCTTCCAGGTTTTCCAGAAATGACCAGAATAACTCAACCCTATGC
>CM072244.1:29447732-29469119 GCA_036851935.1 Coregonus suidteri | reverse complement strand
ACTTAAAAACATAAAATGTGATTTTGTATTTTTTTTTTAGATTCCGTCTCTCACAGTTGAAGTGTACCTATGATAAAAATTACAGACATATACGTTATAACTGACCCTGTAAATAGCTGACCCTGTATATAACTGGCCCTGTATATAACTGACCCTGTAAATAGCTGACCCTGTATATAACTAACCCTGTATATAACTGACCCTGTATATAACTGGCCCTGTATATAACTGACCCTGTACATAGCTGACCCTGTACATAACTGACCCTGTATATAACTGACCCTGTATATAACTGGCCCTGTATATAACTGGCCCTGTATATAACTGACCCTGTATATAACTGGCCCTGTATATAACTGACCCTGTAAATAGCTGACCCTGTATATAACTAACCCTGTATATAACTGACCCCTGTAAATAGCTGACCCTGTATATAACTAACCCTGTATATAGCTGACCCTGTATATAACTGGCCCTGTATATAGCTGACCCTGTATATAACTGACCCTGTATATAACTAACCCTGTATATAACTGACCCTGTATATAGCTGACCCTGTATATAGCTGACCCTTTTATTAAATTTTTGTAGTGTTTTTGTTTGTTTTGCTATTTTGATTTTGAATACTGCGTTGTTGGGATGGACTTGCAAGTTAAACATTTCACTGGAGTTATGCATGTGACAAATAAAACTTTAAAAACACTGCAATCATTGTTTATGATATGTTGGGTTGTTTTTTCACAGGGCCAGTCTCCAATCCAGATCCAGGAATCACAGGGTGTTTAAGAGAGGGAACTATCAAAACAACAACGCAAGACTCCACCTACCAAACCCTCAACACAACAACCCAATAGACTCCACCTACCAAACCCTCAATACAACAATCCAAGACTCCACCTACCAAACCCTCAACACAACAACCCAACTCCACCTACCAAACCCTCAACACAACAACCCAAGACTCCCACCTACCAAACCCTCAATACAACAACCCAAGACTCCACCTACCAAACCCTCATCTAATAAACAACAGACCCAAACTAATGCTGTTTTCATATCACGTGGAAAACTCTGAAAATACTTCTAGTGAACTGGGAGCAAGAAGTTGTGTGCGTTCACCTGCTGTGAACTCGTAAAGAATGCTGATTGGCTAATATCAAATTAACTGCCTCTACCATGAAAACAAAGTCCATCTATCATGGTTGTAAACACATTATAATGTTAAAAACCATAGAAATAGATTGATTTATTATACATATTGTGTTGTTGTATTGAACTGCTGAAAACGCTGTTATCAAGGTAATTTCCTTAGTATGTGACGTCAGTGGTCAGTATGTGGGTGAAGTCAGAGCTCAGGGGATGATAGACAAGTTTTCCCACTAGTAATTACCAGTTGGAGGGACGTTCAAGTGGAATGTTCTCAGTCGTATGCTAGTATTTACACATTTATGAGATGTTATGAACACAGCATCTGCTTATGACAAAATGTGAGTCAGTAAAGTCTCTGTAACATTTGAATCATTTTTGTACCTATGAAAATCCATTTTGCACCATACTTTCTCAATTACTGTAAATGTGGATCAATGAAATGTAAAACATATATAATGAAATAGACTGATATATAATTTAACTGTATTGTCATCATCTCAGTTATGTGTCTCCTCTGCTGAAACAAACATGGTAACTTTAGATCAGAGTTTTTCAATTTAAATTATTATACACTATACACTATACACTATACATTATACAATACTTGCTACCAATAGAATGTTATTTATATGGGGGATACAATCTTCCCAACTCTGCAGATTTAGCTGCGAAGAGACAGAATAATTAGATAATTTGTTTTGGTACTGTCCATTTGTAGCTTGTTTTTGGTCACAGGTCCAGGAATGGCTGAAGGATTGCAATATTTACCTGGAGCTAACCTTGCAGATAGCACTACAGGTTGATCAGAAAAATCATAGTCAATCGATCAATAATATAATAATACTTTTAGCAAAAACGTTTATTTTCAATTTACAATCTGTAGAAACAATGAGAATAGAAGAGTTTAGAACTTTTGTGAAACATCACAGCACAGTTGAAAAATATATGGCAAATAGAAATCCAATATGGATGATGTTAACAGATGGATGGGAGGTGTTGAATGGAGCTGAAAGATGGGACGAATAACAACTAACAACAACTAATAACAGCAAGATAACTAATGTAAAGCATACTGTGTCCATAATAAGTATAAGGTTATAGGTTGAGAGCTTTTGTGAAAGAGCACAGTTAGAAAGATATATGGAAGCAAACCGGATGGACATCATGAAAATGATCGGAGAGGTTGAGGGTAGAGGAAGTTCAGGGAGTAAAAACAAACAAAAATATAATTATTGTAAAATTGACTGTGTCCCTAAAATGTATATAGTATGTATAAACTGGAAGTAGAGGCCTAAGCATTGTTGTTTACTGGTTTACCCCCAATTAGGGAAGGGGTGGTGGGGTTGTAAAGTAATCAAGGGAAATCTATTTCAAAAAGGATATGTATATATATGTATGTATATGTATTTATATGTATGTACAGTGAGGGAAAAAAGTATTTAATCCCCTGCTGATTTTTGTACGTTTGCCCACTGACAAAGAAATGATCAGTCTATAATTTTAATGGTAGGTTTATTTGAACAGTGAGAGACAGAATAACAACAAAACAATACAGAAAAACGCATGTCAAAAATGTTATAAATTGATTTGCATTTTAATGAGGGAAATAAGTATTTGACCCCCTCTCAATCAGAAAGATTTCTCTCTCCCAGGTGTCTTTTATACAGGTGACGAGCTGAGATTAGGAGCACACTCTTAAAGGGAGTGCTCCTAATCTCTTGTTACCTGTATAAAAGACACCTGTCCACAGAAGCAATCAATCAATCAGATTCCAAACTCTCCACCATGGCCAAGACCAAAGAGCTCTCCAAGGATGTCAGGGACAAGATTGTAGACCTACACAAGGCTGGAATCGGCTACAAGACCATCGCCAAGCAGCTTGGTGAGAAGTTGACAACAGTTGGTGCGATTATTCGCAAATGGAAGAAACACAAAAGAACTGTCAATCTCCCTCGGCCTGGGGCTCCATGCAAGATCTCACCTCGTGGAGTTGCAATGATCATGAGAACGGTGAGGAATCAGCCCAGAACTACACGGGAGGATCTTGTCAATGATCTCAAGGCAGCTGGGACCATAGTCACCAAGAAAACAATTGGTAACACACCAGGCCGTGATGGACTGAAAAGGTCCCCCTGCTCAAGAAAGCAAATATACATGCCCGTCTGAAGTTTGCCAATGAACATCTGAATGATTCAGAAGAGAACTGGGTGAAAGTGTTGTGGTCAGATGAGACCAAAATTGAGCTCTTTGGCATCAACTCAACTCGCCGTGTTTGGAGGAGGAGGAATGCTGCCCTATGACCCCAAGAACACCATCCCCACCGTCAAACATGGAGGTGGAAACAATATGCTTTGGGGGTGTTTTTCTCCTAAGGGGACAGGACAACTTCACCGCATCAAAGGGATGATGGACGGGGCCATGTACCGTCAAATATTGGGTGAGAACCTCCTTCCCTCAGCGAGGGCATTGAAAATGGGTCGTTGATGGGTATTCCAGCATGACAATGACCCAAAACACACAGGGGTGGCTCAAGAAGAGGCACATTAAGGTCTTGGAGTGGCCTAGCCAGTCTCCAGACCTTAATCCCATAGAAAATCTGTGGAGGGAGCTGAAGGTTTGAGTTGCCAAACGTCAGCCTCAAAACCTTAATGATTTGGAGAAGATCTGCAAAGAGGAGTGGGACAAAATCCCTCCTGAGATGTGTGCAAACCTGGTGGCCAACTACAAGAAACGTCTGACCTCTGTGATTGCCAACAAGGGTTTTGCCTCCAAGTACTAAGTCATGTTTTGCAGAGGGGTCAAATATTTATTTCCCTCATTAAAATGCAAATCAATTTATAACATTTTTGACATGCGTTTTTCTGGATTATTTTGTTGTTATTCTGTCTCTCACTGTTCAAATAAACCTACCATTCAAATTATAGACTGATCATTTCTTTTTCAGTGGGCAAACGTACAAAATCAGCAGGGGATCAAATACTTTTTTCCCTCCCTGTATGTGTATGTGTATTGTGGCGTACAGCAGGTCAGCCACCAGGGGGAGACTCGTTGAGGCCTGGTAACAGATGGAGTATACATCATGAGGAGGTGGCTCCATCTGCTGGACATGCCAGGTATTGGGGCTGATTGGGAGCTGGTGAGTAATTAAGGGCGGATTGCTCACCAGCTGTGCAAGGCCCATAAAGCTGCCAGAAGGGCAGCACATGGGGGAGGACTGGGGGAAGTAAGGTAACTTCCGTGTAGTTGGAGACGGTATCCTGGAGAGGGTCTCATGGGAGAGACCTAACCTTTTCTTTTGATTATTTTATTAATAAACACCCTTGAAACCGAGCTAATCATACTCTGTCCATGTCTGATCTGTATAAACGTCTTGACGCAACACCTTGATCTGCCACAGAGAAAAAACAACATATGGGAAGTGATGCAGACAATTACATTGATGGAAGTTACAATCTATCTGCAATATTAAAGCTGATCTACCACCCCCCCCCCCCCCCCCCCCCACCAAATTAAAAAATAAAATAATAATAATAACTCTATCGGAGAATTTGACTTATACATTGTTAACGTGTGTGTGAGTGTGTGTACGTCTGTATACGTGTGTGTGTGTACGTGAGTGTACGTATGTGTTTACGTTTGTTTACGTGCCCGTGTTGTGTCTGTACGTATGTGTGTACGTGTGTTTGTGTAAGTGTGTGTGTGTGTGCATGCGTGTGTGTGTCTGTGCGTGAATGTACGTGTGTGTGTACGTGTGTGTGTGTGTAAGTGTATGTGTGCATGCGTGTGTGTGTCTGTGCATGAGTGTACGTATGTGTGTACGTGTGTGTGTGTAAGTGTGTGTGTGTGCATGCGTGTGTTTGTGTGCTTGTGTGCACATCTGTGTCTTTCTTCACCTAATGATTCTCCTCACTGTCTAACATGTTGATGATGAGGAGGATGGTGAGGATGAAGAAAATACAACTTCTACCCAGAATGCAGTGGACCCTCAGCCCGTGTCCAACGCTGACCCAGAATGCATTGCTCATGACCCCTCCCTCTACCAATCAGCCTATCAGGCGCTGGACCACAAAGCATTGGATGTCTACCAGAGCCTTAACAATGTCACAGACTCTGAATAGACTCTGTAACACTAATTGAAGTCTAATATGTAATTAAGTTCTAATATGTAATTATATGCTCTGTAGTCTGAAGAGAAGAGGTCGTCTGATTGTCTGGTTGTGACACAGTGTTCTTGTTACCAGAGCTGGGGACCAATTACATTTTATTTAATTCCATTTCAATACAATCAATGAATCACAATTCAATTTATCATTGATGACCATCATTTTCCATGTTGACTTTTCAATCCATGAATGGAATTTCACTTCACTTCCTGAATTGACTGAGTTGAAACATATAGTTTATTAGAATAACTGTAAGCTCGTCCCCAGGATCAATAGAGAGAGAAAGAACCGGCTGGTGGTCAAGATTAGAGTATGTATTAATCAGTACTGATAACATTCTGTAGGGGGCGATGTGGAGGTCGTTCTATTGGTTTACTGAGATCTCAGTTGCTTGTCTGTTATGTGATGACATCATTCATTAAGGGGGAGTTGGGTTGTAGAGGAGGGATGTTTCTTCTGTTCAGAAACTCATCTGTTGAGTTGATCATTTAGAAAAGTAATACAAGAGATTTATGTATATTTTAACTAATTTATATTGTCATCATCTCAACAATGTGTTCCTCCTCTGCTGAAACAAACATGGTAAGTAGAACAGAGAAGTTGACAGTTTTAACACTTAGTCACCACAGCTAGCTGAGTTGTCTTGTGGTTTGGAAGTCTAACCTTCGGCCGGTTTGAACCAGTTTCACTCTGCAGCACATATAGACCTGCAGACACTGAGGTCACTACAGAGAAATCATCAGGATATGTAGGCTAATGCCTTCCCCTCCCACCACCACCATCACTACCTCAATCTCTCTGACATGCTTTGGCAATGTAAACATATGTTTCCCATGCCAATAAAGCCCTTTGAATGTAATTTAATTGAGAGAGGGAGAGAGAGAGAGAGAGAGCGAGAGAGAGAGAGAAAGAGAGAGAGAGAGAGAGAGCGAGCGCGAGAGAGAGAGCGAGAGAGAGAGAGAGAGAGAGAGCGAGAGAGAGAGAGAGAGAGAGAGGAGAGAGAGCGAGAGAGGAGGAGAGGAGTGGGGTGTCAGAGGAGGTGTCAGAGGAGGGAGGAGCTTCAATTAAGGCAGACATATCATTTTAGAAACACCCTGCTGTCAAACGAATAGCTGACAGACAAGCTGTTGTGGACCTGTGCTAGCTGGTAGTATAGTAAAGTTACTTTAACAGTATAGAAACTGAGGAGTAACTGTCCAGAATGAAGATACTCCATGTTGTCTCCTGCTGTCTTCTCTCAGGTGAGTCTGTTACCTGGGTTTGTGCAGGGTTAAAGTCAGATTTATGTAGTGTTAAAGTTAGATTTGTGGAGGGTTAAAGTAAGATTTGTGCAGTGTTAGAGTAAGATTTGTGCAGGGTTAAAGTACAATTTTAGCAGGGTTAAAGTAAGATTTGAGCAGGGTTTAAGTAAAATGTGAGCAGGGTTAAAGTAAGATTTGAGCAGAGTTCAAGTAAGATTTGAGCAGGGTTAAAGTACACTGCTCAAAAAAATTAAGGGAACACTTAAACAACACAATGTAACTCCAAGTCAATCACACTTCTGTGAAATCAAACTGTCCACTTAGGAAGCAACACTGATTGACAATAAATTTCACATGCTGTTGTGCAAATGGAATAGACAACAGGTGGAAATTATAGGCAATTAGCAAGACACCCCCAATAAAGGACTGGTTTTGCAGGTGGTGACCACAGACCACTTCTCAGTTCCTATGCTTCCTGGCTGATGTTTTGGTCACTTTTGAATGCTGGCGGTGCTTTCACTCTAGTGGTAGCATGAGACGGAGTCTACAACCCACACAAGTGGCTCAGGTAGTGCAGCTCATCCAGGATGGCACATCAATGCGAGCTGTGGCAAGAAGGTTTGCTGTGTCTGTCAGCATAGTGTCCAGAGCATGGAGGCGCTACCAGGACACAGGCCAGTACATCAGGAGACGTGGAGGAGGCCGTAGGAGGGCAACAACCCAGCAGCAGGACCACTACCTCCGCCTTTGTGCAAGGAGGAGCAGGAGGAGCACTGCCAGAGCCCTGCAAAATGACCTCCAGCAGGCCACAAATGTGCATGTGTCTGCTCAAACGGTCAGAAACAGACTCCATGAGGGTGGTATGAGGGCCCGACGTCCACAGGTGGGGGTTGTGCTTACAGCCCAACACCGTGCAGGATGTTTGGCATTTGCCAGAGAACACCAAGATTGGCAAATTCGCCACTGGCGCCCTGTGCTCTTCACAGATGAAAGCAGGTTCACACTGAGCACATGTGACAGACGTGACAGAGTCTGGAGACGCTGTGGAGAACGTTCTGCTGCCTGCAACATCCTCCAGCATGACCGGTTTGGCGGTGGGTCAGTCATGGCATTTCTTTGGGGGGCCGCACAGCCCTCCATGTGCTCGCCAGAGGTAGCCTGACTGCCATTAGGTACTGAGATGAGATCCTCAGACCCCTTGTGAGTGCGGTTGGCCCTGGGTTCCTCCTAATGCAAGACAATGCTAGACCTCATGTGGCTGGAGTGTGTCAGCAGTTCCTGCAAGAGGAAGGCATTGATGCTATGGACTGGCCCGCCCGTTCCCCAGACCTGAATCCAATTGAGCACATCTGGGACATCATGTCTCGCTCCATCCACCAACGCCACGTTGCACCACAGACTGTCCAGGAGTTGGCGGATGCTTTAGTCCAGGTCTGGGAGGAGATCCCTCAGGAGACCATCCGCCACCTCATCAGGAGCATGCCCAGGCGTTGTAGGGAGGTCATACAGGCACGTGGAGGCCACACACACTACTGAGCCTCATTTTGACTTGTTTTAAGGACATTACATCAATGTTGGATCAGCCTGTAGTGTGGTTTTCCACTTTAATTTTGAGGGTGACTCCAAATCCAGACCTCCATGGGTTGATACATTTGATTTCCATTGATCATTTTTGTGTGATTTTGTTGTCAGCACATTCGACTATGTAAAGAAAATTTATATTTATATATATTTAATAAGATTATTTCATTCATTCAGATCTAGGATGTGTTGTTTAAGTGTTCCCTTTATTTTTTTGAGCAGTGTATATTCCCAGGTCATCAGTTGTGACTGTACTGTGTGTTTCTGTTTGACAGCTCTGTGTGTTGTGGAGTCAGCTGTCATGAATGTGAAGGAGGTGGTGGGAGGACAAGTCAAAATCAAATGCTCTCACACATGGGCAGGTGACAATGACAAATATTTCTGCAAAAGAAAATGTAACCAGGGAGATTTACTTGTTCAAACTAAGGGCAGCAAACATTATAATGAGAAAGAGAGATACACCATAGAAGACTTAAGAAATGGAGTCTTCTATGTGACCATCAAGAACCTGATGAAGACAGACTCTGGGACCTACTGGTGTGGAGTGGTGAGATTTGGCCGAGACTCATTCCAAGAGGTGCATCTCATAGTTACAGATGGTAAGTTTACACAATCACATTAGCCTTTTCAAATTCCCAGTTTATTGCTTGTTTATAGGCTTCATGTCATATTTCCAGTGAGAGAAAAGCAAAATGGTGACTGTATTTGCGGATACCTGTTCTTTGTCTTTCAACACAGCTACTACAGCTGTCACCCCCAGACCCCATGTCTCCACAACCCTCCCAAACCTCTCTGCAAAATCCTCTAACATCTCCACAACCGTCCCAAACCTCTCCACAACCCTCCCAAACCTCTCCACAACCCTCCCAAACCTCTCTGCAACATCCTTTCTGCCATCTGAAGACATCGGTGGTCACTCTTCATCAAGAACAGGTATGATGAATCTCTCATCTCAGACATTAAAACTAATATGTTGTGATATAAAATGATGTAACGCTGGAGGAAATCACTCCTCTCTCTCTCCTCTCTCTCACCCCCCCCCCCCCTCTCTCTCTCTCTCCCCCTCGCTCTAGATTCTCCTCCATTGGACTCTCCCGGTGCAGGACAGAGTCAGAGTGCTGGTATGTTTCATGTCTACTGACTTCAGTGGTGGCAGAAGTCTCAGAAGTGAGAACTGATGCGTATAATCAGATTTAGCTAACAGCTAATTTACATCTGTCCCAGGGAAGATTTGAGGCCATGTAGATGTGAATCTCTCAGAGGCCCACAGGAAGTGATGCAACATTTGAGGTTTTGTGGAGAGCTGCTGCTGACACCATGGCCTCTGTTGCTATGGTTACTATGATCACTGTCTTACTCAGACTTTTCCTTTATCACACCTTTATAATCTATCTACTCTGTATGTCTGTCTGTGTTGTTGTCTGTCTGTCGATCTGTCTGTATGTCTGGCTGTGTGGTGTGTAATTTGTCTGTCTGTCGTCTGTCGTCTGTTGTATGTCTGTCTGTCTGTCTGTTTGTCTGTCTGTGTTTCTCTCTCTCTCTCTCTCTCTCTCTCTCTCTCTGTTTTTGTCTGTCTGACTGTGTTTTGTCTGTCTGCCTGCCTGTCGGTCTGCCTGTCTGTCTGTCACCTGACAGACCCTACCAACCAACTGACCGACCAAACAACTGACCAATCTTCCAACCTACCTTACTTTACTTTATTGACTGACCTATCCACCAGTCTACCGACCAACCCACCAGATGACCCTGGTAACGATCCATCAGTCTGATATCTATAGCCTGTAAAGCATAGGGTTGAGTTATTCTGGTCATTTCTGGAAAACCTGGAAGATTGGGGAAAGTTACTGAAATGTTTAACCCTGATAAAGTATCTCCTCCTGTCTGTGGTCAGGTCTGATGGTATCTATGATATATACAGTATTCTGTAAAGTCTCTCCTCCTGTCTGTGGTCAGGTCTGATGGTATCTATGATATATACAGTACTCTGTAAAGTCTCTCCTCCTGTCTGTGGTCAGGTCTGATGGTATCTATGATATATACAGTACTCTGTAAAGTCTCTCCTCCTGTCTGTGGTCAGGTCTGATGGTATCTATGATATATACAGTACTCTGTAAAGTCTCTCCTCCTGTCTGTGGTCAGGTCTGATGGTGTGGACCAGTGTTGGTCTGGTAGTCATTGTGACAGTGTTAGGACTGGTCCTGCTCCTGTTCTCCAGACAGAGGAGAGGAACCAGGAGAACACCACCACCACCAGTCTCCTCCAACACACAACCTGACCCTACTGGAGAGGTGAGAGATACAAGGGCGTGTTTGTGTGTGTGTGTGTGAATATATAGTGTGTGTGTGTGTGTGTGTTTTGTGTGTGTGTGTGTCCTCTAGTGGATTTCTACTGTAATCTGTTATCATTCCGCAATCTGTCCAACATGAAGAAGTTGCTGCAAACATCACTTGTAAGTTAGACAAGTCAGTTTCAACAGATAATGGATTCTCAGACTCAAAGGCTGCGTTAACACAGGCAGCCCAATTCTGATCTTAATAATTGGTCTTTTTTGACCAATCAGATTAGATATGTTGCCAATAATTGGTGTCTGTGTAAATGCAGCCATATTAACCATGTAGTTCTTCATTGACATTGTTTGGTTTGCACCTTGACTCACGTTGGTTGAGGGCCCTCCACTTCTTTTCATATCTGACCATGTAGTTGTTGTCATTGGCTCTCTATGCAGGTTGACTGTGTGTATGAGGAGATCAGAGAGGCAGACAGACAGACAGACACACTTCCTGTGGTCCTCTCTTCAGTCTACTCTACTGTCAACTCGCCTACCAACTCTTCAACCTACCCTGCTGGTCAAGACTCTACAACCTACCCTGCTGGCCACGCCTCTGCAACCTACACTGCTGGCCAAGCATCTACAACATACCCTGCTAGCTCCGCCACAGGTATTCTACAGATTGATGGGTAACTGCATACGTGGAGTGTGTTTGAAAGTGGCCGTTGCCAAATAAGTGGGAGGAGCAACATAAGTGGGTGTTTGGAAACCTAACAGCTAATTGGGCAGTTTGGTTTCCACTCAAAATCGATATGTGTGGCTGCTTGCTTTTTCCTTGTAGCATTTTAGCTAACCCTAACCTGTTTCCTAACCTTAACCTCCTTCTCCTAACCTACTAGGTTAGTTCTCCTAAACTGCCATGTTAGTTATCCTAACCGACAAATTTAATTATCCTAACCTGCTATTTTATTTATTGTAACCTGCCACGTTAGTTTTCCTAACCTGCCACATTAATTATCCTAACCTGCCTTTTTAATTATCCTAACCTGCCACCTTAATTCTCCTAACTTGCCACGTTAAATCTCCTAACGTGCCACGTTAATTATCCTAACCTCTCACGTTAATTCTCCTAACCTGCCACGTTAATTATCCTAACATCCCACGGTAATTATCATAAACTGCCACGTTAATTATCCTAACATCCCACGGTAATTATCATAAACTGCCTAACCGGCCTCGCTAAAATGCTACAAGGAAACAGCAAGCAGCCACTCAAAACAGTCTTGAGCGGCAACCAATCTTCCCAATTAGCTGTTATGTTTCCATACACCCACTTATGTAAATCCTAACACTTATATCGCAATGCTAACTGTCACACACACTCCATATATGGTGTTACCCATACTTGATTCCACACTGTCACATGCTAATGCCTTCCCCAAAGATGATATAAATCCAAGCTATTCTACTGGCAGATCATCCAGCTTCTCTCATCTACTCTAATGTGGATCTACCCACAGATTCTAGAATCTCTTCAAGCCCTCCAACAGCCAGTGGAAAACCAGGATGATTCCATCTATTCTACAGCCCAGCTACCCAAAGATACTGTAGAATCTACAAGATACCCTGCTGTACACCTCTCTAAAGACACTCCAGAAGACGCCATCTACTCTACAGCCCAGCTACCCAAAGATACTGTAGAATCTACAAGATACCCTGCTGTACACCTCTCTAAAGACCAGCCCAGAAGACGCCATCTACTCTACAGCCCAGCTACCCAAAGACACTGTAGAATCTACAAGATACCCTGCTGTACACCTCTCTAAAGACAGCCCAGAAGACGCCATCTACTCTACAGACCAGCTACCCATAATAATGTAGGACTATATAATCTATACAAGGGATGTGTCTCAAATAACACTCTATTACCTATCCCCCCATATGGCCCTGGTCAAAGGCAGTGCTATATAGAGAACAAGGTGCCATTTGGGATGAAGGGAAGCTCCCTGTAGAGAGATGAAGGGTTGTCACCACAGAGCCGCCATCTTGGAATGACATGAAAAAAAAACCCAATCCTTTCATGTTTCAAATCCTCCTTGACATATT
The DNA here is from genome assembly GCA_036851935.1 of Coregonus suidteri. Taxonomy (NCBI): domain Eukaryota; kingdom Metazoa; phylum Chordata; class Actinopteri; order Salmoniformes; family Salmonidae; genus Coregonus; species Coregonus suidteri. The sequence continues at coordinate 29,456,610 of CM072244.1, read as the reverse complement.
GAATTCAAACAGCTCATGTGGTTTTACTGTATATAATTTATGTAAAATATGAACATCTGGGTTTAAATTCACTTTTATCTCCAGATTATGTGAAAGTCAACCAAAATTTTGTAAATATTTGTGTAAATATGAACTATGTGTTTAGTCATATCATTTTGGCTTCATTTTGGCTGTTATAATAATGAAGACAGTAATACCATAAAGAGATTTACATATCTATTATATATATGTACATAAACTGTACCTTTAACTTTTAAAGCATTTCATTAAAACTCATCAAAACGTTTAAAACAGTGTGAATGTGTAGTATTAGTGTGTAAATGTGTGTTTTTTCAGTGTGTGTGTGTGTGGACACACACACACACACAAACACACACACACAGACAAACACAGGACACACACAGACACAGTCACACACACACACACACACACACAGATACACACACACACACCACACACACACCACACACACACACGCACACACACACACACACACACACACACACACACACACACACACACCACACACACACACACACCCACCCACCCACACACACACACACACACAGATACACACACACACAGATACACACACACTGAAAAGCCACAGAGAGAGCAGACTCACTAGCATCACTAGTACTGTAACAGGATAGGTTGGGTGTGATGGTTGAAGACAGTACAGGGAGAGATGAGTCTTCACTGGTAGAGAATCATGATGACTGTCTGTATCACTATACTACATCTCCAGGTGTACTGGTGTATATAGGGTCAGGTCTGGGGATGGTGGTGTGTGTGTTGGTCCTCATAACCTTAAATGTACCCCAAACCCCTAACCTTAAACCTAAAACTAACGCCTAACCCTAAACCTTTTACCGAAATTGTAACACTAACCCTAATTCTAACCCTAACCCTGAACCTAATCCTAAACTTAACCTAACCCAAACCTTACCCCAAACCCCTAACCCTAAACCTAACCCCTAACCCACATTTTAACCCTAATTAAAACCCTAAACTTAACCCCTAAGCCTAAAATTGCCCTTTTCAGTGACATGTCCCCACTTGTCTGGATTTTTCCAAGTTTTACTATCCTTATATTACATGGTCCCCTTTAGTAAGACCAAACTGTTACACAACCACCCAGACACAGAATGACTCATTATCTTTACTCCAGTGTTAGTATCCCCCAGACTGACTCTGTTATATACTCCAGTGTTAGTAACCCCCCAGAATGACTATGTTATATACTCCAGTGTTAGTAACCCCCCAGAATGACTCTGTTATATACTCCAGTGTTAGTAACCCCCCAGACTCTGTTATATACTCCAGTGTTAGTAACCCCCAGAATGACTATGTTAAATACTCCAGTGTTAGTAACCCCCCAGAATGACTCTGTTATATACTCCAGTGTTAGTAACCCCCCAGAGACTCTGTTATATACTCCAGTGTTAGTAACCCCCCAGAATGACTCTGTTATATACTCCAGTGTTAGTAACCCCCAGACTCTGTTATATATTCCAGTGTTAGACCCCCCCAGACTTGTTATATACTCCAGTGCTTAGATAAGAGCGTCTGCTAAATGACTCTGTAAATGTAAAATGTACTCCAGTGTTAGTAACCCCCCAGACTCTGTTATATACTCCAGTGTTAGTAACCCCCCATACTCTGTTATATACTCCAGTGTTAGTAACCCCCCAATACTCTGTTATATACTCCAGTGTTAGTAACCCCCCAGAATGACTCTGTATATACTCCAGTGTTAGTAACCCCCCAGACTCTGTTATATACTCCAGTGTTAGTAACCCCCCAGACTGACTCTGTTATATACTCCAGTGTTAGTAACCCCCCAGACTCTGTTATATATTCCAGTGTTAGTAACCCCCCCAGACTCTGTTATATACTGTATGTCGCTCTGGATAAGAGCGTCTGCTAAATGACTAAAATGTAAATGTAAAATGTACTCCAGTGTTAGTAACCCCCCAGACTCTGTTATATACTCCAGTGTTAGTAACCCCCCATACTCTGTTTATACTTTAAAGTGTTAGTAATTTACTCTGTTATATACTCCAGTGTTAGTAACCCCCCACTCTGTTATATACTCCAGTGTTGTAAACCCCCCATACCTGTTATATACTCCAGTGTTAGTAACCCCCCAGACACAGACTCTGTTGAATCAGAGCCATTCAGTGACTAGCTACAACTACAAACATAATTGAACCAGGTTCCCGTAAGCAATGTAGTGACACACAGACCACAACATACCCAAGAGTTTCCTGATTAACAAGTTGTGTTTAATTTAAAAGTGTAATTTAATTGTGTGAGAACTGTGGGGTTTCATATGCCTGTATTGACTAGCCTGTTGCTCTGTTGTAATGTACACGAGTTACAATGTCAACTTTATGATGATTGATGATACAATGATGAACCTGTCACTGTGCTTTCAATAAGATAACCTTTACCAAGTGTCCGTATTCACTTATATTTATGGCTGTGTGTGTGTGAATCTGCTTTTTTGGCACTTGATAATGCCCAAGAAGCCGGTGTTTGGAGGACATATTGGCATTGGTGTTGCTAGGACCGAGGATATATTGACACAGGTGTTGTTTTGGTCCAAGGATATATTGGCACTTGTGTTGTTAAGGCCGAAGATATTTTTACGTGGCTATAAAACACCTAACATTAATATTAATATAAGTTAAAAAACTACAACTATGAATGTAAAGATACATTTGTGGTGGAAACTAGCCATTACATCTTCCACCGCCAGACAATGAATGAGATTGAACCACATAAAAAACAGACTGTTCCTGATACTTGGTATTAGATTGAATAATCTGTCTCTTCCTATTGATATCTCATCATTAACATGTAATCTTTATTTCTGCTCTCCTCAACACCCACCTGTTTCTCTGTCTAATGTTGTCTTCCCTCTTCCCTCCCTCTGAAATGAAGAAACACAGAAGTACAGTACAGTAGAGACTAGCTAAATGTAGCATCACTGGAACATTATGCCTGTGTACTGTCTCTGGGTGTTCTAGGTGATCTGATGTTCTCTGGTGTTGGTCTGGGTGTTCTAGGTGATCTGATGTTCTCTGGTGTTGGTCTGGGTGTTCTAGGTGATCTGATGTTCTCTGGTGTTGGTCTGGGTGTTGTTCTACTATAATAAATAATATAATATGCCATTTAGCAGACGCTTTTTTATCCAAAGCGACTTCAGTCATGCGTGCATACATTTTCTGTGGTATGGGTGGTCCCGGGGTTCGAACCCACTACCTGATGTTTACTCTGCGCCGTGCTCTACCAGCTGAGCTACAGAGGACCACAACTACTGCTGGGTCTGCTGCTGTTCATGTTCTTTAGACAGAGGAGAGACAGGAGACCAACAGGTAGAGTAGTTTTCACACGCAATCTTTATTATTATTTGTTAATCTGTTTGCTTTCCTCTTCAGCAGCCAAACACTCTGCCAGACCGTTGGTTCCTGACTCCATGACAGACAACCAATATCCAGACATAGGAACCATCACTCACTAACCCAATCTACGCCACAGCAACCAATCAGAACCCAGATACAGCCTGTGACATCACCACCATCTATGCCACGGCAACCAATCCTAGTCCAGATGACATTTACTCCACTTGGTCCATAACATAGGTTCAAGACAGTGTGACCTATGCTACTGTCAACTTCCCCAGAGATCAGCAACTCCACTATGCTACTGTCAACTTCCCAGATTCCAGCCTGTCTCCACTATGCTACTGTCCAACTTCCCCAGAGATCCAGCCTGTCTCCACTATGCTACTGTCAACTTCCCCAGAGATCCAGCCTGTCTCCACTATGCTACTGTCAACTTCCCCAGAGATCCAGCCTGTCTCCACTATGCTACTGTCAACTTCCCCAGAGATCCAGCCTGTCTCCACTATAATACTGTCAACTTTCCCAGAGATCCAGCCTGTCTCCACTATGCTACTGTCAACTTCCCCAGAGATCCAGCCTGTCTCCACTATGCTACTGTCAACTTCCCCAGAGATCCAGCCTGTCTCCACTATGCTACTGTCAACTTCCCCAGAGATCCAGCATGTCTCCACTATGCTACTGTCAACTTCCCCAGAGATCCAGCCTGTCTCCACTATGCTACTGTCAACTTCCACAGAGATCCAGCCTGTCTCCACTATGCTACTGTCAACTTCCCCAGAGATCCAGCCTGTCTCCACTATGCTACTGTCAACTTTCCCAGAGATCCAGCCTGTCTCCACTATGCTACTATCAACTTCCCCAGAGATCCAGCCTGTCTCCACTATGCTACTGTCAACTTTCCCAGAGATCCAGCCTGTCTCCACTATGCTACTGTCAACTTCCCCAGAGATCCAGCCTGTCTCCACTATAAAACTGTCTCCTTCAGTACAGACTCTGATGCTAGTAACCACCCAGACACTCACCCTACAGATGTAGACACCTCATAGATGTACTGCACCATTAAACACTCTGCTACATAGTCTACTACTGACACTGATCTGTATGGCAAAGCATGAATTCATGTTTTCATTCATTATTGTTTTCACTCATTGTGTGTTTTAATTAATTTGTTTATTTGATCGTTCATTTGTTAATTAGTTTATATATTCATTCAATCATTCATTTATGTTTTTGTTCTTTAATTCATTAATTCATATTTTTATTCATATTTTTTACATCGTTAATTTGTTAATTTGTTCGTATATTCATTTATTGATTTATTTGTTTGTTCGTTAGTTCAATCATCTGTTCGTTCATTCTTTTGTTTGTTTGTCGGTCGTTCCGTCTGTACGTCCGTTCATTCATTCATTCAATCATTTTTCTACTGTGAATGTAACACTGGCTTGAACAAAAAGAGACAGTTTATCACTTTTAGAAAGCTTTGCTTATTCAGTGTTTTTTACTCCACTTGACTGGGAAATGAGCCTATGTGTATTTATCAATAAAGCACCAATATATTTCTATGTGTTTGATACATTCCATTCTAGACATTACTATAAGTCGTCCTCCCCTCACCAGCCTCCACTGGTGCTGTCAGTAAACTCAGTACCTGTCTCATCAGCATGTACCACTGTCACTAGACACACAGAGCTGAGATGGAGGGATAGATGGAGGGATAGATGGAGGGATAGATGGAGGGATAGATGGAGGGAGAGATGGGGGTAGATGGAGGGATAGATGGAGGGAGATGGAGGGTAGATAGAGGGAGAGATCGCCCCTCCAGTGGCAGAATAACTCTGTTTCTCTCCTCTGCAGACAGCCTCCAGTCTGCATGAGAGTGTATGAATGCGTTTCTATGCTTTGATCCATAGAGGCCTCTCTCTCCCTCTTTTTGTCTCACTGATCTCTTTCTCACACTCCCTTTCTCTCTCTCTCTCTCACCCTCCATCTTTATTTATTTATTTCTCTCTCTCTCTCACTCTCACTCTCACTCTCACTCTCACTCTCACTCTCACTCTCACTCGCTACTGTTTGATGTAGGAACAGAGATATGATTGGTTAAGGAGGAAGAGGGAGGGGCTGTCAGAAATAACATGTGGTAGGAGGGTTTGAACTAGTAGAGAGAGAGAGAGAGAAAGAGAGAGAGAGAAAGAGATGCAGAAATAGGGAAGTACATAGTTGTACGAGTGCAAGGAGTGAGTGAGAGAGAGGGAGGGGCAGAGAGAGAGAGAGAGAGAGAGAGTACATAAAGTACATGAAGTTTGTATTTAGGTTACTTTAAGTGTAGAGAGAACAGAGAGAGTTGTGCACTTGGACACACAACATTATATCAGGACCAACAGACACCTGGACCAACCTGGAGAGAACACAACATTATATCAGGACCTATAGACACCTGGACCAACCTGGAGAGAACACAACATTATATCAGGACCTATAGACACCTGGACCAACCTGGAGAGAACACAACATTATATCAGGACCTATAGACACCTGGACCAACCTGGAGAGAACACAACAAGATGAGGATCCTGCTGATAGTCATCCTCCTCTCCTTCATGACAGGTAATAAGCTTGTAATAACTCTCTATAACAATGTAATAAAATCCAGTTAGTCTTCTTATAAAGGCTGCTACTACAGATAAGGAAACACTACGGTGTGTGTGTGTGTGTGTGTGTGTGTGTGTGTGTGTGTGTGTGTGTGTGTGTGTGTGTGTGTGTGTGTGTGTGTGTGTGTGTGTGTGTGTGTGTGTGTGTGTGTGTGTGTGTGTGTGTGGGTGATGTGATGATGCCACTGGTGTAGGAATTCTAACCATCAGTACATTAGTATTACAAAAACACTAAACCCAAGATGGAATATAAAATATTTTTCTCTTCTCTGATTGACAGGTTGTTTGAGCTCCTTCAAGTGACAGGATACTCTGGAGGAACTGTCATCATCTACTGTGAATATTCATATCAGCATGACGACAATCAAACATCTTTCAGTGATGGTAACAGCAAGGATACAATCATAACTGGATTGAAGAACACCTGGCAGCACAGTGGTAGATTCTCTCTGTATGACAACACTGAAGGAAACTACTTCAAGGTGATCATCAGACAACTGACTAAACAAGATGAAGGGACCTACAGGTGTGGAGTGGACAAACCTACTGCATTGGGAAGTTACACTGTTGTAGAGCTGAAAGTAGAGGAAGGTGAGTCACTTTTGCTTTAACTTTATAAAATGAATTTAGCTCGATGTTATTGCATGATCAATATCACTAGTAAAGGAAGTCAGTCTATAGTATTAGACTAAGGTTGTAATGTGTGTTCCTATTGACAGATGACTGCTGTGAGAAGTCAGTCACAGAGACGGTCTATCTGGGAGGAGAAGCTACCATCAGCTGCAACTATCCAGAGGACCGCGAGTACAGCACCAAGCATTTCTGCAAGGAGCAAGATCGTTTCATCTGCAATTCCATGAACTCCAACAACAACAAAATGTATGACAACAGTACAGAGAAATTCTACTCAGTGACCATCAGTGACCTGACTGAAGATGATACTGGGACCTACTGGTGTGGAGTAGAAACCAGCAGGACAGAAGACCGTTACATCGCACTGATCACACAGGTGAAGCTACGTGTTATAAGTGAGTATAAACAAGACTTCTATCTCTTTAGCATGTGTACCCTAAACACACAAGTTACAGTAATATCTATTTGATCAGTAGTTTGATTGAAATCCATTTGCATGTTTTTTATTTGTATGACATTCACAGATTGGAGGGACATCAAACCAATGAGTGTGACGGAACAGGTGGGGGAGACTGCCAGGCTCACTTGTAAATATCCAAGCAGACCACAAGAAGAATGAGAAGTAGCAAGGGGACAGTCCTTTAACTTGTGAAGATAAAGTAACATCTACACAACCTAACAAAATTATTGGAAATGGAGGTTTTCCCTGAGGGATAACCGTGAGAAGTCCAACTTCACTGTGCACATCAAGAAGCTGAAACCAGAGGATTCTGGGACATACTGGTGTGGATCTGATAGAAGGTGGAGACCTGCAGACTACACTAGACTTCAGCTCTCTGTGGGTCAGTGGATCAACTCTTTACATCAGTGGTGACTGGTTGGAGGATATATAGGAGGACAGGCTCGTTGTAATGGCTGGAATGGTATGGATGGAATGCTATCAATACATGGAAACCATGTGTTTGATGTGTTCGATACCGTTCAATTTATTCCATTCCAGCCATGACAATGAGCCCTTCAAATTACAGTATATCTCCTCCCACCAGCCTCCTCTGCTTTCCATGCTGTACACCTACAGTAAATGTGTCATGTCTGACAATAAAAATAATAAAAAGCCATAAAATAGCAATCACTTCTAGAACATTGGGAAATATGGTATTATTATCTAATTGTCAAAAACCAGTTCATTGAAATGTAGCATTGAACTAAACATCTTATCAGTAGTAGTTGTTCAGTGGTTGACAGCAGGCAGTGAGTGTGTTAGTGGAGGCTGGGTGTGTCTGTGTGTTTGTAATGGTGTGAAAAGCCACTGGACCAGAACACTGTAACTTCCTCTGTAATGTCTGTGTGTTTGTAGCGGTGTGAAAAGACACTGGACCAGAACACTGTAACTTCCTCTGTAATGTCTTTGTGTTTCTATATCTGTCTCAGTATCACTAAGCAGTCATGAGTTCAATATATAAAACCCAAGTTTCAAAAACTGAATGGCATCATGAAACTTGCAGTTGTCATGTGAGAGGAAGACAAGGAGAGAGAGAGAGAGAGAGAGAGAGAGAGAGAGAGAGAGAGAGAGAGAGAGAGAGAGAGAGAGAGAGGAGAGAGAGAGAGAGAGAGAGAGAGAGAGAGAGAGAGAGAGAGAGAGACAGAGAGACAGAGAGACAGAGAGACAGAGAGACAGAGAAAACAAACACCATTGTAAATACAACCCATATTTATTTTCACTTTTGTACTTTAACTATTTGCACATCGCTACAGTGCCTTGCAAAAATATTCATCCCCCTTGGCGTTTTTCCTATTTTGTTGCATTACAACCTGTAATTTAAATTGATTTTTATTTGGATTTTACTTGTTTCAAAAAATTCTAACAAATAAATAACGGAAAAGTGGTGCGTGCATATGTATTCAACCCCTTTGCTATGAAGCCCCTAAATAAGATCTGGTGCAACCAATTACCTTCAGAAGTCACATAATTAGTTAAATAAAGTCCACCTGTGTGCAATCTAAGTGTCACATGATCTCAGTATATATATGAATATATATGAAGCATGGTGGTGGCAGCATCATGCTGTGGGGATGTTTTTCATTGGCAAGGACTGGGAAACTGGTCAGAATTGAAGGAATGATGGATGGCGCTAAATACAGGGAAATTCTTGAGGGAAACCTGTTTCAGTCTTCCAGAGATTT
>CM072244.1:29387732-29442732 GCA_036851935.1 Coregonus suidteri | reverse complement strand
GAATAAAGACATTTCAAATGTCATATTATGTATATATACAGTGTTGTAACAATGTTTATTTATTTATTTTTATTTCACCTTTATTTAACCAGGTAAGCCAGTTGAGAACAAGTTCTCATTTACAACTGCGACCTGGCCAAGATAAAGCAAAGCAGTGCGATAAAAACAACACAGAGTTACATATGGGGTAAAAAAACATAAAGTCAAAAATACAACAGAAAATATATATATACAGTGTGTGCAAATGTAGCAAGTTATGGAGGTAAGGCAATAAATAGGCTATAGTGCAAAATAATTACAATAGTATTAACACTGGAATGCTAGATGTGCAAGAGATTATGTGCAAATAGAGATACTGGGGTGCAAATGAGCAAAATAAATAACAATATAGGGATGAGGTAGTTGGGTGGGCTAATTTCAGATGGGCTGTGTACAGGTGCAGTGATCGGTAAGGTGCTCTGATGTAATGTGCAAATAGTTAAAGTACAAATGGGAAAATAAATAAACATAAATATGGGTTGTATTTACAATGGTGTTTGTTCTTCACTGGTTGCCCTTTTCTTGTGGCAACAGGTCACAAATCTTGCAGCTGTGATGGCACACTGTGGTTTTTCACCCAGTAGATAAGGGAGTTTATCAAAATTGGGTTTATTTTCGAATTCTTTGTGGATCGCTGAAATCTGAGGGAAATATGTGTCTCTAATATGGTCATACATTTGGCAGGAGGTTAGGAAGTGCAGCTCAGTTTCCACCTCATTTTGTGGGCAGTGTGCACATAGCCTGTCTTCTCTTGAGAGCCAGGTCTGCCTACGGTGGCCTTTCTCAATAGCAAGGCTATGCTCACTGAGTCTGTACATAGTCAAAGCTTTCCTTAAGTTTGGGTCAGTCACAGTGGTCAGGTATTCTGCCACTGTGTACTCTCTGTTTAGGGCCAAATAGCATTCTAGTTTGCTCTGTTTTTTTGTTTGTTCTTTCCAATGTGTCAAGTAATTCTCTTTTTGTTTTCTCATGATTTGGTTGGGTCTAATTGTGTTTTTGTTGTTGTTGTTGTTGTCCTGGGGCTCTGTGGGGTCTGTTTGTGTTTGTGAACAGAGCCCCAGGACAAGCTTACTTAGGGGACTCTTCCCCAAGTTCATCTCTCTGTAGGTGATGGCTTTGTTATGGAAGGTTTGGGAATCGCTTCCTTTTAAGTGGTTATAGAATTTAACGGCTCTTTTCTGGATTTTGATAATTAGCGGGTATTGGCCTAATTCTGCTCTGCATGCATTATTTGGTGTTTTACGTTGTACACGGAGGATGTTTTTGCAGAATTCTGGATGCAGAGTCTCAATTTTGGTGTTTGTCCCATTTTGTGAATTCTTGGTTGGTGAGCGGACCCCAGACCTCAGAACCATAAAGGGCAATGGGTTCTATAACTGATTCAAGTATTTTTAGCCAGATCCTAATTGGTATGTCAAATTTTATGTTCCTTTCTCTCTCTCTCTCTCTTTCTCTCTCTCTCTTTCTTCAACCCTCCCCCCACTCTAGATCCTCCATCCTTGGACTCTCCTGCAAGACAGAGTGAGAGTGCTGTTACGTTTAATGTCAATGTTTTCCTGCTGATGATGTAGAGGCCAACAGGAAGTCATGCATTGTTGCTATGCTTACAATGATCACTATCTAACTCAGTCTCTTCTTTCATCACACCTTTATTTTCTGTCTGTCTCCCTGTATGTCTGTCTCTCTATATATGTCTGTCTGTCTGTCTCTCCATATGTCTGTCTGTCTGTCTGTCTGTCTGTCTGTCTGTCTGTCTGTCTGTCTGTCTGTCTGTCCGTCTGTCTGTCTGTCCGTCCGTCCGTCCGTCCGTCCGTCCGTCCGTCCGTCCGTCTGTCTGTCCGTCCGTCTGTCTGTCTGTCTGTCTGTCTGTCACTCTATATGTCTGTCTGTCTGTCTGTCTGTCTGTCTGTCTGTCTGTCTGTCTGTCTGTCTGTCTGTCTGTCTGTATGTCTGAATGTCTTTGTCTGTCTGTCTGTCTCTCTATATGTCTGTATGTCTGTCTGTCTTCCTACCAGGTAAACCAGTGTTAATCATGGTGTGTGTGAGTCTGACTGTGTTGGTGGTGGGACTCATCCTGCTACTGATCTACAAATGGAGGAGAGACAGGAAATCATCAAGTGAGTAACCCTCAGATGAATGTATGTACAATCATACAGACACACACACACACACACACACACACACACACACACACACACACACACACACACACACACACACACACACACACACACACACACACACACACACACACACACACACACACACACACACACACACACACACACACACACACACACATATATATATATCAACACACACACATACACACATATATAACTGACCCTGTATAAAAACTAACCCTGTATATAGCTGACCCTGTATATAACTGACCCTGTATATAACTGACCCTGTATATAACTGACCCTGTATATAGCTGACCCTGTATATAGCTGACCCTGTATATAGCTGACCCTGTATATAACTGACCCTGTATATAACTGGCCCTGTATATAACTGACCCTGTATATAACTGACCCTGTATATAACTGGCCCTGTATATAACTGGCCCTGTATATAACTGACCCTGTATATAACTGGCCCTGTATATAACTGACCCTGTATATAACTGACCCTGTATATAACTGACCCTGTATATAACTGGCCCTGTATATAACTGGCCCTGTATATAACTGACCCTGTATATAACTAACCCTGTATAAAACTGACCCTGTATGTAACTGACGATGTAAATAACTGACCCTGTGTATAACTGAACCTGTGTATAACTGATCCTGTGTATAACTGACCCTGTATATAACTGACCCTGTATATAACTGACCCTGTATATAACTGACCCTGTATATAGCTGACCCTGTATATAGCTGACCCTGTATATAACTGACCCTGAATATAACTGACCCTGTATATAACTGACCCTGTATATAGCTGACCCATTATATAACTGACCCTGTATATAACTGACCCTGAATATAACTGACCCTGTATATAGCTGACCCTGTATATAACTGACCCTGTATATAGCTGACCCTTTATATAACTGACCCTGTATATAACTGACCCTGTATATAACTGACCCTGTATATAGCTTTCCCTGTATATAACTGACCCTGTATATAACTGACCCTGTATATAGCTGACCCTTTATATAACTGACCCTGTATATAACTGACCCTGTATATAACTGACCCTGAATATAACTGACCCTCTATATAACTGACCCTGTATATAACTGACCCTGTATATAGCTGACCCTGTATTAAACTGTATCTTACATTCTCCTGTTTTTTTGTTCTTCATCTCTTATTTCTTATTTGTCGTGTTTTTGTTTGTTTTACTATTTAGATTTTGAATACTACGCTGTTGGGATGGGCTTGCAAGTTAAGTCTCCAATCTCCCAAATCATTGTTTATGATGTGTTGCGTGTTTCACAGGGCCAGTCTCAAATCCAGATCCAGGAATCACAGGGTGTTTAAGAGAGGGAACCATCAACACAACAACCCAAGACTCCACCCACCAAACCCTCAACACAACAACCCCAGACTCCACCTACCAAACCCTCAACACAACAACCCAAGACTCCACCTACCAAACCCTCAATACAACAACCCAAGACTCCACCTACCGAACCCTCAATACAACAACCCAAGACTCCACCTACCAAACCCTCAATACAACAACCCAAGACTCCACCTACCAAACCCTCAACACAACAACCCCAGACTCCACCTACCAAACCCTCAACACAACAACCCAAGACTCCACCTACCAAACCCTCAATACAACAACCCAAGACTCCACCTACCAAACCCTCAATACAACAACCCAAGACTCCACCTACCAAACCCTCAATACAACAACCCAAGACTCCACCTACCAAACCCTCAACACAACAACCCCAGACTCCACCTACCAAACCCTCAACACAACAACCCAAGACTCCACCTACCAAACCCTCAATACAACAACCCAAGACTCCACCTACCAAACCCTCAATACAACAACCCAAGACTCCACCTACCAAACCCTCAATACAACAACCCAAGACTCCACCTACCAAACCCTCAATACAACAACCCAAGACTCTACCTACCAAACCCTCAATATAACAACCCAAGACTCCACCTACCAAACCCTCAACACAACAACCCCAGACTCCACCTACCAAACCCTCAACACAACAACCCAAGACTCCACCTACCAAACCCTCAATACAACAACCCAAGATTCTACTTACCAAACCCTCATCCACTAAACAACAGACCCAAACTAATGCTGTTTTCATATCACGTGGAAAACTCTGAAAATACTTCTAGTGACTGGGAGCAACAAGTTGTGTGCGTTCACCTGCTGTGAACTCGAAAAGAATGCTGATTGGCTAATATCAAATTAACTGCCTCTACCATGAAAAAAAAAGTACATCTATCATGCTTGTAAACACATTATAATGTTAAAAACCATATAAATAGATTGTTTTATTATACATATTGTTTTGTTGTTGTATTTAACTGCTGAAAATGCTGTTGTCAAGGTAATTTCCTCAGTATGTGACGTCAGTAGTCAGGATGTGGGTGAAGTCAGAGCTCAGAGATGATAGATAAGTTTCCCACTAGTAATTACCAGTTGGAGGGACGTTCAAGTGGAATGTTCTCAGTCGTATGCTAGTAGACAGAGAGAGAGAGAGAGAGAGAGAGAGAGAGAGAGAGAGAGAGAGAGAGAGAGAGAGAGAGAGAGAGAGAGAGAGAGAGAGAGAAAGGGAGAAGGGGAGAGAGAGAGAGAGAGAGAGAGAGAGAGAGAGAGAGAGAGAGAGAGAGAGAGAGAGAGAGAGAGAGAGAGAGAGAGAGAGAGAGAGAGAGAGAGGGGGGGGGGGGGGGGGGCGGTGTTAGAGGAGGGAGGAGCTTTCAATCAAGGAAGGAAACAGGAACAAGCTTTTGTGGACCTGTGCTAGCTGGTTTTGTAGTCAAGTAACTTTAACAGTCTATTAACTGTGATTGTAAAGTAACATTAACGGTATAGTGAATTGAATTGAGAGAGAGAGAGAGAGAGAGAGACAGAGACAGAGACAGAGACAGAGACAGAGACAGAGACAGAGACAGAGACAGAGACAGAGACAGAGACAGAGACAGAGACAGAGAGAGAGAGAGACAGAGAGAGAGAGAGAGAGAGAGAGAGAGAGAGAGAGAGAGAGAGAGAGAGAGAGAGAGAGAGAGAGAGAGAGAGAGGAGAGAGAGAGGGAGAGAGAGAGAGAGGAGAGAGGAGGGTGTTAGAGGAGGGAGGAGCTTCAACTAAGGAAGACAGATCATTTCAGAAACACCCTGCTGTCAAACGAATAGCTGACAGAGAAGCTGTTGTGGAACTGTGCTAGCTGGTAGTATAGTCAAGTAACTTTAACAGTATAGCAACTGAGGATTAACTGTCCAGAATGAAGATACTTCATGTTGTCTCCTGCTGTCTTCTCTCAGGTGAGTTCTGTCTGTCTGTATCAGTTTCTATACTACTGTCTGGATTATATAGTACAGAAGGAATAAAAAATTGTTGTCTCATGCTGTCTCCTCTCAGGTGAGTTGTCTGTCTGTCTGTCTGTCTGTCTGTCTGTCTGTCTGTCTGTCTGTCTGTCTGTCTGTCTGTCTGTCTGTCTGTCTGTCTGTCTGTCTGTCTGTCTGTCTGTCTGTCTGTCTGTCTGTCTGTCTGTCTGTCTGTCTGCCTGCCTGTCTGTCTGTTTGTCTGCCTGTCTTCTTGTCTGTCAGTCTGTCTGTCTGTCTGTCAGCCTGTCTGCCTGTATGTCTGCCTGTCTGTCTGTCTGTCTGTCTGTCTGTCTGTCTGTATCAGTTTCTATACTACTTTCTGGATAATATAGTACATAAGGAATAAGATATGTATTTGTCTATAAGGAAGCGTTCTGAGTTTGTTTTTCACATGTACCTTATGATAATACACTGAACTTAGAATGTTTGATATGTTGGTCTTTTACCTTGGTTTGTGCATGGTTAAAGTAAGATTTATTCAGGTTAAAGTAAGATGCAGGGTTAAAGTAAGATTTGTGCAGAGTTAAAGTATGATAGCTGGGTTAAAGTAAGATTATGTGGAAGTTAAAGTAAGATTTGTGCAGGGTTAAAGTAAGATGTGTGCAGGGTTAAAGTAATATTTGTGGAGGGTTAAAGTAATATTTGTGCATGGTCACTCTTCATCAAGAACAGGTATGATGAATCTCTCATTTCAGACATTACAACTAACATGATGTGATATTAAATGCTTCTAATTCTGGAGGAAATCAATTGTAACTGTTCATTCTTTGGACAAATCTCTCTCTCTCTCTCTCTCTCTCTCTCTCTCTCTCTCTCTCTCTCTCTCTCTCTCTCTCTCTCTCTCTCCTCTCTCTCTTCTCTTTCTCGCTCTCCCCTCTCTCTCTCTCTCCTCTCCTCTCTCTCTCTCTCTCTCTCTCTCTCTCTCTCTCTCTCTCTCTCTCTCTCTCTCTCTCTCTCTCTCTCTCTCTCTCTCTCTCTCTCTCTCTCTCTCTTTCTCCTCTCTCTCTCTCTCTCTCTCTCTCTCTCTCCTCTCTCTCTCTCTCTCTCTCTCTCTCTCTCTCTCATCTCTCTCTCTCTCTCTCTCTCTCCTCTCTCTCTCTCTCTCTCTCTCTCTCTCTCTCTCTCTCTCTCTCTCTCTCTCTCTCTCTCTCTCTCCCCTCTCTAGATTCTCCTCCCTCAGACTACTCTCCTGGTGCAGGACAGAATCAGAGTTTTGGTAAGTTTCATTTTGTGGAGAGCTGCTGCTGACACCATGACCTCCGTTGCTATGGTTACTCTGATCACTACAGTCTCCTCCTTTATCACACCTTTATTATCTATCCTCTTATTATTATTACTATTATTATCATTACTCCATTGTTTGTCTGTCTGTCTGTCTGTCTGTCTGTCTGTCTGTCTGTGTTTTTGTCTTTCTGATGATATCTATGATATATACAGTACTCTGTAAAGTCTCTCCTCCTGTCTGTGGTCAGGTCTGATGGTATCTATGATATATACAGTACTCTGTAAAGTCTCTCCTCCTGTCTGTGGTCAGGTCGGATGGTGTGGACCAGTGTTGGTCTGGTAGTCATGGTGACAGTGTTAGGACTGGTCCTGCTCCTGTTCTACAGACAGAGGAGAGGAACCAGGAGAACACCACCACCACCACCAGTCTCCTCCAACACACAACCTGACCCTACGGGAGAGGTGAGTGTGTGTGTGTGTGTGTGTGTGTGTGTGTGTGTTGAGTTGGATTGTACTGTAGCTTATTATCATTCCATGAAGAAACAAAACAGTGGCTAACATGATGTTGATGGTTGAGGGCCATATCTGACCATGTATTTATTGTCATTGGTTCTCTATGCAGGTTGACTGTGTGTATGAGGAGATCAGAGAGGCAGAAAGACAGACAGACACACTCCCTGTGGTCATCTCTTCAGTCTACTCTACTGTCAACTCACCTACCAACTCTACAACCTATCCTGCTGGAAAAGACTCTACAACCTACCCTGCTGGCCAAGTCTCTACAACCTACCCTGCTGGCCAAGACTCCACAACCTACCCTGCTGGCCAAGTCTCTACAACCTACCCTGCTGGCCAAGACTCTACAACCTACCCTGCTGGCCAAGCCTCTACAACCTACCCTGCTGGCCAAGACTCTACAACCTACCCTGCTGGCCAAGCTTCTACAGCCTACCCTGCTGGCCAAGACCCTTTAACCTACCCTGCAGGCCAAGGCTCTACAACCTACCATGCTGACCAAGCCTCTACAACCTACCCTGCTGGCCATGCTACCAGTGTCTCACACTGTGACATCCATGCTAGCGCTAGCTACAACAAAGATGATATAAATCCAAGCTATTCTACTGCAGATCACCCAGCTTCTCTCATCTACTCTAATGTGGATCTACCCACAGACTCTAGAGTCTCTTCAAGCCCTCCAACAGCCAGTGGAACCCAGGATGATTCCATCTATTCTACAGCCCAGTTACCCAAAGATACTGTAGAATCTACAAGATACCCTGCTGTACACCCTCTCTAAAGACACTCCAGAAGACGCCATCTACTCTACAGCCCAGCTACCCAAAATAATGTAGGACTATATAATCTATACAAGGGATACGTCTCAAATGACACTCTATTACCTATCCCCCATATGGCCCTGGTCAAAGGCAGTGCTCTATAGAGAACAAGGTGCCATTTGGGATGAAGGGAAGCTCTCTGTAGAGAGATGAAGGGTTGTCACCACAGAGCCGCCATCTTGGAATGACATGAAAAAAAAAAGAAATCCCTTTCATGTTTCAAATCCTCCTTGACATATTGTATTCAAACAGCTCATGTGGTTTTACTGTATATAATGGATGTAAAATATGAACATCTGGGTTTAAAATCAATTTTATCTCCAGATTTTGTGAAAGTCAACCAACATTTTTGTAGATATTTGTGTAAATATGAACTATGTGTTTAGTCATATCATTTTGGCTTCATTTTGGCTGTTATAATAATGAAGACAGTAATACCATAATAGTCAGTTGTACCTTTGAGATTTACATATCTATTATATATGTACATAAACTGTACCTTTTAACTTTTAAAGCACTTCATTAAAACTCATCAAAATGTTTAAAACAGTGTGAATGTGTCACAAGCCGGGTTAGAACTCCGGTCTCAGATGTGTAGAGCTGGGGGTACTACCCCTTAGCCACAGAGGAGATGTTGTAGGACCCAAATGAAACACCCAAGGCAATACTCCAGGCAAGTAGATTTAATGTTCCAAAACAGGAGGCAAAACAAAACAACTCCACGAGGGGAGAAAAACAAACTAAAGATAACTTCAACAACTTACTAGGACAGACACGGTGAGACAAAGCAGGAGACACACAGTCAGGACGCAATAACCAAGTGAGAAACAAGGGGAAAACACACAGCTAAAATACACAAGGGGAAACAAGGCACAGGTGACATGGATAAGCTAATTAGGACACATGAGGAAGAACTAAGGCAGAGGGGAACACAGCTGACCTCTAGAGGCCAGGAGACAAACAGGAGAAGCAGGAAGCTGACAGGACCCCTCCTCTAGGAACGACTCCTGACGTTCCTTCCAGAACACCCTGGCCTCAGGGTGCGAAAATCTCGGATCAACCCTGGGTCCAGGATGTCCCTGGCTGGAACCCAGGAGCGCTCCTCTGGCCCGTAGCCCTCCCAGTCCACCAGATACTGCAGAGAGTTCTGGACCCTCCGGGAGTCCAGTATCCGGCGGACTGTGTAGGCTGGCTGGCCGTCTATGATCCTGGGAGGTGGCGGGGGTCTGTGTGGGGGGGCAAAAGGAGAAGACAAAGACAGGTTTAAGGAGTGAAACATGGAAAGTGGGGTTAACTCTAAGGGAGCGAGGCAGAACCAAACGATACGATACAGGGTTAACCTTTCTAGCAATGCGGAAAGGGCCGATGTATCTCTGGGAAAGCTTCTTGGATTCGACCCGGAGGGGCAAGTTCTTAGTGGCCAACCAAACTCTCTGACCAGCTCGGAAACTAGGGGCCGTCCGGCGGTGGCGATTAGCCTGACTTTGGTATCTCTGGGAGGTCCGAAGGAGGGTTACACCTGGCCTTCTTCCAGGTCCGCCTACAGCGTTGGACACAAAGCGCTGGGCCGAGGGAACACCAACTTGCGCCTCTTCCTCTGGAAATAATGGAGGGTTGTAACCGAACTGGCATTCGAAGGGGGACAATCCGGTGGCTGAGGACTGGAGGGTGTTGTGGGGCATATTCAGCCCAAATGATATAGGTGGCCCAAGACGTGGGATTACTGGCCGCCATACACCGCAGGGTGGTCTCCAGATCCTGATTAATCCGTTCCGTTTGGCCATTAGACTCTGGATGGAATCCTGACGATAGGCTGGCTGTGGCCCCAATAAGCCTGCAGAAGGCCCCCCAAAACCGGGACGAGAATTGGGGACCTCGGTCAGAGACCTACGTCCAGGGGAATGCCAAAAATATCCGGAAGACATGGTTCATGAGGAGCTCAGCAGTCTCCTTAGCCGAGGGCAGCTTGGGCAGGGGAATAAACCGGGCAGCCTTAGAGAAACGGTCTACCACCACAAGGATGACGGTGTTGCCCTGGGATAGAGGAAGTCCCGTAACAAAGTCCAGAGAAAGGTGTGACCATGGCCTTCGAGGAAACAGGTAAGGGATGGAGCAGTCCCTGGGGTCGCTGGCGTGTCGACTTTCCCCCTGGTTGCACACAGGGGCAGGCCTCAACATAGACCTGCACGTCCTTCTTGATGGACGGCCACCAAAACCGCCGTCAGAGGAACTCCAGTGTGCGAGCACTGCCAGGATGGCATGTCAAGGGCGACTCATGACCCCACTGCAAGACGCGGGCCCGAACCGAGAGAGGAACGTACAGGCGACCGGCAGGACCACCGCCTGGATCGGGCTCATGGGCAAGAGCTTCTCGTACCCCTCTTTCTAGTTCCCACTGAAGAGGTGCGACGATCCTAGACCTCGGAATAATCGATGCCAAGGGCTTCTCTTGTACCTCGGGAGAATAGACTCGAGACAGAGCATCCGGCTTGACGTTCTTGGTGCCAGGTCGGTAAGTCAGGATGAACTGGAATCGATTAAAGAAAAGGGACCATCGTGCTTGCCGAGGGTTCATCCGCTTAGCCTGTTGGAGATATTCCAGGTTCTTGTGGTCTGTGAGAACCTGGAAAGGGTGCTGAGCCCCTCAAGCCAATGGCGCCACTCTCTTCCAAGGCCAGTTTAAACCGCAAGCAACTCTAGATCCCCCACGTGGTAGTTGCGCTCGGCCCTCAGACAGGCGGCGAGACATGAAGGCACAAGGGTGTAATCTCCCATCCGCACCCCCTCTGTGACAGGACGGCTCCCACCCCCACCTCTGAGGCGTCCACCTCCACCACGAAAGGTCTCTCTGGGTCCGGGGTCACCAGAATTGGAGCAGAAGTGAAGCGGCGCTTGAGATCCTTGAAGGCCCCTGCTGCTTCCGGACCCCAGTGAATCTTGGTCCCTCCTCCCTTGGTAAGCGTCGTCAAGGGGGCTACCACCGAGCTGAAATTCTTGATGAACTTCCGATAGAAGTTAGAAAAGCCAATGAACCGTTGAACCTCCTTGACCGTGGCAGGTGTGGGCCAATCGTGGACCGCCTTGACCTTCTTGGGATCCATCTCTAGGTGCCCGGGAGTGACAATAAACCCGAGAAACTGAGTCTGAGAAACATGAAATTCACACTTCTCAGGCTTAACGTAGAGGTGATTGTCAAGGAGCCTCTGGAGAACCCGGCTAACATGCCCCTCATGCTCCTTCCGTGACCTCGAGAAGATGAGGATATCGTCCAGGTACACGAAGACGAACAGATTAAGCATATCCCGGAGAACATCATTAATCAGGGCTTGGAATACTGCGGGGGGCATTGGTGAGCCCGAACGGCATCACCCGATATTCATAGTGTCCCCGTGGGCGTGTTGAACGCCGTCTTCCATTCGTCTCCTGGCCGGATCCGCACGAGATGGTAAGCATTGCGGAGATCCAGCTTAGTAAAAATGGAAGCCCCTTGAAGCAGCTCAAAAGCAGTGGCCATGAGAGGAAGAGGGTATCGATTCCGAACCGTGATCTTGTTGAGAGTCCCCGGTAATCAATACAAGGCCTCAGACCCCCGTCTTTCTTTTTCAACAAAAAAGAAGCCCGCCCCAGCCGGGGAAGTAGAGGCATAGATGAGGCCGGCTGCCAAGGACTCCTTAATGTAGGTGTCCATAGCTGCGTGCTCGGGGGGAGGACAAGGAAAAGATCCGACCTCTAGGAGGGCAGCACCCAGGGAGTAGATCAATGGCACCGTCATAAGTGCGATGAGGCGGTAAGGCAGTAGCCCGGGCCTTGCTGAACACTGCCTTGAACCGATGGTAAACACTGGGGACTCGGGAGACGTCAACAGACTCTTGGAACTGGGTACTAGGGGCTGAGGAACTCTGAAGCATGCAGGTGAGTTGGCAAGTGGGACCCCAGCTAAGAATGGTGCCAGTAGGCCAGTCGATCTGGGGATTATGTCTGCATAGCCAAGGGTGACCCAGGATAATAGGATACTCGGGAGAGTCAATGAGATAGAAGGTCTCCTCCTGCTGGTGTTGAGAGATGGTAAGTCGCAGGGACTGAGTCGCCTCAGTAACTTTTCCTGGTTCCAGAGGTCTGCCATCTAAGGCTGTAACTGCCTGGGGTTGAGGAAGTAGTTGGGTAGGGATCTTAAGTTCCTTAGCCAAGGTTACATCCATAAAATCACCTGCGGCACCGGAATCGATCATAGCCTGGACCCGATGCTGGTGGCCCCTCCCAGGACAGAGTGGCTGGAATAGCTAGGACCGCGTTAGTAGGAGGAGCTCTAATTTTCCCCATCACAACCCTCCTGTAGCTGGGCGGGGACAGGCGTTTCCCGAAAGCTCGGGGCAAGTGGAGCGGAAGTGGCCGGCAACCCCGCAGTAGAGGCACCGACCGACGCTCCCTCATGCGACGTTCCCTTTCGTTGGAAGAAAGCCTGGAACGGCCTAACTGCATGCTCTCCGGGGAATCCTGGGGCAGTTCAGGAGCCGGGGCAGCTCTGAATGACGGAGTCCAAACAGGAGAAACAGAGCTGCTCAGAGGAACTTGGGACTGAGACACCTGACGGCGAGCCGTTCTCCGCTCTCTTAGACGATTGTCCAGGCGGATGGCCAAGGCTATGAGGGACTCGAGATCTTCAGCTGGTTCACGGGTGGCTAACTCATCTTGAAGGGGCTCAGATAACCCTCCCTGAAAGCAGACCCTCAGCGCTTCATCATTCCACCCGCTCCTTGCTGCTATGGTTCGGAACTCAATGGCAAAATCTGCCGTGCTTCGGGGGCCCTGACGGAGAGACAGTAGGCGCTTGGAAGCCTCCCGCCCACTGACAGGATGATCGAACACCCGCTTGAACTCTTCTACAAATGCAGCGTGGGAGTCACAACAGGCCTCCTGGGACTGCCACACCGCAGAGGCCCAGGCGAGCGCCTTGTCTGAAAGAAGGGTAATGAGGTAGGCAATCTTGGAACGGTCTGTGGGAAAACTTGAGGGTTGGAGCTCGAAGGTGAGGGAGCATTGGGTGAGGAAACCCTGGCAAGAGCTTGGATCCCCAGAAAAGGGCTTGGGAGGTGGTAGTCGGGGCTCCGCCAACCGAGAAGGCCTGTCGTCACTGGGAGGTGACCGGGGGAAGGGGGAGGACCAAGGAGGCGTTCAAAGAGCTGGTGAAGGGAACTCATCATTTCGGCCAGGAGTTGAGAATGTCTAGCCATCAGCTCCTCTCTTGTCGGCTGAGAACGGCTTCATGGCGCTGGAAAGAAGCCTCATGTCGAATGATCACCGCCAACAGGTCCTGGGAACTGAGTGTTTCTGGGTCCATGATTGACTTGGTTATTCTGTCACAAGCCGGGTTAGAACTCCGGTCTCAGATGTGTAGAGCTGGGGGTACTACCCTTAGCCACAGGAGGAGATGTTGTAGGACCCAATGAAACACCCAAGGCAATACTCCAGGCAAGTAGATTTAATGTTCCAAAACAGGAGGCAAAACAAAAACAACTCCACGAGGGGAGAAAAACAAACTAAAGATAACTTCAACAACTTACTAGGACAGACACGGTGAGACAAAGCAGGAGACACACAGTCAGGACGCAATAACCAAGTGAGAAACAAGGGGAAAACACACAGCTAAAATACACAAGGGGAAACAAGGCACAGGTGACATGGATAAGCTAATTAGGACACATGAGGAAGAACTAAGGCAGAGGGGAACACAGCTGACCTCTAGAGGCCAGGAGACAAACAGGAGAAGCAGGAAGCTGACAGAATGTGTAGTATTAGTGTGTGTAGTGTGTGTTTTTCAGTGTGTGTGGACTTGTAGAGAAAGAGGAAGACTGAGACACACCCACACCTTACACACACACACACACACACAAACACACATCCACCCACCCACCAACACACACACACATACACACACGTACGCACGCACAAACAGATACACACACACACAGATACACACACACTGAAAAACCACAGAGAGAGCAGACTCAATAGCATCACAGGTACTGTAACAGGAGTAGTAAAGGGTTGAGTGATTGGAGACAGTACAGGGAGAGATGAGACTTCACTGGGAGAGAATCATGATGACTGTCTGTATCACTATACTACATCTCCTCTCAGGTAGGTTTACAGATTTACACTGTTACACTAGAGACTGGTCCTAGATCAGGTCTACACTGTTACACTAGAGACTGGTCCTAGATCAGATCTACACTGATACACTAGAGACTGGTCCTAGATCAGGTCTACACTGTTACACTAGAGACTGGTCCTAGATCAGGTCTACACTGTTACACTAGAGACTGGTCCTAGATCAGGTCTACACTGTTACACTAGAGACTGGTCCTAGATCAGGTCTACACTGATACACTAGAGACTGGTCCTAGATCAGGTCTACACTGTTTCACTAGAGACTGGTCCTAGATCAGGTCTACACTGTTACACTAGAGACTGGTCCTAGATCAGGTCTACACTGTTACACTAGAGACTGGTCCTAGATCAGGTCTACAGTGTTACACTAGAGACTGGTCCTAGATCAGGTCTACACTGTTACACTAGAGACTGGACCTAGATCAGTCAACCTTCTATGGGTCAGTTAGTGTCAAGTAATATCAAGTACTTCTGTCGGATCGATGACCACCTATCCTGCCGGGACCTGATCCAAACCGGGAAGCATGACGTCTGGGTGAGAGAGGGGAGATTCTCTATGTACGACAACACCACTGCTGCAGTCTTCACTGTCATTATAGACATGCTGAGCCTGAAGGATGCTGGGAAATACTGGTGTGGAGTGGACATCTTCTTATTGCCGGATGATGTCAGTGAGATTCAACTGCAGGTTACACCAGGTAGGTACTTTATCGCTGTGTTTCATTGGTTAATCCTGTCCCTCTTTAAACAAAGTACCACTAATAAAGGATTTATATAGCACATATAAATGCTTCCGAATCACTACATAAAGGCTTCATAAGCACTACATAAATGCTTCACAAATCATCTATAACCGTATGTCATGCTCTACGAATGGTGTAACGTTGACATAACAATTCACACTGTAGGGTGAATTGTCAAATGTTACACAACACACTATGAATGTTTATAAACCATTTATAGAGTATGACATAGTTAAACCTAACCCTGTCTAAAAGAGGTCTAGGATGTTGTTGAGCCTGTGTTTTAATCCTAACCCTGTCTAATTGTCACACCCTGGCTCTGGGACTCTATATGTTGAGCCAGGGTGTGTGCATTCTATGTGTTCATTTTCTATGTTGGGTGTTCTAGGTTGTCTATGTCTATGTTTGCAAGTGACTCCCAATCGGAGGTAACGAGTGTCAGCTGTCGGCTCGTTATCTCTGATTGGGAGCCATATTTAAACTGTCTGTGTTCACCTTGTGTTTGTGGGTTTTTGTTCCGTGTTCAGTCAGTGTTACTGTGGACTTCTCGATCGTGTTTTGTTTTGGTTTTCGTGCTTTAATTAATAAAGTCATGTTTATTTCACACGCTGCGCCTTGGTCCATTCCTTCTCGTCAAGACGATCGTGACAGAAAAACCCACCATACCAGGACCAAGCAGCGTGTCCAGGAACAGGCAACCTGGACGTGGGAGCAGCGTCGGAGGGTCGAGAGGCAACCCCAAGAAATTTTTAGGGGGGGGCACACGGCATGGACGACGGGGCTGACGGAGGCAAAGATGGGGCGAATCCAGGAGGCCACCAGGCCAGGGGTACACCGCCCTGTACGTCCTGTGCGGATGCCTCACACAGAGTGTGTGAGGGTAGGCATTCAGCCAGGACGGGTGGTGGCCGCTCTTCACTCCAGGTCTCCTATCCGTCTCCACAGCCCGGTTCGGCCTGTCCCTGCTCCACGCACCAAACCTACGGTGTGCGTCGACAGCCCTGCCCGGCCTGTTCCTGCTCCACGCACCAAGTCTACGGTGTGCGTCGACAGCCCTGCCCGGCCTGTTCCTGCTCCACGCACCAAGTCTACGGGGTGCGTCGCCAGCCCAGCCCGGCCTGTCCCTGCTCAACGCACTAAGCCTACGGGGTGCGTCGCCAGCCCAGCCCGGCCTGTCCCTGCTCCACGCACCAAACCTACGGTGTGCGTCGCCAGCCCAGCCCGGCCTGTCCCTGCTCCACGCACCAAGCCTACGGGGTGCGTCGCCAGCCCAGCCCGGCCTGTCCCTGCTCCACGCACCAAGCCTACGGGGTGCGTCGCCAGCCCGGCCCAGCCTGTTCCTGCCACTCGCACCAAACCTACGGTGTGCGTCGCCAGCCCGGCCCGGCCTGTTCCTGCCACTCGCACCAAACCTACGGTGCGCGTCGCCAGCCCGGCCCGGCCGTTCCTGCCACTCGCACCAAGCCAGGGGTGCGAGTCGTCAGCCTGGTCCAGCCCGTTCCTGCCACTCGCACCATGCCAGGGGTGCGAGTCGTCAGCCTGGTCCAGCCCGTTCCTGCCACTCGCACCAAGCCAGGGGTGCGAGTCGTCAGCCTGGTTCAGCCCGTTCCTGCTACTCGCACCAAGCCCGGGGTGCGAGTCGTCAGCCTGGTAAGACCGGTCAGCTGCTCCACAACGGAGCGTAAGCTATCCGCTCCCGTCTATGTCCAGTCCAGATCCAGCCAGCGGGGTCAGACCGGACCAGGGGCGCTACGGGGGTATTATGGAGGGGTGGTGGTCAAGGGCCGGAGCCGGAGCCGCCTCCGAGGAGGAATGCCCACCCAGCCCTCCCCTGTTTGTGGTTTGTTAAGACGCGGTCGCAGTCCGCGCCTTTAGGGGGGGGTACTGTCACACCCTGGCTCTGGGACTCTATATGTTGAGCCAGGGTGTGTGCATTCTATGTGTTCATTTTCTATGTTGGGTGTTCTAGGTTGTCTATGTCTATGTTTGCAAGTGACTCCCAATCGGAGGTAACGAGTGTCAGCTGTCGGCTCGTTATCTCTGATTGGGAGCCATATTTAAACTGTCTGTGTTCACCTTGTGTTTGTGGGTTTTTGTTCCGTGTTCAGTCAGTGTTACTGTGGACTTCTCGATCGTGTTTTGTTTTGGTTTTCGTGCTTTAATTAATAAAGTCATGTTTATTTCACACGCTGCGCCTTGGTCCACTCCTTCTCGTCAAGACGATCGTGACACTAATAGAGGTCTAGGATATTGTTGAGCCTGTGTATTAATCCTAACCCTGTCTAATAGAGGTCTAGGATATTGTTGAGCCTGTGTTTTAATCCTAACCCTGTCTAATAGAGGTCTAGGATATTGTTGAGCCTGTGTTTTAATCCTAACCCTGTCTAATAGAGGTCTAGGATATTGTTGAGCCTGTGTTTTAATCCTAACCCTGTCTAATAGAGGTCTAGGATATTGTTGAGCCTGTGTTTTAATCCTAACCCTGTCTAATAGAGGTCTAGAATATTGTTGAGCCTGTGTTTTAATCCTAACCCTGTCTAATAGAGGTCTAGGATATTGTTGAGCCTGTGTTTTAATCCTAACCCTGTCTAATAGAGGTCAAGGATATTGTTAAGCCTGTGTTTTAATCCTAACCCTGTCTAATAGAGGTCTAGGATATTGTTGAGCCTTGTCCATAGATAAGCATGTGAAATTCATATATTAGGGCCTAATGAATTTATTTCAATTCACTGATTTCCTTAAATGAACTGTAACTCTTTGAAATTGTTGCATGTTGCGTTTATATTTTTGTTCAGTATAGATTACTGTTTATAGCAGAATCAAAAGTTGTCCACCAATTAGGTCACTGTTTATAGCAGAGTCAAAATATGAATCAAAGTTAAAGTCATATAAACCAAACTAATAAAACTTATTGAAAATCTCCTCTGCTATTCGATTCTATTCTCCACAAATGGGTTCGATTCCCAGGGGGGGCCAGTATAAAAATAATAATAAAATAAAAATAAAAAAATAAATTGTATTCACTAACTGTAAGTCGCTCTGGATAAGAGCGTCTGATAAAATGACTATAATGTAAATGTAAAATCATGTCTGTAACGCAGTAACTTCAATGAGCTAATAGGGGGCGCTGTTAGTGTGTTAGATTGATGAAGTGACGTGCAGGTCCGGCTCCAGAACGAATCAGTTGGACAGCCATTTGATTTCTATAGGCTGGCGCGTGTTTTTCCCGGGACGTCCACACATGTTGTTAATGGTGCTGTAATAAAAACCATAGGCAGCTCATGACTTTCAAGTTTGGGGAAGCTTACAATTTATCCTACAATTTCTACCTATCTGCAAGCAAGTTATGATTGTTTTTATATGCATATTTTGGTGGAATGAAACTAATGAAAGAGCACCAGCCTTTACCATATGGATGCATTGATACACTGTGATCCATTGGCGGCTAAAGAAATTAGCACATGGAACTCAGAGATAGCCTATTGGAGATGCCCAAATTGCTGGCTTCCCAAATAGTAGCTAATGGTCCTCTGTGGCTAAGTCAAGCTCTCTGGTAAAGTATTTTGAATGATTTTACTTAGACAGGAGTAATTATATAATTTTGGCAAAATATCAATTTACTTTAGGGGGAGGCAGCATCTGAACAGTACACTGTGCATCCTCCAACTTTCTTTCCTAATTCATAAGTGGCTGAAACCAGAGATATGTATATAATGAAGAGATACTCATGTCTCCACCCTAACAATGCGAGTTGTTGTCCCAATGGCGGGAAAGCAGGCGACAAGATTAGTTCTGCTTATTCTGCCCATAGAAACGCATTGGGCTTATTTTGGACAGATTCTGGAGAGAGTGAGCCCTGTCGCTTCGCCTCTTCCTCTCTACTGAAACTCTCTCACCAGAGAAAGCATCCTAGTTAGCGAAACAGCGCCCCCCTTTCTTATTATATGTAGTCGATGTATCTGATGCTGTCT
The DNA here is from genome assembly GCA_036851935.1 of Coregonus suidteri. Taxonomy (NCBI): domain Eukaryota; kingdom Metazoa; phylum Chordata; class Actinopteri; order Salmoniformes; family Salmonidae; genus Coregonus; species Coregonus suidteri. The sequence continues at coordinate 29,423,704 of CM072244.1, read as the reverse complement.
GGACAGAAATAGTATGACATGCCATACTCTTTATGACCAGACAGCATCAGATACATGGTCTACACATACTGAGACAGAGGGGCGCTGTTTCACTCGGATGCTTTACCTGAGATTGATGCGTCCTTCTATCGGCGCGCGTCTCGGTCAAATAAATGATCAATATTTCAATATTTAATTTGGACGGGAAAGGAGGTATGGTAGGGTGGGCAAGGAGGTATGGTAGGGTGGGCAAGGAGGTATGGTAGGGTGGGCAAGGAGGTATGGTAGGGTGGGGAAGGAGGTATGGTAGGGTGGGCAAGGAGGTATGGTAGGGTGGCAAGGAGGTATGGTAGGGTGGTCAAGGAGGTATGGTAGGGTGGGCAAGGAGGTATGGTAGGGTGGGCAAGGAGGTATGGTAGGGTGGGGAAGGAGGTATGGTAGGGTGGGCAGGAGGTATGGTAGGGTGGGCAAGGAGGTATGGTAGGGTGGGGAAGGAGGTATGGTAGGGTGGGCAAGGAGGTATGGTAGGGTGGCAAGGAGGTATGGTAGGGTGGTCAAGGAGGTATGGTAGGGAGGGCAAGGAGGTATGGTAGAGTGGGCAAGGAGCCCCTAGGTCTCCACAGTAATACCGGCCATGGATATGAGAGAGAGAGTGTGTGTGTGTGTGAGAGAGAGAGAGAGAGAGAGAGAGAGAGAGAGAGAGAGAGAGAGAGAGAGAGAGAGAGAGAGAGAGAGAGAGAGAGAGAGAGAGAGAGAGAGAGAGAGAGAGAGAGAGAGAGAGAGAGAGAGCAATAATGTGTGTGTGTGAGAGAGAGAGAGAGAGAGAGAGAGAGAGAGAGAGAGAGAGAGAGAGAGAGAGAGAGAGAGAGAGAGAGATAGAGGGAGATGGGAGGAACTTGTTAGAGGCCGAGAGGGTGAGAGAGGCAGAGAGAGAGACAGTGAGAATGTGTGAGAGTGAGAGAGAGAGAGAGAGAGAGTGAGAGAAAAAGCGAGAATGTGAGAGAGAGAGAGAGAGAGAGAGAGAGAGAGAGAGAGAGAGAGAGAGAGAGAGAGAGAGAGAGAGAGAGAGAGAGAGAGAGAGAGAGAGAGATGGGATGAACTAATTGGAGGGAGATTGTGAGAGAGGCAGAGAGAGAGACAGTGAGAATGTAAGAGAGAAAGAGAGAGAGAGAGAGAGAGAGAGAGAGAGAGAGAGAGAGAGAGAGAGAGAGAGAGAGCAATAATGTGTGTGTGAGAGAGAGAGAGAGAGAGAGAGAGAGAGAGAGAGAGAGAGAAGAGAGAGAGAGAGAGAGAGAGAGAGAGAGAGAGAGAGATAGATAGAGGGAGATGGGAGGAACTTGTTAGAGGCCGAGAGGGTGAGAGAGGCAGAGAGAGAGACAGTGAGAATGTGTGAGAGTGAGTGTTACGGATACAGGTATCCTGTGTTTTTGTGTGTTTCTCTCCTTCTGCCCTAATCACAGGTGTCCTGTATGTTCCTGATTGGTGGTCGTTGAGGTGTCTGCTGATTGGACCAATCAGTGAACATTCCTGTTAATTGCACCACCTGTTATTCGTTTGTTCAATCACACATCCCATTTTATAAAAACCAGACTTGTGTTTGTTGCAAGAGAGACTTTTTGCCATATGTGAGTATGGACACGGTGGTGTCCTGTGTGTTGTGTACGCACTAAGTTGTTGGTTACCCTATTGGTAACGTTATTAGAATATATTTCTTTACCTGAGTGTGGATACTGTTGTATCCTGTGTACTTATTTAATTGCTGATTACCCTGTTTAGTAGCTTTGTGTGTTTTTGGGACAAGGGGAGTTTAAGCTAGTTGCCCTTGGGCGTACATTACCCGTAGGAAGAAATCTGTCTATAAACACCAGTTAGACCTGAGCGGACCACCCACTGTATTTTTGTATGGTAGCAGTAGCCTAGCGGTTCTTCAGGCAGGCTAGATCAGTTTAGGGGGTTTTACACTATTGTTTCATTTCTTGGGTCCTGCTCAGCCCTTTTTTCCCAAACCTTTACCGTGTGTTTAGCAATAAACCATTTAAGTTTGACGGTAGTTCATGGTTGTTGTGTCATTTTTGGTTCTCACTGTTCCATGTCACACTTATAATTTGCATAATTTATGTTACGGGTCTCATGTCCATCCACCCTAGACGTTTAGAGCCACGGGGTTCGTAACATGAAGTGGGGGTTCGTCCGGGATCTATCCCATGCTACTCGTGCAAATTAGTAAGTGTCTGGTTCAGTGTTGAGCTTGGCAGCTGTACTACCTGTTTTTTTTGTGTTCAGTAGTCGACGGCTCGTGTTGCTAGTAGGATGGCTACTTTTGATTTGGAAGCATTTTTGGAAAACCCTACGTGGGAGATTTTTGAGAATTGTCGTAGAGTGGATCTACAGGCTTTGGCTGACCACTTTTCTGTACCCATACCGAGGGGTTTAGTGAAAGCAGAAGTTAGGGAAGTAGTGCTAGCGATATTGTTAAACGAGCGAGTGCTTGAGTTACCGCCGCCTGAGTCTGCTGCTCCTGTAGGGGATGTGGTTGCTGTTCCTGTAAGCCCATCAGTGTCTGAGGACGAGACTAAGGCTCCAGCCACATTGCCCCGTTATGACCCCCTCTCCCCCACTGACTGACAGTGATGCCAGGATGGATGTCCCGCTCGACACGGCTCCAAATAGAGGCGGAAGAGCGGGCACAAATCAGGCAAGACAAGCTGGAGATGCGTAAAATGGAGCTAGAGGCAGAACAGGAGACGCGTAAGATAGAACAGGAGACGCGTAAGATGGAACTGGAGACGCGTAGGCTTGATCAAGAACTGGAGACGCGTAGGCTTGATCAAGAACTGGAGACGCGTAAGATGGAACTGGAGATGCGTAAAATGGAACTAGAGGCAGAAACAGCGAGGTTAGTCTCTGCTAATACTATGCCTGCTAGTGAGCCATCCTCACCAGCTGTGTCATCTGCTACGTTTGATATTAGTAGGCAGATCACCTTGGTACCTGTGTTCAGGGAGTCAGAGGTTGATTCCTATTTCAGTGTTTTTGAACGTATAGCGGTAGCATTGATTGAAATGGCCCGACGAGGTATGGTGCCTATTACTTCAGTGTAAGCTAACAGGTAAAGCCCAAGAGGTTCTGGCAGCGCTACCTCTTGAAGACAGTTTGAATTATGAGGTGGTCAAAGCTACTGTTCTTCGTGCCTATGAGCTTGTTCCTGAGGCATATCGACAGAGATTTAGGTGTTCATAAAAAGTCTCCTACTCAGACTTATGTGGAGTTTGCTAGAGACAAAGGAAATCTGTTTGACAAATGGCACAGTGCTAGTAAGGTAACTGATTTTAACTCTCTACGGGAGTTAATCTTGTTAGAAGAGTTTAAAAATTGTTTACCGGAACGCATTGTAGTTTATCTGAACGAACAGAAAGTATCCTCACTGTCGGAAGCGTCTGTATTGGCAGACGAGTTTGTGTTGACGCATAAGAGCGTGTTTTCGGCTCGTACGGAGAGCCGGGCTGCGGAGTTGCTAACTTTTAATCCTAGTCGACCAGCAGTACATCCAGCACGCCCAAAAGATGTGCGTCACTGTTTCTATTGTCATAAGGTGGGACATATAGTTAATGATTGCTTTCTGCTAAAACGCAAACCGGGGATGCCTCAGCACGCCAGGCCGCCAACGGGTGTTGGGCTGATTCGTACGGTTGTAAGGCCGGAATCAAGACAGAAGCCTCATAGTGAATGTGGTTTGAAAGTCCCTGTCCCAGATCACAGTTATGAACCGTTCATTTTTGAGGGGTTTGTTTCTATATCAGATGATGAAGCGTCTCAGCGTCCAGTTAGAATCCTCAGAGATACTGGTGCGGCGCAGTCGTTCATACTAGCTGATGTGTTGCCCTTGTCTAATAATACATATTGTGGTTCCAGTGTGTTAGTACAAGGAATTGAAATGGGTTTCGTCCCAGTGCCATTGCACTTTGTGAACGTACACTCTGAGTTAGTCAGTGGATTGTTCAGAGTTGGCGTACGTCCGATGTTGCCAGTAAAAGGGGTGACCTTCATAATGGGCAACGATATTGCCGGAGGAAAGGTAATACCCATATTGGAGGTATTGGATAAAAGTGACCAGTCTCTCTCCGAGGAGCTGGCACAGGGTTATCCAGATGTGTTCCCCGCTTGTGCTGTCACACGTGCTCAAGCACGACAAGTGGGTGAAGTGGTAGATTTGTCAGACACGATTCTATTCAGAGAGTGTGACCCAGAGGATAGTTCGGGTGCTACCTCTGGTAAGCTGGTGCAGTCTGACCAACAGCCCAGAGAAAGGAAGAAGGATGTGGATCTTGTTGCTGAAGCAATACAGTTACCAGTTACTCGTGAGCAGCTGATCGCTAACCAACAGGTTGACATTAGTCTGGCTAAATGTTTTTCTAGTGTTGTCTCAGAGGACGAGCTAAAGAAGAAAAACATGGCATACTTCATTGATGGTAATCTCCTCATGCGTAAATGGACATCCCATGTTGACGCTGGCGGAGATTGGAATGCTGTTTACCAAATAGTGATTCCTACAGCCTTTCGACAAAATGTTTTATCCCTCGCTCATGATCACCAGTGGTCCGGACATCTGGGAGTCACCAAGACTTATGATCGAGTTTTGCGACATTTCTTTTGGCCTGGCTTAAAACAAGATGTGGCTCAGTTCTGTCGGACTTGCCACACCTGTCAAGTAGTTGGGAAACCGAACCAGGTTATTTCCCCCGCGCCTCTTTGTCCCATACCGGCCATAGGTGAACCATTCGAACATGTGATGGTTGATTGTGTTGGACCATTACCAAAAACAAAATCTGGTAACCAGTTTATGTTGACAATTATGTGTGTGGCCACCAGGTACCCAGAGGCCATTCCTCTGCGAAGGATTACTGCTCCAGTGGTGAGTAAAGCGTTGATCAAATTCTTCTCAACTTTTTGGATTACCTAGGGTGATACAAACTGATCAGGGGTACCAATTTCTTTTCTAAACTTTTCAAACAAGTGTTAAAATCCTTGTCAGTTACACACCGTGTGTCAAGCGCATATCACCCAGAGTCTCAGGGTGCGCTTTGAACGTTGGCATCAGACCCTGAAGTCTATGCTCCGTAAATATTGCTTGGAATCTGAGAAAGATTGGGATGAGGGAGTTCCTCTAGTGTTGTTTGCTGTCCGTGAGACAGTACAGGAATCCCTAGGGTTCAGCCCAGCTGAACTGGTGTTTGGACACACCATGAGAGGACCTATGAAAGTCCTTAAGGATCAGTTTTTGTCACAAGAGTTGTGTGTGAAAGAAAATGTTGGACTACGTTAGTCGCTTTCGTGAGCGCCTACATGCTGCCTGTGCTCTAGCAAAGGAAGCGCTGTCTTCCTCACAGAAACGGATGAAACGACACTATGACACACAGGCTGTTTCTCGTTCACTGCAGCCAGGTGACCGAGTTCTTGTGTTGTTGCCTGTGCCAGGAGCGTCATTGTCAGCACGTTTCTCTGGTCCTTATGTCATTGAAAAGAAAACTAACTGAAACTGACTATGTGATACAGACTCCTGATAGAAAACGCCAATCTCGTGTGTGCCACGTTAACATGTTGAAGACATACCACAACAGACCCGTCACTCAGGTAGACAGTCCAGAGAAAACTGGCCGAGTCGGCTGTTTCTGTTGCTGCTACGGCTGTAGTGGGAGGTAATGTTAATGATGTGGACGGAGATGGTTTGGAGTTGCGCAATACTCAGCAGCAGTGTGCTAGATTGCCCAATTCAGAGATGCTGTTGTCTCTCCCGGCAAGCCTGATTCATTTAACGGACAGACAGTCAGATGATATTGTGAGACTGTTACACAGCTTTCCATGTCTTTTTAATGATGTTCCTACATGTACAAATGTGTTAGAACATGACATTAATGTTGGAAACGCTGCACCTATCAAGCAACATCCTTATCGTGTCAACGTCGCTAAGAGAAAGATAATGAGGGGTGAGGTCGGTTATTTGCTGGAGAATAACCTGGCTATGCCAAGTTCAAGTCCTTGGAGTTCTCCGTGCATTCTGGTTCCTAAACCTGATGGGACATCTAGATTATGTACAGACTATCGGAAAGTCAATGCTGTCACAGTGCCCGACTCGTTCCCGTTACCCAGACTGGATGACTGTATTGATACTGTTGGTGCTGCTACTTATGTAACCAAATTAGATCTTCTAAAAGGTTACTGGCAGGTGCCGTTAACCCCACGTGCCTCCGACATCTCTGCCTTTGTGACCCCAGATCACTTCCTACAATATGCTGTCATGGCATTTGGGATGCGGAACGCACCAGCCACTTTCCAACGCCTGGTTAACACAGTATTGGCTGGAGTTCCTAATTGTAGTGCTTACCTTGATGATCTGGTAATTTATTCAACTGAGTGGTCTGATCATGTTAACACTCTAAGGGTAGTGTGTGAACGTCTAGCAACCGCTTCTCTAACCCTGAACTTAGCAAAGTGCGAGTTTGGGAAGGCCACTGTTACTTATCTTGGTAAACAGGTCGGCCATGGTCAGGTGCGCCCTGTAGATGCCAAGGTCTCAGCTATAATTGCATTTCCCGCACCTACCACCAGAAGAGAGCTACGCCGTTTTTTAGGGATGGTTGGCTACTACCGTAGTTTCTGTAAAAATTTCTCTGCGGTAGTTGCTCCATTAACGGATTTGCTCAGTCCGGCGAGAAAATTGTATGGTCTGAAGATTGTTGTACTGCTTTCAACACTGCTAAAGCACTCTTGTGTAGTACTCCTGTTCTTGCTGCGCCAGATTTTGAGCGGCCGTTTAAACTGGAGGTAGATGCAAGTGCCAGAGGTGCTGGTGCTGTTCTACTGCAGCAAGACCAGAGTGGAGTGGACCATCCTGTCTGTTATTTTTCACGGAAATTTAACAAATGTCAGACAAAACTATTCCACCATTGAACAAGAAGCTCTAGCTTTGTTGTTAGCTCTGCAGTACTTTGAAGTTTATGTTGGTTCCAGTGCATTACCAGTGGTAGTGTATACTGACCATAATCCCTTAGTTTTTCTCCACCGGATGTACAACCAGAACCAACGCCTTATGCGTTGGGCACTTGTCGTGCAAAATTATAATTTGGAGATCCGCCACAAAAAGGGGTTAGATAATGTGTTGGCAGATGCTTTGTCTCGTGTGTAATGATCTAGGTTTTTTTTTGTTATCCCGGCAGGATGATTATTGAATTTTGGGTGTTGTGATAGTACGTGTGTCGCAAACCATTTTGGTTTGCTCTTTTAAGGGTGGGAGTGTTACGGATACAGGTATCCTGTGTTTTTGTGTGTTTCTCTCCTTCTGCCCTAATCACAGGTGTCCTGTATGTTCCTGATTGGTGGTCGTTGAGGTGTCTGCTGATTGGACCAATCAGTGAACATTCCTGTTAATTGCACCACCTGTTATTCGTTTGTTCAATCACACATCCCATTTTATAAAAACCAGACTTGTGTTTGTTGCAAGAGAGACTTTTTGCCATATGTGAGTATGGACACGGTGGTGTCCTGTGTGTTGTGTACGCACTAAGTTGTTGGTTACCCTATTGGTAACGTTATTAGAATATATTTCTTTACCTGAGTGTGGATACTGTTGTATCCTGTGTACTTATTTAATTGCTGATTACCCTGTTTAGTAGCTTTGTGTGTTTTTGGGACAAGGGGAGTTTAAGCTAGTTGCCCTTGGGCGTACATTACCCGTAGGAAGAAATCTGTCTATAAACACCAGTTAGACCTGAGCGGACCACCCACTGTATTTTTGTATGGTAGCAGTAGCCTAGCGGTTCTTCAGGCAGGCTAGATCAGTTTAGGGGGTTTTACACTATTGTTTCATTTCTTGGGTCCTGCTCAGCCCTTTTTCCCAAACCTTTACCGTGTGTTTAGCAATAAACCATTTAAGTTTGACGGTAGTTCATGGTTGTTGTGTCATTTTTGGTTCTCACTGTTCCATGTCACACTTATAATTTGCATAATTTATGTTACGGGTCTCATGTCCATCCACCCTAGACGTTTAGAGCCACGGGGTTCGTAACAGTGAGAGAGAGAGAGAGTGAGAGAAAAAGCGAGAATGTGAGAGAGAGAGAGACAGAGAGAGAGAGAGACAGAGAGAGAGAGAGCTAGCTTCTGTTAGGTGAGTTCACTCAGTTGTATTACAGTTTAATTACATACTGTAGGTACTCTAGTGTGTGTTTTATGTATTCATAACATATTATGAAGTGTTGGGGTGACAGGTTTTAATATGAACTGGACTATTTCTCAGGTTTTCATGTGACAGCTCTGTGTCCAGCTGAGTCAGAGGGTTTGGCAGTGACTGGACTTGTAGGAGGACAGGTGGAAATCAAATGCTCACATAGATTCACACAGAGTAACATAAAATAGTTCTGCGAGGACACCTGCACTGGTTCAGATATTCTGGTTCAAACTGACAGCAAGAACTATAGTTTATATACATATCTTGTTATGAAAGAGAGAAAATATTTGGATCTTGTGCACACCCCCCTCCTCTCCTCTCCTCTCCTCTCCTCTCCTCTCCTCCCCTCCCTCCCTCCCTCTCTCCTCTCCTCTCCTCTCGTCTCGTCTCCCTCCCTCCCTCCCTCCCTCCAAGTATTTACAGGACACACACACAAAGATTTTTATTTCCATTTTATTGTATTTTCCCTAACCCTAACCGTAAACACCTAACACCTAACACCTAACCCTAACCCTAACCCTAACCTTAACCCTTAACCCCTAACCCCTAACCCCTAACACTAACCCTACAACCTAAAATAGCATTTTAACAAATTCAAAAAATGAACGATGTCCTGACTTTTCAGATTTTTGTTGTTTTCCTACCTTGTCAGGACATTCACACATTCAACGGTTCATTTATGGCATAAGCGCTCGCGTGTGTTTCTGTCTTCTCCTAATGTTAACAGTCATGATTCTCCTCACTGTCTCAAAGGTTGATGATGAGGAAGATGGTGAGGAAGAAGAAAATATAACTTCCACCCACAATGCAGTGGCCCCTCAGCCGTGTCTAACGCTGACCCAGAAATCATTGCTCATGACTCCGCCCTCTACCAATCAGCCTTTTAAGCACTCGACCCTAAAGCATTTTACATTTGACATTTTAGTCATTTAGCAGACGCTCTTATCCAGAGCGAATTACAGTTAGAGAGTTCATACATTATTTCATACTCAAACCTTTATTATCTATCCTCTGTCTGTATGTCTGTCTTTTTGTCTGTCTGTCTGTCTTAATCAAACATTCATGTGTTGAATTGTTATAAAGAAACTTGGTTGAATGGTTTAAAAAAATCACACATGCACACGTTTAAGTAAACTTTAAGTAAAAAAAATATGTAATCAAATAAATCAAACGTTCACACGTTCAACGGTTCATTTCTGGCATTTGTCCCCCCTCATACCTCCCTGTATTCCAGGTACCTCAGTGGTGATCATTGTGTGTGTGAGTCTGGCTGTGCTGGTGGTTGTTGTCATCCTCCTCATATTCTACAGGTTCTGGCAGAGCAACAAGGCTCTAGGTGAGATACCATCAAACACACACACACACACACACACACACTCACGTCCACTCACACACGCATACCGCGCACACACACACACACACATGCACACGTTCGAACTTGCACACACACACACACACACAGAGTTATAATATATGTTGTGTTATCCAAAGGGGCAATCTCTAACAGGCCTGATGCAGGAGCAGTGGAGAGGTGAGAGAGAGAGAGAGAGAGAGAGAACACGTGTGTGTGTGTGGTTTTGTGTGTGTGTGTGTGCGTCTGTGTACGTGTGTTTTTGTGTGTGCATGCATGTGTTTGTGTGTGTGTGCATGTGTGCGTGTGTGTACGTATGTGTTTACTTGTGTGTGTGTGCACATATGTGTTTATGTGTGTGTGCATTCATGTGTGTGTGTGCGTGTGCATGTGTGCGTGTTTGTACGTATATGTTTACGTGTGTGTCTGTACCCCGCCCTCTATCAATCAGCCTATCAGGCGCTGGACCACAAAGCATTGGATGTCTACCAGAGCCTCAACAATGTCACAGACTCTGAATAGACTCTGTAACACTACTTAAAGTCTAATATGTAATTAAGTTCAAATTTGTAATTATATGATCTGTAGTCTGAAGAGAAGAGGTCGTCTGATTGTCTGGTTGTGACACAAAGTTCTTGTTACCAAAACTGGGGTCCAATTACATTTTATTTAATTCCATTTCAATACAATCAATGAATCCCATTTCAATTTATCATTGATGGCCATCATTTTCCATGTGGACTTTTCAGTTCATGAATGGAATTTCACTTCAGTTTCTGAATTGACTGAGTTGAAACATCTAGTTTATTAGAATAACTGTAACCTCGTCCCCAGGATCAATAGAGAGAGAAAGAACCGACTGGTTGTCGAGATTAGAATATATTTATTCATCAGTACTGATAACATTCTGTAGGGGGCGATGTGGAGGTTGTTTAATTTCTTTTACTGAGATCTCAGTTGCTTGTCTGTTATGTGATGACATCATTCATTAAGGGGGAGTTGGGTTGTAGAGGAGGGATGTTTCTTCTGTTCAGAAACTCATCTGTTGAGTTGATCATTTACAAAGACTGTATTTGGATCAATGAAATGTCATAGAAAAGCAATACAATATATTGATGTATACTTTAACTGTATTGTCATCATCTCAACAATGTGTTCCTCCTCTACTGAAACAAACATGGTAACTTTAGAACAGAGAAGTTGACAGTTTTAACACTTAGTCACCACAGCTAGCTGAGTTCTCTTGTGGTTTAGAAGTCTAACCTTCGGCCGGTTTGAACCAGTTTCACTCTGCAGCACATATAGACCTGCAGACACTGAGGTCACTACAGAGAAATTAGGATGTGTCAGCTAATGTCCACCCCCTCTACCACCACCATCACTACCTCAATCTCTCTGACAATAAAGCCTTTTGAATTTAATTTAATTGAGAGAGGGACGGACGGACGGACGGACGGACGGACGGACGGACGGACGGACGGACGGACGGACGGACGGACGGACGGACGGACGGACGGACAGACAGATAGATAGTGTCGTATCTGGTGAATGCTGGCAATTATTGCTGATAAACAAAGGAGTCCGCTCATACTGAACTTGGATCATAAGGTTTATTCATATCACAAGCTTCAGCATAAGTGACAGATGTCATGCCCACCCGGAGAGCGACGCCTCAGATTGCAATGGCCGCTCTGGCCCCCTGTGCCTCCAACATATACTTATAAACAATGTAAAAATATGGGTTGCTCCCTCTGCGGTCCAATCACCTGTCTCCCCTGGGGCGTCACCCTACAACTGGCTACTTTTGAACTAAGATAAACATCCCCTCTGGTCCCATTAAGAAAGTCATAATCTTTAATACACTACAATAGATAGATAGATAGATATATGAGTGGGGTGAGGTGTCTCCCCCTCTCTCTAGATTATCCTACATTCGACTCTCCCGGTGCAGGACAGAGTCAGAGTGCTGGTATGTTTCATGTCTACTGACTTCAGTGGTGGCAGAAGTCTCAGAAGTGAGAACTGATGCGTATAATCAGATTTAGCTAACAGCTAATTTACTTCTGTCCCAGGGAAGATTTGAGGCCATGTAGATGCGAGTCTCTCAGAGGCCCACAGGAAGTGATGCAACATTTGAGGTTTTGTGGAGAGCTACTGCTGACACCATGGCCTCTGTTGCTATGGTTACTATGATCACTGTCTTACTCAGACCTTTGTTATCTATCCTCTCTGTCTGTATGTCTGTCTTTTTGTCTGTCTGTCTTAATCAGACATTCATGTGTTGAATTGTTATAAAGAAACTTGGTTGAATGATTTTAAAACATCACACATTCACACGTTTAAGTCAACTTTAAGAGCTACCAGAGCTGGGGTCCAATTGAATTTATAACAATAATCACAACTCAATTTATCATTGATGACCATCATTTACCATGTAGACTTTTCAATCCATGAATAGAATTTCACTTACATAACCGTAACCTCGTCCCCAGGCTCAATAGAGAGCGAAAGAACCGTCTGGTTGTCGAGATTATAGGATATTTATTCATCAGTACTGATAACATTCTGTAGGGGGCGATGTGGAGGTTGTTCTATTTGTTGACTGAGATCTCAGTTGCTTGTCTGTTATGTGATGACATCATTCATTAAGGGGGAGTTGGGTTGTAGAGGAGGGATGTTTCTCCTGTTCAGAAACTCATCTGTTGAGTTGATCATTTACAAAGACTGTATTTGGATCAATGAAATGTCCGAAAAAAGTAATACAATATATTAATGTATACTTCAACTATATTATCATCTCAACAATGTGTTCCTCCTCTGCTGAAACAAACATGGTAACTAGAACAGAGAAGTTGACAGTTTCAACACAAGTCTAACATCCGTCCGGATTGAACCAGTTTCACTCAGCAGGACATATAGACCTGTAGACGCTGAGGTCACTACAGAGAAATGAGGATGTATCAGCTAATGTCCACCCCCTCTACCACCACCATCACTATCTCAATCTCTCTGACATGCATTTTATACTGTTTATTTCACTTTGTTGTTTATTATCTATTTCACTTGCTTTCGCAATGGAAACATATGTTTCCCATCTGCTAATAAAGCCCTTTGAATTTTACAATTTTGACATTACATTTTCACATTTACATTCACGTCATTTTAGCAGACGGCTCTTATCCAGAGCGACTTGTACAAATTGGTGCATTCACCTATAGCCAGTGGGGATGATAACCACTTTACAATAATTCTTTTATTTTTTTTATATTTTATTATTTTTTTGAGTGGGGGGGTGGTAGAAGGATTGCTTATCCTTATCCAGGTATTCCTTAAAAGAGGTGGAGTTTTCAAATGCTCCGGAAGGTGGTGGAAGTGACCAGTCTACACTGTCCTGGCGTCGTGAGGGAGCTTTGGTTTTTTGGGTTTGGGTGAACTCACGGTGATTGGGGGTGCCCGGAGCTGTTCCGAAGCATTGGGGGCAGCGAGACAGACTCGACGAAATTCAGTTTGAGTGTTCTGGGGACTGGGAAGAAAAAAAAAAACAATCCGGACTCACGCTGAGCGGAGGCCGAAACTATGCTTCCGCAGAGAGAAGGGGAGCCAGCAGGCCAGAGGTGATGAACGCAATGCCCTCGTTGGGGGGGGGGCGTTCGGTATGTGTAGGGGACGGACTGATCAGAGCATGGTTGAGGGGAGGGAAGGGGGGGGAGGATCTAGGGGTCAGCTGTTGTTTTTGGAGGTATTTTGTAGGACCCTGTGATCAGAGCATGGGGCCGGAGGTTCCCCTCCTGGGGAGCTCACTGCTCCATAGGCAAGCACCATGGTCTTGTAACGGGAGGGGGGGTGCGTGGGAGCTTCAACTGGGAGGGGGAGGGACCAGTGGAGTGGTGCGGACGGAGGGGGAGGTGTGAAGAGAGACGTGAGAGAACTTGGGAAGGTTGAACACCAGGGTGGGTAACGGGCTTTTGTGGCATTCATCTGTTCTGGGGTTGGATGTTAGTTGTGGTTGGGTGTGTAATGGGGAGTAAAGGCAGGGAGCGGAGAGACCATCAAGATAGTTGGTAGATATTTTTTCCTATTTTTAATATTGTACAAAGATGTCACCTTGCTTATGTGGTGTTGGTGGGAGTAACCGAATTTTTTTGAGTTGGTTCAACGCCAAGACGGCTGGCATTCGCACTTTTTTGTGTTGCATTTCTGGGAGTGAGGAATTTCACAAAGGGAGCGGAGAACGACTAGGGTGTTGTCCAGGGTCACGCCACAGGCTCTTCGCACTATGGGAGGAGGACACGAACGGAGTTGTCAAAATGCGTGATGGCGAGATCATGGAAACGTCGCAGTCCTTCCCCGGGAGGAAGAGCAGCTCCGTCTTGCCAGGGTTCAGCTTGAGGTGGTGATCCGTCATCCATACTGATATGTCTGCCAGACATGCAGAGATGCGATTCACCACCTGGTTATCAGAAGGGGGAAAGGAGAAAGATTAGTTGTGTATCGTCAGCGTAGCAATGATAGTAGAGGCCATGTGAGGATATGACAGAGCCAAGTGACTTGTGTGTAGGCGAGGGAGAAAAAAGGAGAGGGCCCCTAGAACTGAGGAGCCCCTGGGGGACACCAGTGGTGAGAGCACGTGGTGCGGAGACACAGCTTCTCGCCACCACGCCACTTGGTAGGAGCGACCCGACGTCCAGGTTAGGACGCAATCCAGGAGTGAGCCGCGCCGGAGATGCCCAGCTCGGAGAGGGTGGAGAGGAGGATCTGATGGTTCACAGTATCAAAGGCAGCAGGACAGGTCTAGAAGGACAAGAGCAGAGGAGAGAGAGTTAGCTTTAGCAGTGCGGAGAGCCTCCGTGACACAGAGAAGAAGAGCAAGTCTCAGTTGAAATGACCAGTCCTGAAACATGACTGGTTTGGATCAAGAAGGTCAATTCTGAGAGAGATAGCAAGAGAGTTGGCTAAAGACGGCACGCTCAATAGTTTTGGAAAGAAAATAAAGAAGGGATACTGGTCTGTAGTTTGTTGACATCAGTGGGATCGAGTGTTGGTTTTTTGAGAAGGGGTGCAACTCTCGCTCTCTTGAAGACGGAAGGGACATAGCCAGCGCGGTCAAGGATGAGTTGATCAGCGAGGTGTGGTAGTTAGGGAGAAGGTCACCGGAGATGGTCTGGAGAAGAGAGGAGGGGATGGGGGAGAAGCGGGCAGGTTGTTGGGCGGCCTGCAGTCACTAGTCGCAATATTTTATCTGGCGAGAGAGGGGAGAAGAGAAGTGTGAGGGGGGACCAGTAGGGTCATTAAGGGGGGGGAACGAGGGGGATGGGGGTGGGGGGGGGGGGGGTGCTTGCAGTATGTGAGCAGGGTCAGAGCAGCCCCAGTCAGTGGTTGACATTAGACTTAACAAAAGAGGGATCGGATGTCGTGAACCTTCTTTTCAAAGGGGGGGGGGTGGGGAAGTCATCCACAGAGAGGAAGTAGAGGGAGGGGGGGGGGGGGGGGGGGAGGATTCAGCAGTGAGGAGAATGTGGCAAAGAGCTTCCTAGGGTTAGAGGCAGATGCTTGGAATTTTAGAGTGGTAGAAAGTGGCCTTAGCAGCAGAAAGAAACAGATGAAGAAAATTTAGAGAGGAGGGAGTGAAAAAGATGCCAGGTCGGCAGGGAGTTTAGTTTTTCTTCCATTTCCGCTCAGCTGCCCGGAGCTCTGTTCTGTGAGCTCGCAATGAGTCATCAAGCCACGGAGCTGGAGGGGAGGACCGAGCCGGCCGGAAGGGATAGGGGACACAGGGAGTCAAAGGATGCAGAAAGGGAGGAGAGGAGGGTTGAGGAGGCAGAATCAGGAGAGATTGGAGGGAGAAGGATTGAGCAGAGGGAAGAGATGATAGGATGGAAGAGGAGAGAGTAGTGGGAGAGAGAGAGCGAAAGGTTTGCGGCGGCGCGTTACCATCTGTGTAGGGGCAGAGTGAGTAGTGTTGGAGGAGAGCGAGAGTGAAAAGGATACAAAGTAGTGGTCGGAAGACATGGGAGGGGAGTTGCAGTGAGGTTAGTAGAAAGAGCAACATCTAGTAAAGATGAAGTCAAGCGTATTGCCTGCCTTGTGAGTAGGGGGGGACGGTGAGAGGGTGAGGTCAAAAGAGGAGAGGAGTGGAAAGAAGGAGGCAGAGAGAAATGAGTCAAATGTAGACGTAGGGAGGTTTGAAATCCCCCCAAAACTGTGAAGGGTGAGCCATCCTCAGGAAAGGAACTTATCAAGGCGTCAAGCTCATTGATGAACTCTCCAAGGGAACCTGGAGGGCGATAGATGACAAGGATATTAAGCTTAAATGGGCTAGTGACTGTGACAGCGTGGAATTCAAATGAGGAGATAGACAGATGGGTTAGGGGAAAAATTGAGAATGACCACTTGGGAGAGATGAGGATTCCTGTGCCACCACCCCTCTGACCAGATGCTCTCGGGGGTATGCGAGAACACATGGTCAGACGAGGAGAGAGCAAGTAGGAGTAGCAGTTGTTTCAGTGGTAATCCATGTTTCCGTCAGCGCCAGGAAGTCGAGGGACTGGAGGGTAGCATAGGCTGGGATGAAGTCAGCCTTGTTGGCAGCAGAACGGCAGTTCCAGAGGCTGCCTGAGACCTGGAAACTCCAGGTGTGTGGTGCGTGCAGGGACCACCAGGTTAGAGAGGCAGCAGCCACGCGGTGTGGCGGCGTTTGTTTGTGTAGCCTGTGCGGGAGAGGAGAGAACAGGGATAGGCAGAGGCATAGTTGACAGGCTGTAGAAGATGGCTACAATAATGCAGAGGAGATCGGAATGAAATGAACTAAACTAATCTGGGAAAGGAGAGAGCAGGGCCTCCCTCACCAAAAAAAATATATAACTCTCCCAACTTCCACCTCAGAAACTATAATTGTTTCACTGAACCCACCCGAATAAAACTCTCCCAACTTCCACTTTAGAAATTAGGATTGTTGTAAACTACAGCGGTTCAATGTTTCAAGGAATAGACTCAACTTACTTTATTCATCTAGCTAACTATGACGCCATAGCTAACTAGCATGCTAGCATCCAATAACACACAGTTTAGCACCAGTACTTGGTTACAACAAACTACCAATAGTGTGTTAACACACTAAACAGATAATTTGTGTCCATGTCTAGTTCTTTTCATAACGCAGCAATAATTAAATGTTGGCTAGCTAGCACAAAGATATTGTATTTAGCTACTACAGTACAGCTAGCTGGTAGTGTTGGCTAGCTAGCAATGGCTGCTGTGTTGACTTTGTTTAAAAACGGCGTCGCTGCGAACGAATGTAGCTGGCTTAAAAGGATATTGTATTTAGTTGCTACCGTTTCTAATAGCTACTCGCCAGCTAATCCAGGAGGTGAGTTAGCTAGCTAGCTTCGTGCTACACCCGGCACCGCCGAATACAAAAAGTAACCTACAATAACTACATACAACAAACTACCCACAACAGCCCACGATGCCTACCTATAATACCTAATAATATACAGCCCACGATGCCTACCTATAATACCTAACTACAATCTAAATACATAGTTTAAGCCTTACTCGACAAAGCCCAAGCTATGTATAAAGCCAAACTTACCCGACGCCAGCTGTTCTGGGTGGCAGACTGCAATCAGTAGCTGTAATTAAGTACAGCAGCTACCAACCACCTAACGTTAATGCCTCGGATAATGAGGTTAGAAAAACAGCTGAATGGTAGGCAGCTAGCTGGCTCAATCACAGGTACTCTTAAGCGTGAAATAACATTGGAAAACAACTAACCACAGTTGCTAAAAAAGTTACCAGTAGCTACCCGCTAGCTAGCTAGCTAGCTTTGTTGGCCCAAGTAGTGGGTAAGCTAGCCTCGTGCTTCGCCGGGGTCCGCCGAATACAATACTTACCTACAATAATTACCTACAATAACCTACACTAACTACCTAAGTACCTACCTATAATGCCTAACTACAATACCTATCTACAATCTAAATACATGGTTTAAGCTTTACTCAACACCATATAAGAAGCCAAGCTTACCTCCTGCTAGAGAAAAACACAACCTCTCCCGACCACCGACGTTCTAGGCGTCTGAGAGAGAGAGAGAGAGAGAGAGAGAGAGAGAGAGAGAGAGAGAGAGCGAGCGAGAGAGGAGAGAGAGAGAGAGAGAGAGAGAGAGAGAGAAGAGAGAGAGAGAGAGAGAGAGAGGAGACGAGAGAGAGAGAGAGAGAGAGAGGAGAGATAAGAGAGAGAGAGAGAGATAGAGAGAGAGAGAGAGAGAGAGAGAGAGGAGAGAGAGAGGGAGAGGGGTGGGTTGTTAGAGGAGGGAGAAACTTTCAATTAAGGAAGACAGATAATTTCAGAAACACTCTGCTGTCAAACGAATAGCTGACAAAGAAGCTGTTGTGGACCTGTGCTAGCTGGTAGTATAGTCAAGTAACTTTAACAGTATAGTAATGAAGATACTCCATGTTATCTCCTGCTGTCTCCTCTCAGGTGAGTTCTGTCTGCCTGCCTGTCTGTCTGTATCAGTTTCTATACTACTGTCTGGATCATATAGTACAGAAGGTATAAGATATGTATTTGTCTGTAAGGAGCCAGAAAGTTTTACAGTTCTGAGTAGGTTTGAAGTAAGATTTGTGCAGGATTAAAGTAAGAAAGGCAGGGTTAAAGGAAGATGTGCACGGTTAAAGTATGATTTGTAGATGGTTAAAGTAAGATTTGTGCAGGGCAAAGGAAGATTTGAGCAGGGTTAAAGTAAGATTTGTGCAGGGCAAAGGAAGATTTGAGCAGGTTAAAGTAAGATTTGTGCAGGGCAAAGTAAGATTTGAGCAGGTTAAAGTAAGATTTGTGCAGGGCAAAGGAAGATTTGAGCAGGTTAAAGTAAGTTTTATGCAGGGTTAAAGTAAGATTTGAGCAGGTTAAAGTATATCTCACAGGTCATCAGTTGTGACTGTACTGTGTGTTTCTGTTTGACAGCTCTGTGTGTTGTGGAGTCAGCTGTCATTAATGTGAAGGATGTGGTGGGAGGACAAGTCAATGTGTGCTGCTCATTCACATTGGCAGGGAACACCATCAAATACTTCTGCAAAGGGACATGTTCTGATGAAGATATTCTGGTTCAAACTAATGGGAGAAAGAATGTAACTCAAGGTAGATACAGTATAGATGACAACAGAGATGGAGTCTTCTATGTGACCATCAAGAACCTGAGGAAGTCAGACTCTGGGACCTACTGGTGTAGAGTGGTGAGATTTGGACTAGACTCATTCCAAGAGGTGCATCTCATAATTACAGATGGTAAGTGAATACTCCATGTAAATTGGTATCTGGTAATGAACTTCCTGACTTATATCCACTGACATAAAGTTGTTTCAGTATTGGTGTTTATATGTACTTTCTATTGACTCACAGCTCCTCCCACTCCTACACCATCACCTGTCACCTCCAGACCCCAGGTCTCCACAACCTTCCCAAACCTCTCCACAACATCCTCTAACCTCTCCACAACATTTCTGCCATCTGGAGACATCAGTGTTGGTCCTTCACAGAGAGCAGGTATGATGGACCTGCCCCTTGCCTTCATTCTATAACCTTCACACAACTTTAATATGCTGCTATATAATTATATCAGGCTTTCAGATGCTGTAGACAGAAACAACTATATCTGGTCATGCATTGGACAAATCCCACTACTCTATCTACTATATCTATCTATCTATCTATCTACTATCTACTCTATCTATCTATCTATCTATCTATCTAATCTATCTATCTATCTTCTATCTATCTATCTATCTATCTATCTATCTATCTATCTATCTATATCTATCTATCTATCTATCTATCTATCTATCTATCTATCTATCTATCTATTCTATCTATATCTATCTATCTATCTATCTATCTATCTATCTATCTATCTATCTATCTATCTATTATCTATCTATCTCTATCTATCATCTATCTATCTATCTATCTATCTATCTATCTATCTATCTATCTATCTATCTATCTATCTATCTATCTATATTGCTATCTATCTATCTATCTATCTATCTATCTATCTATCTATCTATCTATCTATCTATCTATCTATCTATCTATCTATCATTCTATCTATCATCTATCTATCTATCTATCTATCTATCTCTCTATCTATCTCTGTCTCTCTCTCTCTCTCTCTCTCTCTCTCTCGCTTCCTCTTTCTCTCTCAATTCAATTTCAATTTAAGGGCTTTATTGGCATGGGAAAACGTGGTTAACATTGCCAAAGCAAGTGAAGTAGATAGTAAACAAAAGTGAAATAAACAATAAATATAAACAGTAAACATTACACTCAGAAGTTTCAAAAGAATAAAGACATTTCAAATGTCATATATGTATATATACAGTGTTGTAACAATGTGCAAATAGTTAAAGTACAAATGGGAAAAATAAATAAACATAAATATGGGTTGTATTTACAATGGTGTTTGTTTTTCACTGGTTGCCTTTTTTCTTGTGGCAACAGGTCACAAAATCTTGCAGCTGTGATGGCACCAACACTGTGGTTTTTCACCCAGTAGATAAGGGAGTTTTCCCATCAAAAATGGGGTTGTTTTCGAATTCTTTGTGGATCGCTGTAATCTGAGGGAAATATGTGTCTCTAATATGGTCATACATTTGGCAGGAGGTTAGGAAGTGCAGCTCAGTTTTCCACCTCATTTTCCTGTGGGGCAGTATGCACATAGCCTGTCTTTCTCTTGAGAGCCAGGTCTGCCTACGGCGGCCTTTCTCAATAGCAAGGCTATGCTCACTGAGTCTGTACATAGTCAAAGCTTTCCTTAAGTTTGGGTCAGTCACAGTGGTCAGGTATCTCTCTCTCTCTCTCTCTCTCTCTCTCTCTCTCTCTCTCTCTCTCTCTCTCTCTCTCTCTCTCTCTCTCTCTCTCTCTCTCTCTCTCTCTCTCTCTCTTCTCTCTCTCTCTCTCTCTCTCTCTCTCTCTCTCTCTCTCTCTCTCTCTCTCTCCTCTCTCTCTCTCTCTCTCTCTCTCTCTCTCTCTCTCTCTCTCTCTCTCTCTCTCTCTCTCTCTCTCTCTCTCCTTTTCTCCCCCCACTCTCTCTCTCAAATCTCACTACTTCTCTCTCTCTCTCTCTCTCTCTCTCTCTCTCTCTCTCTCTCTCTCTCTCTCTCTCTCTCTCTCTCTCTCTCTCCTTTCTCCCCCCACTCTCTCTCTCAAATCTCACTACTTCTCTCTCTCTCTCTCTCTCTCTCTCTCTCTCTCTCTCTCTCTCTCTCTCTCTCTCTCTCTCTCTCTCTCTCTCTCTCTCTCCCTCTTTCTTCAACCCTCCCCCTCTCTAGATCTTCCATCCTTGGACTCTCCTGCAAGACAGAGTGAGAATGCTGTCAAGTTTTGTGTATACTGATGTAGTGACGGCCATGTTTTCCTGCTGATGATGTAGAGGCACACAGGAAGTCATGCACTGTTGCTATGGTTACTATGATCACTATCTAACTCAGTCTCTTCTTTCATCACACCTTTATTTTCTGTCTGTCTCTCTATATGTCTGTCTCTCTATATATGTCTGTCTTGCTATATGTCTGTCTGTCTGTATGTATGTCTCTCTCTCTCTCTCTCTCTCTATGAGTCTGTCTGTCTGTCACTCTATATGTCTGTCTGGCTGTCTGTTGGTCTGTCTGTCTGTCTGTCTGTCTGTCTGTCTGTCTGTCTGTCTGTCTGTCTGTCTGTCTGTCTGTCTGTCTGTCTGTCTGTCTGTCTGTCTGTCTGTCTGTCTGTCTGTCTTTCTGTCTGTCTGTCTGTCTGTCTGTCTGTCTGTCTGTCTGTCTGTCTGTCTGTCTGTCTGTCTGTCTGTATGTCTGTCTGTCTGTCTGTCTGTATGTCTATCTGTCTGTCTGTCTGTCTGTCTTCCTACCAGGTAAACCAGTGGTCATCATGGTGTGTGTGAGTCTGACTGTGTTGGTGGTGGGACTCATCCTGCTACTGATCTACAAATGGAGGAGAGACAGGAAATCATCAAGTGAGTAACCCTCAGATAAATGAATGTATGTACAATCATACACACACAAACACACACACACAAACATATATAAAAAACATGTGGGATTGGAAGTGATGCAGACAATTACATTGATGGAAGATACAATCTATCTGCAATATTAAGCTGATCTACCCCCAAAGAGAAAGAAAAAAAGAAAAAAGAAAAAAGAAAGAAAGACAAAAAAAATATAAAAACACACACATTACATTATATACATTAATATATAACTGACCCTGTATATAACAGGCCCTGTATATAACTGACCCTGTATATAGCTGACCCTGTATATAACTGACCCTGTATATAGCTGACCCTGTATATAACTGACCCTGTATATAGCTGACCCTGTATATAGCTGACCCTGTATATAACTGACCCTGTATATAACTGACCCTGTATATAACTGGCCCTGTATATAACTGACCCTGTATATAACTGACTGACCTGTATATAAACTGGCCCTGTATATAACTGACCCCTGTATATAACTGACCCTGTATATAACTGGCCCTGTATATAACTGACCCTGTATATAACTGGCCCTGTATATAACTGACCCTGTATATAACTGACCCTGTATATAACTGGCCCTGTATATAGCTGGCCCTGTATATAACTTACCCTGTAAATAGCTGACCCTGTATATAACTGACCCTGTACATAGCTGACCCTGTATATAACTGACCCTGTATATAACTGGCCCTGTATATAACTAACCCTGTATATAGCTGACCCTGTATATAACTGACCCTGTATATAACTGACCCTGTATATAACTGACCCTGTATATAACTGACCCTGTATATAACTGACCCTGTATATAACTGACCCTGTATATAACTGACCCTGTTATTACTTTTTTTGTAATGTTTTTGTTTGTTTTGCTATTTTGATTTTGAATACTGCGCTGTTGGGATGGGCTTGCAAGTTAAACATTTCACTGGACTTATGCTTGTGACAAATAAAACTTTAAAAACACTGCAATCATTGTTTATGATATGTTGTGTGTTTCACAGGGCCAGTCTCCAATCCAGATCCAGGAATCACAGGGTGTTTAAGAGAGGGAACCATCAACACAACAACCCAAGACTCCACCTACCAAACCCTCAATACAACAACCCAAGACTCCACCTACCAAACCCTCAACACAACAACCCCAGACTCCACCTACCAAACCCTCAACACAACAACGCAAGACTCCACCTACCAAACCCTCAACACAACAACCCAAGACTCCACCTACCAAACCCTCAATACAACAACCCAAGACTCCACCTACCAAACCCTCAACACAACAACCCAAGACTCCACCTACCAAACCCTCAACACAACAACCCAAGACTCCACCTACCAAACCCTCAATACAACAACCCAAGACTCCACCTACCAAACCCTCATCTAATAAACAACAGACCCAAACTAATGCTGTTTTCATATCACGTGGAAAACTCTGAAAATACTTCTAGTGAACTGGGAGCAACAAGTTGTGTGCGTTCACCTGCTGTGAACTCGAAAATAATGCTGATTGGCTAATATCAAATTAACTGCCTCTACCATGAAAAAAAAGTACATCTATCATGCTTGTAAACACATTATAATGTTAAAAACCATATAAATAGATTGTTTTATTATACATATTGTTTTGTTGTATTTAACTGCTGAAAATGCTGTTGTCAAGGTAATTTCCTTAGTATGTGACGTCAGTAGTCAGTATGTGGGTGAAGTCAGAGCTCAGAGATGATAGACAAGTTTCCCACTAGTAATTACCAGTTGGAGGGACGTTCAAGTGGAATGTTCTCAGTCGTATGCTAGTATTTACACATTTATGAGATGTTATGAACACTGCATTCACTTATGACAAAATTTGAGTCAGTAAAGTCTCTGTAACATTTGAATCATTTTTGTACCTATGAAAATGCATTTTGCACCATACTTTTTTCTCAATTAATGTAAATGTGGATCAATGAAATGTAAAACAAATATAATGAAATAGACTGACATATAATTTAACTGTATTGTCATCATCTCAGTTATGTGTCTCCTCTGCTGAAACAAACATGGTAACCTTAGTCTTCCAGTTGTTGACATGATGCTCCTATACTGTCCACGTCTAAGTGATGCGAGAGGGGAGAACAGGCCGTGGCTCGGGTGGCTGAGGTCCCTGATGGTCGTCTTGGTCTTCCTGCGACACCTGGTGTTGTAGGTGTCCTGGAGAGTAGGCAGTGTGCACCAACGGTATGTTCGGCTGAGTACCAACCTCTGTAGCGCCTTGCGGTCAGCCAGCGGTGGTGGAGTTGCCGTACCAGGCTGTGATTCAGCCCGACAGTATGCTCTCGATGGTGCGCCTGTAGAACACTGTGAGGTTCCACAATCAGCTACTTTATTTTGCTGATGTTGAGAGAGAGGATGTTTACCTGGCACCTGTTTACCTGGCACCACGCCCCCAGTTGCATAGGTAGGAGGTGAGTCCCAGGGCTGTGAGCTTTGTGTTGAGCTTAGAGGACACAATGGTATTGAAGGCTAAGCTGTTGTCGATGAACAGCATCCTCAAATATGTATTTATTTTTGTCCATGTGGGTGAGGGCAGTGTGAAGTGCAATGGCGGTTGCGTAATCCGTGGATCTGTCGGGCGGTAGGCAAATCGGAGAGGGTCGAGTGTGTCTGGGAAAGAGAAGGTGACGTGGTCTTTGACTAGCCTCTCGAAGCACGTCATGATGACGGAAGTGAGTGCTACGTGTCGGTAGTCATTCAGTTCAGGTACTTCCCCTTTCTTGGGCATGGGGATGATAGTGGACACCTTGAAGCAGGTGGGGATAATGGCCTGAGCTAGAGAGAGATGTCTGAAAACACAACAGCTAGCTGGACTTCACATGCTCTGAGGGCTCGGCTAGGGATTCTGTCTGGGCCGGCAGCCTTGCGAGGGTTAACACCTTTGAATGAGTTACGTATGTCCTCCGTGGAGAACGTAAGCACTTAGCCCTCATTGTCCTCAGGGGCTTGGATTTGTCATTATGCTCAAAGCCTGATAAAAAAGTGTTTAGCTTGTCCGGTATGGTGCCGTTGGTGTCTGCGACGTGACTGGCTTTCTTTTTGTAATCCGTCACCCCATACGCCTCGTGTCTCCATACGCCTCGTGTCTGTCCCACTGAACTGCTCCTCCACTCTGTCCCTATACTTGTATCTCGCCGTCTTGATCGATCTGCGTAGATCGAATTTGTACTGTTTAATCATAGAATTGTCCCCGGTCACCTTGACATGTATATAAGCAGCTTCTCTCTCCTTATATTATTTGATTTATAGTGTGTTTACCAGAGACAATGTAAAGAACAACAACGTTTGGATACAGGGCAAGGACTAGATAAAGTCTCTTTTACCTGGTTATTTTCCTTATTGTAGTCTACTACTTTCACCACTTGTTTATTACACTACCTTAATCACTCAGTTTAGCACATGGCCTCACACGAATACTTAAAGAGATGGGTGGGGCTAAGGCTTAAGAAGATGTGAATGATGCTGAATGGCGTACTCAAAAAAGAGCTCTCGAGTGAGTATGAAAAACGTTGGGGATTTTCTGGTACTGGTCTACAAGGTGGAACAACAAGTTTACTACATTTCAAATTAGCATAACTTTCCCATGTTTCCTCCAACTGCAGTGCATGATATACCATTTTGATGCGCTGCGTCTGTACTTTTATAAAACGTATAACAACAACAAAAAACTATCTTTGATATGGTACATAAGAGTCAAATGGGAAATGTAGTCATATTTAGACATAAATCATTTATGTTCTTACATTTATTTAGTCATTAATTATTTACATTTACATTTTAGTCATTTAGCAGACGCTCTTATCCAGAGCGACTTACAGTTAGTGCATACATTATTATTTTTTATTTTTTTCATACCCACAACCCTGGCGTTGCAAACGCCATGCTCTACCAACTGAGCTACATCCCTGCCGGCCATTCCCTCCCCTACCCTGGACAACGCTGGGCCAATTGTGCGCCGCCCCATGGGTCTCCCGGTCGCGACAGAGCCTGGATTTATGTCAGTGTATTTATCATTGTTCACAGCATCATAGTCTGTGTCTTGCATTAAACATTTCTAGAACATTTAATACTGCTTGGTTACAAAAACCTGAATACCATTTTTTTTGTGCAGATCTTGGGCTTGCACTGTAATGGCATTTTAACTTTTTGTGTCTCCTTCTTATTCATTATTATATAAATAGCTACCATTATTTTTCCCTCCACGTTGTTTGCTCAATCTTCTCAATTGAAATCTCAGTCTTGAATTCTATAAACACAACTGTTTGGAACTGAATTAATCAGAGATTCATGTGTCGTATTGTTACAAAGAAACGTGGTTGAATGGTTTAAAAAAATCACGCGTTCACACGTTTAAGTCAACTTTAAGTAAAAAAATATATATCATCAAATAAATCAGACGTTCAACGGTTCATTTCTGGCATTTGTCCCCCCTCATACCTCCCTGTATTCCAGGTACCTCAGTGGTGATCATTGTGTGCTTCTACACCTGCATTACTAGCTGTTTGGGGTTTTAGGCTGGGTTTCTGTACAGCACTTCGAGATATTAGCTGATGTATGAAGGGCTATATAAAATAAAATTGATTGATTGATTGATTGTGTGTGTGAGTCTGGCTGTGCTGGTGGTTGTTGTCATCCTCCTCATATTCTACAGGTTCTGGCAGAGCAACAAGGCTCTAGGTGAGATACCATCAAACACACACACACACACACACACACACACACACACACACTCGTCCACTCACGCACGCATACTCACATCACGTTCACACACACACACATGCGCACGCACACACACACACAAAGTTATAATATATGTTATGTTATCCACACGGTCATTCTTTAACAGGCCTGATGCAGGAAGCACTGGAGAGGTGAGAGAGAGAGAGAGAGAGATGAGAGAGAGAGAGAGAGAGAGAGAGAGAGAGAGAGAGAGAGAGAGAGAGAGAGAGAGAGAGAGAGAGAGAGAGAGAGAGAGAGAGAGAGAGAGAGAGAGAGAGAGAGAGACCGAGTGTGTGTGTGCATGCATGCGTTCGCGCATGCGTGTGTGTGTGTGTGTACGTCTGTGTACACGTGTGTGTGTGTGTGTGCATGCGTGTGTTTGTGTGTGTGTGTTTGTGTGTGTATGCCTGTGTGTGTGTATACGTGTGTGTGTGTCTGTACGTGTGTGTATGTGTCTGTGTGCACATCTGTGTCTTTCTTCACCTAATGATTCTCCTCACTGTCTAACATGTTGATGATGAGGAGGATGGTGAGGATGAAGAAAATAGAACTTCTACCCAGAATGCAGTGGACCCTCACCCTGTGTCCAACGCTGACCCAGAATGCATTGCTCATGACCCCGCCCTATACCAATCAGCCTATCAGGCGCTGGACCACAAAGCAGAGATGTCTACCAGAGAATTAACAATGTCACAGCCTGACTCTGAATTGACTCTGTAGCACTAATTAAAGTCTAATATGTAATGAAGTTCTAATATGTAATTCTATGCTCTGTATTCTGAAGAGAAGAGGTCGTCTGATCGTCTGGTTTTGATCCACAAGTGTCATCGTTACCAGAGCTGGGGTCCAATTGAATTTATAACAATAATCACAACTCAATTTATCATTGATGACCATCATTTTCCATGTAGACTTCTCAATCCATGAATGGAATTTCACTTCACTTCCTGAATTGACCTAGTTAGAATAACTGTAACATCGTCCCCAGGATCAATAGAGAGAGAAAGAACCGGCTGGTTGTCAAGATTATAGTATATTTATCCATCAGTACTGATAATATTCTGTAGGGGGCGATGTGGAGGTCGTTCTATTGGTTTACTGAGATCTCAGTTGCTTGTCTGTTATGTGATGACATCATTCATTAAGGAGGAGTTTGGTTGTTGAGGAGGGATGTTTCTTCTGTTCAGAAACTCATCTGTTGAGTTGATCATTTACAAAGACTGTATTTGGATCAATGAAATGTCATAGAAAAGTAATAAAATATATTGATGTATACTTTAACTGTATTGTCATCATCTCAACAATGTGTTCCTCCTCTGCTGAAACAAACATGGTAACTAGAACAGAGAAGTTGACAGTTTTAACACTTAGTCACCACAGCTAGCTGAGTTGTCTTGTGGTTTAGAAGTCTAACCTTCGGCCGGTTTGAACCAGTTTCACTCTGCAGCACATATAGACCTGCAGACACTGAGGTCACTACAGAGAAATCATCAGGATATGTAGGCTAATGCCATCCCCTCCCACCACCACCATCACTACCTCAATCTCTCTGACATGCTTTGGCAATGTAAACATATGTATCCAATGCCAATAAAGCCTTTGAATTTAATTTAATTGAGAGAGGGAGAGAGGGAGAGGGAGAGGGAGAGAGGGAGAGGGAGAGGGAGAGGGAGAGGGAGAGAGGGAGAGAGAGAGAGAGAGAGAGAGAGAGAGAGAGAGAGAGAGAGAGAGAGAGAGAGAGAGAGAGAGAGAGAGAGAGAGAGAGAGAGAGAGAGAGAGAGGTTGATAAACTCCCTTATCTACTGGGTGAAAAACCACAGTGTGCCATCACAGCTGCAAGATTTGTGACCTGTTGCCACAAGAAAAGGGCAACCAGTGAAGAACAAACACCATTGTAAATACAACCCATATTTATGTTTATTTATTTTCCCATTAGTACTTTAACTATTTGCACATTGTTACAACACTGTATATATACATAATATGACATTTGAAATGTCTTTATTCTTTTGAAACTTCTGAGTGTAATGTTTACTGTTAATATTATTGTTTATTTCACTTTTGTTTACTATCTACTTCACTTGCTTTGGCAATGTTAACACCACGTTTCCCATGCCAATAAAGCCCTTAAATTGAATTGAATTGAATTGAATTGAGAGAGAGAGAGAGAGAGAGAGAGAGAGAGAGAGAGAGAGATAGATAGATAGATAGATAGATAGATAGATAGATAGATAGATAGATAGATAGATAGATAGATAGATAGATAGATAGATAGATAGATAGATAGATAGATAGATAGAGAATAGATAGATAGATGATAGATAGATAGATAGATAGATAGATAGATAGATAGATAGATAGATAGATAGATAGATAGATAGATAGATAGATAGATAGAGATAGATAGATAGATAGATAGATAGATAGATAGATAGATAGATAGATAGATAGATAGATAGATAGATAGATAGATAGATAGATAGATAGATAGATAGATAGATAGATAGATAGATAGATAGATAGATAGATAGATAGATAGATAGATAGATAGATAGATGATAGTGGGGTGAGGTGTCTCCCCCTCTCTCTAGATTCTCCTACATTGGACTCTCCCGGTGCAGGACAGAGTCAGAGTGCTGGTATGTTTCATGTCTACTGACTTCAGTGGTGGCAGAAGTCTCAGAAGTGAGAACTGATGCGTATAATCAGATTTAGCTAACAGCTCATTTACATCTGTCCCAGGGAAGACTTGAGGCCATGTAGATGCGAGTCTCTCAGAGGCCCACAGGAGTGATGCAAACATTTGAGGTTTTGTGGAGAGCTACTGCTGACAACATGGCCTCTGTTGCTATGGTTACTATGATCACTGACTTACTCAGACCTTTGTTATCTATCCTCTCTGTCTGTATGTCTGTCTTTTTGTCTGTCTGTCTGTCTTAATCAGACATTCATGTGTTGAATTGTTATAAAGAAACTTAGTTGAATGATTTAAAAAAATCACACATTCACACGTTTAAGTCAACTTTAAGTAAAAAATATATATCATCAAATAAATCAGACGTTCAACGGTTCATTTCTGGCATTTGTCCCCCCTCATACCTCCCTGTATTCCAGGTACCTCAGTGGTGATCATTGTGTGTGTGAGTCTGGCTGTGCTGGTGGTTGTTGTCACCCTCCTCATATTCTACAGGTTCTGGCAGAGCAACAAGGCTCTAGGTGGGATACCATCAAACACACACACACACACACACACGTCCACTCACGCATGCATACTCACATCACGTTCACACACACATGCGCAGGCACACACACACATGCGCACGTTCGAACTTGCACACACATTACATTACATTACATTCTAATATGTAATTATATGCTCTGTATTCTGAAGAGAAGAGGTCGTCTGATCGTCTGGTTTTGATACACAAGTGTTATCGTTACCAGAGCTGGGGTCCAATTGAATTTATAACAATAATCACAACTCAATTTATCATTGATGACCATCATTTACCATGTAGACTTTTCAATCCATTAATGGAATTTCACTTACATAACCGTAACCTCGTCCCCAGGCTCAATAGAGAGCGAAAGAACCGTCTGGTTGTCGAGATTATAGGATATTTATTCATCAGTACTGATAACATTCTGTAGGGGGCGATGTGGAGGTCGTTCTATTTGTTGACTGAGATCTCAGTTGCTTGTCTGTTATGTGATGACATCATTCATTAAGGGGGAGTTGGGTTGTAGAGGAGGGATGTTTCTTCTGTTCAGAAACTCATCTGTTGAGTTTATCATTTACAAAGACTGTATTTGGATCAATGAAATGTCATAGAAAAGTAATTCAAGAGATTTATGTATATTTTAACTATATTGTCATCATCTCAACAATGTGTTCCCCTCTGCTGAAACAAACGTGGTAACTTTAGAAAAGAGAAGTTGACAGTTTTAACACAAGTCTAACATCCGGCCGTATTGAACAAGTTTCTCTCAGCAGGACATATAGACCTGTAGACGCTGAGGTCACTACAGAGAAATTAGGATGTCTCAGCTAATGTCCACCCACTCTACCACCACCATCACTATCTCAATCTCTCTGACATGCATTTTATACTGTTTATTTCACTTTTGTTTATTATCTATTTCACTTGCTTTCGCAATGGAAACATATGTTTCCCATGCTAATAAAGCCCTTTGAATTGAATTGAGAGAGAGAGAGAGAGAGAGAGAGAGAGAGAGAGAGAGATATATATATATATATATATATATATATAGAGAGAGAGAGAGAGAGAGAGAGAGAGAGAGAGATAGAGAGAGAGAGAGAGAGAGAGAGAGAGAGAGAGAGAGAGAGAGAGAGAGAGAGAGAGAGAGAGAGAGAGAGAGAGAGAGGAGAGGGGTAGGTTGTTAGAGGAGGGAGGAGCTTCAACTAAGGAAGACAGATCATTTCAGAAACACCCTGCTGTCAAACGAATAGCTGACAGAGAAGCTGTTGTGGACCTGTGCTAGCTGGTAGTATAGTCAAGTAACTTTAACAGTATAGAAACTGTGATAGTAAAGTAACTTCTACGGTATAGTAATTGAGGATTAACTGTCCAGAATGAAGATACTCCATGTTGTCTCCTGCTGTCTTCTCTCAGGTGAGCTCTGTCTGTCTGTATCAGTTTCTATACTACTGTCTGGAATATATAGTACAGAAGGAATAAAAAATGTACTTGTCTATAAGGTTTTACAGTTCTGAGTTTGTTTTTCACATGTACCTTATGATAATGCACTGAACTTAGAATGCTTAATATGTTGGTCTTTTACCTTGGTTTATGCAGGGTTAAAGTAAGATTATGCAGGGTTAAAGGAAGATGTGCATGCTTCAAGTATGATTTGTGCAGGGATAAAGTAAGTTTTATGCAGGGTTAAAGTAAGATTTGAGCAGGTTAAAATATATCTCACAGGTCATCAGTTGTGACTGTACTGTGTGTTTCTGTTTGACAGCTCTGTGTGTTGTGGAGTCAGCTGTCATGAATGTGAAGGATGTGGTGGGAGGACAAGTCATGTTCGGCTGCTCATTCACATTGGCAGGGAACAACATCAAATACTTCTGCAAGGGGACATGTTCTGGTAAAGATATTCTGGTTCAAACTAATGGGAGAAAGAATGTCTCTCAAGGTAGATACAGTATAGATGACAACATATATGGAGTCTTCTATGTGACCATCAAGAACCTGAGGAAGCCAGACTCTGGGACCTACTGGTGTGGAGTGGGGACCGAACTATAAAGGACACATACCAAGAGGTGTATCTCACAGTTACAGATGGTAAGTGAAAACTACATATAAATTGATATCTAGTAATGAACTTCCTGACTTATATCCACTGACATAAAGTTGTTTCAGTATTGGTGTTTATATGTACTTTCTACTGACTCACAGCTCCTCCCACTCTACACCGTCACCTGTCACCTCCAGACCCCATGTCTCCACAATCCTCCCAAACCTCTCTGCATTATCCCCAAACACCTCCACAATCCTCCCTAACCTCTCTACAACGTTTCTGACATCTGGAGATATCAGTGGTCACTTTTTCATCAAGAACAGGTATGATGAATCTCTCATCTCAGACATTACAACCTAACAAGCTGTGATATTAAATGCTTCTAATTCTGGAGGAAATCAATTGTAAACTGTTCATTCTTTCGGACAAATTCTCTCTCTCTCTCTCTCTCTCTCTCTCTCTCTCTCTCTCTCTCTCTCTCTCTCTCTCTCTCTCTCTCCTCTCTCTCTCTCTCTCTCTCTCTCTGTCTGTCTGTGTTTTGTCTGCCTGTCTGTCTGTCTGTCTGTCTGTCTGTATGTCTTTCTGTCTGTCTGTCTGTCACCTGACAGACCCTACCAACCAACTGACCGACCAAGCAACTGACCAATCTTCCAACCTACCTTACTTTACTTTATTAACTGACCTATCCACCAGTCTACCGACCAACCCACCAGATGACCCTGGTAACGATCCATCAGTCTGATATCTATAGCCTGTAAAGCATAGGGTTGAGTTATTCTGGTCATTTCTGGAAAACCTGGAAGATTGGGGAAAGTTACTGAAATGTTGTAACCCTGATAAAGTCTCTCCTCCTGTCTGTGGTCAGGTCTGATGGTATCTATGATATAACAGTACTCTGTAAAGTCTCTCCTCCTGTCTCTGGTCAGGTCTGATGGTATCTATGATATATACAGTACTCTGTAAGTCTCTCTCTCCTGTCTGTGGTCAGGTCTGATGGGTATCTATGATATATACAGTACTCTGTAAAGTCTCTCCTCCTGTCTGTGGTCAGGTTCTGATGGTATCTATGATATATACATTACTCTGTAAAGTCTCTCCTCCTGTCTGTGGTCAGGTCTGATGGTATCTATGATATATACAGTACTCTGTAAAGTCTCTCCTCCTGTCTGTGGTCAGGTCTGATGGTATCTATGATATATACAGTACTCTGTAAAGTCTCTCCTACTGTCTGTGGTCAGGTATGATGGAGTGGACCAGTGTTGGTCTGGTAGTCATGGTGACAGTGTTAGGACTGGTCCTGCTCCTGTTCTCCAGGACAGAGGAGAGGAACCAGGAGAACACCACCACCACCACCAGTCTCCTCCAACACACAACCTGACCCTACTGGAGAGGTGAGAGATACAAGGGCGTGTTTGTGTGTGTGTGTGTATATATGTGTGTGTGTGTGTGTGTTTGTGTGTGTGTGTGTGTGTGTGTGTGTGTGTGTGTGTGTGTGTGTGTGTGTGTGTGTGTGTGTGTGTGTGTGTGTGTGTGTTTGTGTGTGTGTCCTCTAGTGGATTTCTACTGTAATCTGTTATCATTCCTCAATCTGTCAACATGAAGAAGTTGCTGCAAACATCAATTGTAAGTTAGACAAGTCAATTTCAACAGATAATGGATTCTCAGACTCAAAGGCTGCGTTAACACAGGCAGCCCAATTCTGATCTTAATAATTGGTCTTTTGACCAATCAGATTAGATATGTTGCCAATAATTGGTGTCTGTGTAAATGCAGCCATATTAACCATATAGTTCTTCATTGACATTGTTTGGTTTGCACCTTGACTACGTTGGTTGAGGGCCCTCCACTTCTTTTCATATCTGACCATGTAGTTGTTGTCATTGGCTCTCTATGCAGGTTGACTGTGTGTATGAGGAGATCAGAGAGGCAGACAGACAGACAGACACACTTCCTGTGGTCCTCTCTTCAGTCTACCCTACTGTCAACTCGCCTACCAACTTTTTCAACCTACACTGCTGGTCAAGACTCTACAACCTACCTGCTGGCCACGCCTCTGCAACCTACACTGCTGGCCAAGCATCTACAACATACCCTGCTAGCTCCGCCACAGGTATTCTACAGATTGATGGGTAACTGTATACGTGGGTGTGTTGAAAAGTGGCCGTTGCCAAATAAGTGGGAGGAGCAACATAAGTGGGTGTTTGGAAACCTAACAGTAATTGGGCAGTTTGGTTTCCACTCAAAATCGATATGTGTGGCTGCTTGCTTTTTCCTTGTATATTTTTGCTAACCCTAACCCGTTTCCTAACCTTAACCTCCTTCTCCCTAACCTACTAGGTTAGTTCTCCTAAGCTGCCATGTTAGTTATCCTAACCGACAAATTTAATTATCCTAACCTGCTATTTTATTTATTGTAACCTGCCACGTTAGTTTTCCTAACCTGCCTTTTTTAATTATCCTAACCTGCCACCTTAATTCTCCTAACTTGCCACGTTAATTATTCTAACCTCTCACGTTAATTATCCTAACCTGCCACGTTAATTATCCTAACATCCCACGGTAAATATCATAAAAAACTGCCTAACCGTCCTCGCTAAAATGCTACAAGGAAACAGCAAGCAGCCAAAACAGTCTTGAGTGGCAACCAATCTTCCCAATTAGCTGTTATGTTTCCATACACCCACTTATGTTAATCCTAACACTTATATCGCAATGCCAACTTTCACCACACTCTCCACATATGGGGTTACCATACTGATTTCCACACTGTGACATGCTAATGCTTCCCCAAAGATGATATAAATCCAAGCTATACTACTGCAGATCATCCAGCTTCTCTCATCTACTCCAATGTGAATCTACCCAAAGATTCTAGAGTCTCTTCAAGCCCTCCAACAGCCAGTGGAACCCAGGATGATTCCATCTATTCTACAGCCCAGCTACCCAAAGATACTGTAGAAGCTACAAGATACCCTGCTGTACACCTCTCTAAAGACACTCCAGAAGACGCCATCTACTCTACAGCCCAGCTACCCAAAATAATGTAGGACTATATAATCTATACAAGGGATACGTCTCAAATGACACTCTATTACCTATCCCCCATATGGCCCTGGTCAAAGGCAGTGCTCTATAGAGAACAAGGTGCCATTTGGGATGAAGGGAAGCTCCCTGTAGAGAGATGAAGGGTTGTCACCACAGAGCCGCCATCTTGAATGAAATGAAAAAAAACCAATCCCTTTCATGTTTCAAATCCTCATTGACATATTGTATTAAAACAGCTAATGTGGTTTTACTGTATATAATGTATGTAAAATATGAACATCTGGCTTTTAAAATCACTTTTATCTCCAGATTTGTTAAAGTCAACCAACATTATTGTAAATATTTGTGTAAATATGAACTAATGGTGTTTAGTTAATAATTTTGGCTTCATTTGGCGGTTATAATAATTAAGACAGTTAATACCACAATAGTCAGTTGTACCTTTGAGATTTACATATCTATTATATATGTACATAGACTGTGCCTTTTAACTTTTAAATATTTCAATAAAAATTATCAAAATGTTTAAAACAGTGTGAATATCGGGACTATTAGTGTTTGTGTTGTGTTGTGTGTGTGTGTGTTGTGTGGTGTGTGTGTGTGTGTGTGTGTGTGTGTGTTGTGTGTGTGTTTGCACGCAGGCAGGCACACACACACATACACACACTGAAAAGCCAGTATGGTACTATGGGGTCAGGTCCTGGGGATGGTGGTGTCTGTGTTGGTCCTCATTCTCATCATATTCATCAGACAAAGGACCATAACAAAAGATAACTACTGGTGTGAGACACACACATGTTTTGTTTTACTATCCTTGTGGGGACCAAACAATTGATTCCCATTCAAAATCCATTTTCCCTAACCTTAACCTAAACCCTAATCGAACCCTTAACCTAATTCTAAAAACTTAACCCTAAACCTAAACCTTCACCTTAACATTTCCCCCAAACCCATCTAACCCTAACCCAAACGCCTAACCCTAAACCTAACACTAATCCTAATTGTAACACTAACCCTAATTTTCTAACCCGAAAACCCTAAACAACCCTAAGCCTGAAATAGCCTTTTCATTTTGGGGATGAATGTCCCAACTTGTCCATATTTTCCTTGTTTTACTATCGTTGGAGGGCTTCTTGGTCCCCACAAGGATAAAGAAAAACCAAACAAACACACACCAAACACACAGACACACAGACACACACACACACTTAAAAAACAAAAAAAAAGAAAAATGGTTACAGAGTGTTGTTGCCATTAACCGAAAGGTTGCTGCAGTTCTAATCCAGAGCAGAATATGTGAAAAATTTGTCGATGTGCCC
>CM072244.1:29346172-29387232 GCA_036851935.1 Coregonus suidteri | reverse complement strand
GCCCAGCATGTCATTACTTCTATCACAGATTAATATTGATAAGGAAAGATACTTGGGCTAAGCTGTGTACATAACTGAACACATTTCAATGTAATTTGCTCCACAGTGTCCCCCCCCCCCCCAATATGCTCTTTTAACATTTCTGATAAGTAAATAAATAGCTAGTAAAAAATATATGTTTTCTTACCCTTGATGTGTGAGACTGGTTTGTTGGGCCTGTGGTTTCCACTCTGCATAAATAACAAAGAGAATGTTGCTTAGGATTCAAATATGTATACCAATCATTAACCAATCACTTGGATGTGTTATGGAAGCTATTAATATGCCATTTAGCAGACGCTTTTATCCAAAGCGACTTACAGTCATGCGTGCATACATTGTGTATTGTAACAATAAAACAGTCTAACTGAATTTATTTTGCTCATGTGATCACAAACAACTCTGTAAAACCTTATGAAACTAATTAATGTACTAATGATTTGAAGTTGGACAAAAAAAAAAGAGAATCATATATTTTAACTTATCTTATAATAATAACAACTTATAAATTGGCCCATTTTAACATAAAATCGTTTCAAATTACAATGCTAAATATTCAGATTTTTATTATTTTTGCCCAATGACTGTATATAAGAAATGGACAAAGCCGTGGATCTTTACATACAGTACCAGTCAAAGGTTTGGACACACCTACTCATTCCAGGGCTTTCTTTATTTTTACTATTTTCTACTTTGTAGAGTAATAGTGAAGACAAACAAAACTAATGAAATTACACATATGGAATCATGTAGTAACCAAAAAAGTGTTTAACAAATCAAATTATATTTTATATTTGAGATTCTTCAAAGTAGCCACCCTTTGCCTTGATGACAGCTTTGCACACTCTTGGCATTCTCTCAAACCAGCATCATGAGGTACAGTGAGGGAAAAAAAGTATTTGATCCCCTGCTGATTTTGTACGTTTTGCCCACTGACAAAGAAATGATCAGTCTATAATTTTAATGGTAGGTTTATTTGAACAGTGAGAGACAGAATAACAACAAAAAAATCCAGAAAAACGCATATCAAAAATGTTATAAAATTGACTTGCATTTTAATGAGGGAAATAAGTATTTGACCCCCTCTCAATCAGAAAGATTTCTGGCTCCCAGGTGTCTTTTATACAGGTAACGAGCTGAGATTAGGAGCACACTCTTAAAGGGAGTGCTCCTAATCTCAGTTTTGTTACCTGTATGAAAGACACCTGTCCACAGAAGCAATCAATCAGATTCCAAAACTCTCCACCCATGGCCAAGACCAAAGAGGCTCTCCAAGGATGTCAGGGGACAAGATTGTAGACCTACACAAGGCTGGAATGGGCTACAAGACCATCGCCAAGCAGCTTGGTGAGAAGGTGACAACAGTTGGTGCGATTATTCGCAAAACTGGAAAAGAAACACAAAATAATCTGTCAATCTCCCTTGGCCTGGGGCTCCATGCAAGATCTCACCTAGTGGAGTTGCAATGATCATGAGAACGGTGAGGAATCTGCCCAGAACTACACGGGAGGATCTTGTCAATGATCTCAAGGCAGCTGGGACCATAGTCACCAAGAAAACAATTGGTAACACACTACACCGTGAAGGACTGAAATCCTGCAGCGCCCGCAAGGTCCCCCTGCTCAAGAAAGCACATATACATGCCCATCTGAAGTTTGCCAATGAACATCTGAATGATTCAGAGGAGAACTGGGTGAAAGTGTTGTGGTCAGATGAGACCAAAATGGAGCTCTTTGGCATCAACTCAACTTGCCGTGTTTGGAGGAGGAGGAATGCTGCCTATGACCCCAAGAACACCATCCCCACCGTCAAACATGGAGGTGGAAACATTATGCTTTGGGGTGTGTTTTTCTGCTAAGGGACAGGACAACTTAACCGCATCAAAGGGATGATGGACGGGGCCATGTACCGTCAAATCTTGGGTGAGAACCTCCTTCCCTCAGCCAGGGCATTGAAAATGGGTCGTGAATGGGTATTCCAGCATGACAATGACCCAAAACACATGGCCAAGACAACAAAGGAGTGGCTCAAGAAGAAGCACATTAAGGTCCTGGAGTGGCCTAGCCAGTCTCCAGACCTTAATCCCATAGAAAATCTGTGGAGGGAGCTGAAGGTTCGAGTTGCCAAACGTCAGCCTCGAAACCTTAATGACTTGGAGAAGAGCTGCAAAGAGGAGTGGGACAAAATCCCTCCTGAGATGTGTGCAAACCTGGTGGCCAACTACAAGAAACGTCTGACCTCTGATTGCCAACAAGGGTTTTGCCACCAAGTACTAAGTCATGCTTTGCAGAGGGGTCAAATACTTATTTCTCTTATTAAATTGCAAATCAATTTATAACATTTTTTATATGCGTTTTTCTGGATGTTTTGGTTGTTATTCGGTCTCTCACTGTTCAAATAAACCTACCATTAAAATTATAGACTGATCATTTATTTGTCAGTGGGCAAACGTACAAAATCAGCAGGGGATCAAAATACTTTTTTCCATCACTGTAGTCACCTGGAATGAATTTCAATAAACAGGTGTGCCTTGTTAAAAGTTAATTTGTGGAAATTATTTTCTTCTTAACGTGTTTGAGCCAATCAGTTGTGTTGTGAGAAGGTAGGGGTGGTATACAGAAAGATAGCCCTATTTGGTTAAAAGTCCATATAATGGCAATAACAGCTCAAATAAGCAAAAGAGAAATGACAAGTCCATCATTACTTTAAGATATGAAGGTCAGTCAACTGGAACATTTCAAGAACTTGAAAGTTTCTTCATGTGCAGTCGCTGCAAAAACCATCAAGCGCTATGATGAAAACTGGCTCTCATGAGGACCGCCACAGGAAAGGAAGACCCAGAGTTACCTCTGCTACTGAGGATAAGTTCATTAGAGTTACCAGCCTCAGAAATTGCAGCCCAAATAAATGCTTCACAGAGTTCAAGTCACAGACACATCTCAACATCAACTGTTCAGAGCGTGACTGCGTGAAATCAGGCCTTCATGGTCGAATTGCTGCAAAGAAACCACTACTAAAGGACACCAATAATAAGAAGAGACTTGCTTGGGCCAAGAAACACAAGCAATGGACATTAGACAGGTGGAAATCTGTCCCTTTGGTCTGATGAGTCCAAATTTGAGATTTTTGGTTCCAACCGCCGTGTCTTTGTGAGACGCAGAGTAGGTGAATGGATGATCTCTGCATGTGTAGTTCCCACCGTGTAAGCATGGAGGAGGAGGTGTGATGGTGCTTTGCCTGGTGACAGGGTCTGTGATTTATTTAGAATTCAAGGCACACTTAGCCAGCATGGCTACCACAGCATTCTGCAGCGATATGCCATCCCATCTGGTTTGCGCTTAGTGGGACTATCATTTGTTTTTTCAACAGGACAATGACCCAACACACCTCCAGGCTGTGTAAGGGCTATTTGACCAAGAAAGGAGATGTGATGGAGTTCTGCATCAGATGACCTGGCCTCCACAATCCCCCCGACCTCAAACCAACTGAGATGGTTTGGGATAAGTTGGACCGCAGAGTGATGGAAAAGCAGCCAACAAGTGCTCAGCATATGTGGGGTAACTCCTTCAAGACTGTTGGAAAAGCATTCCAGGTGAAGCTGGTTTGAGAGACTGCCAAGAGTGTATCAAAGCTGTCATCAAGGCAAAGGGTGGCTACTTTGAAGAATCTCAAATATCAAATATATTTTGTTTTAACACTTTTTTGGTTACTACATGATTCCATATGTGTTATTTCAAAGTTTGATGTCTTCACTATTATTCTACAATGTCGAAAATAGTAAAAATAAAGAAAAACCCTTGAATGAGTAGGTGTGTCCAAACTTTTGACTGGTACTGTATGTAAAGACTCAACGGCGCATTTGAAGCCAAGGAAAGTCGGGTTAAAATGGCGTCTCATGGAAACATAACATGCGCAGTCAAAGATGCTGGATAAATTAAGATAGTTCACTGAGGCTTTCTACCTTTGAAAAACATGGTCAGTTCGGGTCTACTTAACTGGGTGTGTCTCCCATAGACACCAATAGTAGCTGGGTCTGGTCTACTTAGTTCATTGGGGTTTCATTGAACCAAAAAAATCAACCCCCCCACAAAAAACAGGGAGTGGTCTTGTCTCGCTTCCTCTTCAGTCTCTGGCGCAGTTTGAGCTACTTCCAGGAAGTGACATTGCAGGCGTAGCTCAGTGCTGCCCCCCTCTGGAGTATCTCAATTTTGAAGGCCAACCGGCATTCTGCAGGCTGCCATTATCCTTATTTAGCAACTAAATTATCCTTATAACTTATTCTGTTTGCGATTTTAAAATAATCGATTGAAGGAAATACATCTGGTGTATTAGAAACAATTATGGGTTCCATTATTGTCTTCAATTTATTTATTTACTTACACGAAGATTGCCATTTCCCCATCCACTATAACGGGAGATTCTGTTTTCTGCAAACAATGCCTGCAGGTACCGCGGTCGGACTTGAACTTCATGGCTTTCAATGAGAAGGGGCAGTCGTTCTCCACTAATTTTACCTACATTTAACTAGACGGGTATCCTACGAAGCAAGCTAGATCTACTCATGGTTTTTCTAAAAGCTAACCAGCTTCAATTAGCTTCACATCCCAGCTCAGGCTTTCATCCGTACTACGACGGTGGATACTGCTCATCCGGCTGTCGCTAACTCTAGCAGGCTTGGAACTACACGTGCATGTGTCATGTGTCTGGTTGAAAGCCAAACTCTTCATTGAGACAATGTTGAAACCATAAATCCATGGGTGAGTCAGTGCCCACATTTTTCATTTGTGCGAAATCAAAATGAAGGAAAAGTTATCTTGCAAATTCAGCAGGCTACAGTGTGAAAGATGCTTTTAGAAACGCAGTCTTTGTCTTATTATTTATTGTTAATGCCGTCTTTGGTGTGCTTATCAATGTACGAGGAACTTTTTCTTCACTCTTATCGATAAAATAATTGTACTAAGTCATACAACATTTGTACTGTGCGTGAAGTTTCAACTGCATTCTGTCCTTACTACATAATGTGATAGGTATATTACAATTGTACTATTTTTTAACACAAAAAACATTTGATTAATAAAATATTTAATCAGTCGTCTTCCTCAAATAAAAAGGATGATGACGCAATCTTTACAAGAGGGAGGGAATCTAATTGAATTGGTCCTCAACTCGTGGCTCAGTCATTTCATTCAGCGTATGTGTAGTTAGCCGTGAGTTGGCCTGCCCCGAAGCAGGTTAGTTCTGAAAGATTTGTTACCATAGAAATGTACCAGGCTAAAGGTGAGTGGTTATACTACGTTGAACTCAGAATTGACCAAAGTTACCCCGCTAACTCCTCAAACCAGGTACGTAGGATACCTCTCAGGTAAAGGGGCAATCTGCAGTTCAAACAACAACAAAGTGGACATCCAGCCACAGCTGAGAGATGGGGCTGGAGAAATGTAACTACTCTCAAATTCATAGACAGAGGAGAGCTATGGATGCAAGGACTGATCAGCCATGAGATCAAAACTATAATTGTAAAAAAAATGTTGAGGCAGTGTTTGTTTACGAAATATGGAGTAAAACAAGCGTATATTTTGGGTTGCCAGGGACAGTTACACTAAGCTCACAAGGCATTTATAAGTTATATTCTTCAAGAATAAAAGGGTTTATATCATTAATTTGAATTTATAAAAATGTATGTAGCAATCACAGGTTGCCCATTTAAGTAACTAGAACATTCTCTTCTATAATAACAAGCTGAAAACCAAAAAAAACTGCACACTTTGAACCAATTGTAAAGTCTTCACCTGGTGTAAATCTGGCCCCTAGACTACAGAGGCCTCATTTGAGTAATTGTTTGTCTTTTTTTACTTCTCACAGCTATGTCCAGAATTATTCACCTTTGTTCTGAGCCTGCATAGTGATGGTGATGTCTCCTCCTACAGTACAGTTGTTCATCACTGGGGCATGTATAGTGCTTCCATCCTGAGCTGTGAAGTTATACTGGTGTCTGTTCACACACAGAGACAGAGACAGAGACAGAGAGACAGAGAGACAGAGAGACAGAGAGACAGAGAGACAGAGAGAGTTCCAGAGTTGTTAGACTTATGAATGTGTGCTGTGCTGGTAAAGAGTCTTAGAGAGGTCACACAACATAACAGGAAATAATCATGTTAACAGGAATGGTATATGATGTAATGTCTTACCTCTCTGAACAGTTTTTACTTGTAGTTGGGTTACTGGATTGCTGTGTAGTTTCCATAGGTTCAGCATCCCAATCTGTGTCCAATTTGCTTTCCATTCCCCTGTAACCACAGCAAAGAGTTACTGTAATTCTGTGTCAGATGAGGTTGCATTTAAAGGTACATTTGCTAACATTGATATTCTCTCTCTCTCTCTCTCTCTCTCTCTCTCGTTCTCTCGCTCTCCTCTCTATCTCTCTCTCTCTCTCTCCTCTCTCTCGCTCTCTCTCTCTACTCTCTCGTCTCGTCTCTCTCTCTCTCTCTCTCTCTCTCTCCTCTCTCTCTCTCTCTCTCTCTCTCTCTCTCTCTCTCTCTACTCAGGTCTCTCTCTCTCTCTCTCTCTCTCTCTCTCTCTCTTCTCTTCTTGCTTGGTGATATCCTTTTTTTTCTTCTATGCATGATTAAGGTTATTACATGTTCAATTTTTTTGTTGCGGTAAGAATTAAGTATATTGGTTTTGTCGTGTCGACAATTACCAACCCTGATTTTGGTGGGGATGGCGGCCCGAATCGGGACGCCGTCCCTGTCACTTCGGCACGGCTTTAGTGTGTGTTATGAGAGCCTACTGTGCACGGTGGAAGAGGTTTGGTCGCCGTAGGGAGAGAAGGTAGGATATGAGGAATGTTTGCTTATGCGTCCACGGATGAATAAAGCGGTGGCTGGTTATTTCTTAAAGAAGAGCGCCTTGTTGATAGTATGGTTGAGCATGGCATACTTCTTAAAGGAATGTTTATTCAAGTTACGCCGCTTTTTTCTCCGTCAACAAGGGTAACGATTTCAAATGTACCGCCGTTCATTCCAAATGAGCTATTGGAGCGCGAGTTATTGCGCTTTGGGAAGTTTTGCAAGTCAATAAAAGGTTGTCCCATTGGGTTGCAAACACCCGGCGTTGAAAACAGGTAATGTCGTTCGGCGACAGGTGTTTATGTTTTTGGACTCACCGGAACAGACTTTGGAGTTATCGTTTAAAGTCAAGTATGACCAATAGATTGTATATAGGCTTATGCTAGTACAGGTAGTCAACGGTGGTTTTGAGTGTGGGGATGTTGGTCATAAGCCGACATGCTTGCCCGAAAAGGGTGGAGAAGGCAGAGGGAGGGGAGGGCGCAGGTGGTCCTCGTAACGCCTGGGCCCCACTGATGTAGGAAGAGGT
Source organism: Coregonus suidteri (assembly GCA_036851935.1). Classification (NCBI taxonomy): domain Eukaryota; kingdom Metazoa; phylum Chordata; class Actinopteri; order Salmoniformes; family Salmonidae; genus Coregonus; species Coregonus suidteri. The sequence goes on along the minus strand of CM072244.1, from coordinate 29,379,816 downwards.
GGGGCTGACAGTGGTAGAGCTCAGCCGCACGCAATCTGTTGCTGAGGAACAAGTTGTCCGTGTTGAGGGCACAGAGGGTGCAAACTTGTACCAGAGGGAAATGTTATGCAGGGGGATTTTTTTTGGTATGTTGTAGAAGGTAAGGATGGATCTGAAGCGCCATTTCCTCAGACCTGGTGAGGAGGTGCCCAGTACGAGTGCTGTGGTACAGGATAGGGGGTACATGTGGAGCTAATCTCCCAGGTAGTGGAGGAGATGCCCACTACAAGTAATGGGTACAGGAGAGGGTTCATGTGGAGCTCATCTCCCAGGTAGTGGAGGAGATGCCCACTATGAGTGCTGGGGTACAGGGGGGGCTAGTCTCCAGGTAGTGGAGGAGATGCCCACTATGAGTGCTCGGGTTACAGGGGGGGCTAGTCTCCCAGGTAGTGGAGGAGATGCCCACTACGAGTAATGGGGTTCAGGTGGGGGCTAGTCTCCCCAGGTAAAATCAACTTGGGGAGATAGAATGCCGCCAATACGAGTAATGGGGTTCAGGGGGGGATTAGTCTCCCAGGTAGTGGAGAGCGAGTATGCCCACTACGAGTAATGGGGTTTCAGGTGGGGCTAGTCTCCCAGGTAGTGGAGGAGATGCCTGGTACGAGTGATGGGGTGCAAGTGGGGGAGTGTTGAAAGGGATGTGGTAGAGGGGAGTCAGTGGTCTGTGTTTGCCTCAGTTGAGGACGGATCAGGGAGAAGGATATGGATAGGATATCTCTCTTGAACTTGGTATCAGCTGGGTGAGGACTCAATTTTTACGATCTAGAGGAGGTAAAAGGGGTTTCTGGATCAGACTTTTGGGAAATCTGTCAAATTGGCAGATTATTTTCATGTTGATAAGTTGTGAGGTCAGCTGTGATGTTACAGAAAGACGGTGGGGTTAGACCACAGTTGAGTGAGAAGAAGCGGTTTTCGCTGGAGGAAATTTGTTACTGCTGTTGCAGCAGCAAAGGGTGGTGGGAAACGTGGTCAGGTTCAGAGAAAAATTTAAATAATGATGAGATTATGCCTCCATAGGGTGTTTATTCTCTTTGTCTGGTTTCTCTGTGGTCATCTTCTTGCTTTTCCTTGTGTCTTTCTTATATGGAAGGTACTAAGGGTAGGTTCTCTCAACATAAAGGAGGAAGGGACAGGAATACAGGAGGGCTTGGTATTAGAAGTAATAAAACAGAAAAGGCTAATGGTAGTTTTCCTACAGGAGACACATAGTGATGAGGAAAAATGCGGCTGACTGGGGTATGTGGTGGGAGGGGCAGCACTTATACTCAGTCATGGTACTAATTTCAGTGCTGGGGTGGCAATCTTGTTTTTCTTCAGGCTTAGGGTGACTGTGGTATCTACAACAGAGATTGTCAAGGGTCGGGGGTTTTATTGGTCAAGTGGATGTTATGTTTTTTTTTTTTTTTTGAATGTTTATGCTCCTAATGAGGGTACAGAGCGTATTGTGGTTTTGATAAAATAAAGGAAACCTAAGACAGTGTGACCAAGAGGGGGTATGGTTTTAGGGGGGGACTGGAACTGTACAGTGGATTTTACTGTTGATATCGCACCGCTGAAGAACCCTCACCTGCGGTCAGCAATTTGTCTGTCTGGTCTATTAACTGAGTTTGAGCTTTCTGATGTGTGCTGTGGAGAGTAAGGAATGCAAAAGTTAGGCAGTACACATGAGGGATCTCTTCCTGTATCTTGTCACGTGCGGTACTCTCACAGTGTTGCCAAAAAAGGGGGATTTGGCTCTCATAAAAAATTGGAGCCTGTTTGCTTTGCTGTGTGCAGAATATAAAATTGTTTCTAAATGTCTCTCAAAAAAAGGTTGAAAGAGATCTGGGATTGTTGGTCCACAAGGACCAGTCCTACTGTGTACCTGATCGCTCTATTGTTGACAACTTGTTTCTAATAAGAGATGTTTTGGACATTTGTAAACTGTCTGATGTAAATGTGGGTTACTTTCTTTGGATCAGGAGAAGGGCTTTGATCGTGTGGACCACCAGTACTTGTTTTCAAAACAATGAAAGCCTTGGGTTTTTGGGATGTTTTCTTGTCTTGGATGAAGTTACTGTATGCTGGGCCCATCGTGTATGGTGAAGGTGGGGGTGGTTTGAGTTGTCCCATCCCTGTCCAAAGGGGCATCAGGCAGGATGCCCAATTTCAGGGCAGTTATACAGTCTGGCGATTGAACCAATGCTTTGTTTTTAAGAGCGAAGCTTAACTGTTTCTTCTGTGCCAGTGTAATGAAGGGTCCCAACGATAGCACTGTCTGCGTATGCAGATGACGTGACAGTTTTTATTACAGGGGATGAGGACTGTTAAGGTTCTCTCAGACGCCTTAAAGGTGTATGAGGGGGCCTCCTCAGCTAGAGTCAATTGGGAAAGAGTGAAGCGCTGGGGCAGGCCAGCTTCAGATGGGGTCCGCTCCACGGTTACCAGGGGGGCTTCCAGTGGGGCAGAGATGGATGAAGAACTTTGGGGTTTTTTCTAGGCTCCGATGTCTTTCAGAAAAAGAACTGGGAGGGTGTAGTGGAGAATGTGTGTGCCAGACTGTCAAGATGAAATGGGTGCTGCCCCAGCTGTCTTATAGGGGAAGGGTACTGGTAGCTAATAACCCTAGCTGCCTCTACCCTGTGGCACAGACTAATGATTTTACAGCCACCAAAGGGGTCTGATACAAGAGCTTCAGAGGACCCCTTGTCACTTCTTCTGGTCCTGGACAACATTGGATTAAAGCTCAGCAGCCTGTACCTTGCACACTGCACGAGGGTGGGCAAGGCTGGTGGACATTTCTTCCAGGACTCATGGCTTTCCGGCTTCAAGCAGCCCAGAGACTGTTGTACAGTGACGGTTCTAGCTGGGTTGACACAGCCTACGCATTGATGAGGAGAGCGGGCTGTTTTTGGCTTAGACAAGCACCTTTTCCTCTTTAAAACTGGAGGGGGTTGAGTTGCCTGCCTGACTCCATTTTATGAGCTCTGTTATGGCAGGCTGGAGAGTTCTGGTCAAGTCCCTGTAAGGCCTGCACGCCACCAGGGATGTGGCTTTTTGGAAGAGCCTCTTTTTCACAACACTGCGCCATCCAGTCCGTGTGTCTGGTTCAGCTAGCCTCAGTTCATGCCTGTTAGGCGTGGGGTTATGTACTAAGCTGGGTCATCTGATGTGGAACAGGAATAGGTCGTTGGAGGAGCTAGGAGCTGGGAGAAAGAGCGGGGATCCGATCGTATCCGCCTACTGAGGAAGGTCGTCGCTGAGGTCTGTGATTCCTTGCCAGTACTTCATCTGCAGTATGTGTCTTGACACTTCCAATTCTGATCGGTTGGAAGGAGGGTCTGATTATGTGTTCCCTGCACTGATTGTTAGTGCTGCGGCGGGGGCATTCGAGGAGGACGTGGGGATGCTGCTTTCCTTCGATACCCCGGGAGCTGGGGGAGTTCAAAGGAGGTGGGAAAGAAGGGCCATGTAACAGAAATGTGTAAAGGTGTCCCCATGCCTCTTCCCTGGAAGGGGTAAAATCGACGAGGTGGGCGGGTGGGTGCTTGGTCCAGGTGCCTCCCCAAAAGGCTGTTGGCGAAACACTATACATAACTGCCTATTGATAAGAGGACAGCTGACCTCCAATTGGAGGATAATACATGGGAGCCATAGCCACCAACATGTATCTGGTACACCTGGATCTACTGTTGGGGAGCGGGTGTCCATTCTAGTGCTCAGTCTGAAACACTGGCACATCTGTTTTTACAGTGGTCCCAGGTTGGTCGAGATGACTGACCTGATCACTAATTGGTTCTCAGCTCTGGGAGAGGTTCTCTTCCCAAAAAAAAAAAAAAAAAACTGTATATATTTGGGCCAAAGTACAGGTTTTAGTCAGAAAGCTGTAGTTGTGTTGCTTAATTTTGTGTTAGGGGCAGCAAAATTAGCCATATGGAAGACCCGAAAGAACAGTATTCGGGGACAGGGGTCTGTGGATGTGGTGGGGATGCTGGAGGGAATGTTGGCAGCAAGACTAAGAATTGAGTTTGCTTATTATAGACTGGTCAACAATATTGATCTGTTTATGAGTATATGGGGTATTCAGATGCGTTGTGTTCCTGTTACTGTGGAGGAGGAATTGGAGTTGTGTTTTTAATTGATGTGTAAATACGGTTTTGTATGAGTATTTGTGTGGTGGGCTCCAGACCCAATAAAGTCGTCTCTCTCTCTCTCTCTCTCTCTCTCTCTCTCTCTCTCTCTCTCTCTCTCTCTCTCTCTCTCTCTCTCTCTCTCTCTCCTCTCTCTCTCTCTCTCTCTCTCTCTCTCTCTCTCTCTCTCTCTCTCTCTCTCTCTCTCTCTCTCTCTCTCTCTCTCTCCTCTCTCTATCTCTCCTCTCTCTCTCTCTCTCTCTCTCTCTCTCTCTCTCTCTCTCTCTCTCTCTCTCTCTCTCTCTCTGTGTAGTCTATGATAATCTTTTGTCTTCAGCATTCTAAATAATACCACGGATGCACCTGGAGGCAAAAAAGGTAAATAGGATGTGGGATGCGAACCCCACATACTAACTAAATTGAGTTTACCACACAACACACACACACACACACACACACAAAACACACACACACACACACACACACACACACACACACACACACACACACACACACACACACACACACACACACACACACACACACACACACACACACACACACACACACACACACACACACACCCACACACACACACACACACACACACACACACACCTATCCATTGCCCGCCATTTTGGACGCAAAGGGAAAAAAACTATATAAAACAAAGGGTTCAGAAAGTCTCGGTTTACCGTCACTAATTAAAGTGCAATTTACCTCGGATCGCGTCTGGCTAAGAACCCAAGAATGAAGGTTATGTATGTAACCACGGTTATGTGAGCTATTGGAACACTCCATTTATTTATTTTTTTAACATTTTAGTCATTTAGCAGACGCTCTTATCCAGAGCACCTTACAGTTAGTGAGTGCATACATTTTCATACTGGCCCCCCCCCCCGTGGGAAACGAACCCACAATCCTGGCGTTGCAAGCGCCATGCTCTACCAACTGAGCTACACGGAGAGCTCCAATATGGTATCCCTCCGCGGGGCAGGATACATTCTGAGTAAGAATTTCAGATTAGCCCCGTGTACTGGGTCGTGCTGCGGCTGACCCCTTTAAATAGCTGCCGCTGCACTACTTCCACGTCGTGTTATTTTCGAGGCGCTGTAGATCACCGACAAAAGAGGATTGGAGTGATCTAATAGCTCACATAACCATCTAGCTGTTATGTGAGTTTCTAAGGGAAACTAGGATGCAACATAACTATAGTAAACCCAGCTATATACTGAAACCCTCCGTGTAATAGAGCTGAGATGGAGTTTCCAAGGGAAACTAGGATGCAACATAAACTATAGTAAACCCAGCTATATACTGAAACCCTCCGTGTAATAGAGCTGAGATGGGAGTTTCCAAGGGAAACTAGGATGCAACATAACTACAGTAAACCCAGCTACACACTGTGTGGAACAACAGTAGTGTAATAAGAGCTGTCAGTTTCCAATGAAGGGATAGTTACCGTCTGTACTGTAAAGTAGTGCATCAGAACTATACTAAACCAGCTACACACTGAAACCCTCAGTGGAATAGAGCTGAGATGGGAAAACTATGATAGTAACTGTCTGTACTGTACAATAGTGTAACAAAAAAACTAATCGCAACCCAGCAACTGTGTGAAAAAAAACAACAGCGCAATCTCACTATGTTTGGGCTAACATAAACGGAGCCCAGTACTGGAAAAATGAAGCTACCAGTGTAATATTACTGTGTCTATAGTATACACTGCGCAATACTGTACGATAGTATAGAATGGGACCTACAGTATCAGCCTTAGTCTCATACACTAATCTGAAGGAGATGAGACATGAATGGCTGTAGCTTTTCCTTGTGGAAAAATAATTAAGCCAACAGTGTAAACTACCTGGCCGTGAAGGGCCAGGGCATTCTACCTCACACGTTTATAGCTTATTTTATTGCTTTATACGTGTGGGTCGGCTGTAACTCACGCCATGTTAATGGCTTATCTCTTGCTATATACGTGGGGGTTCAGGTTGGTATTACTTAGGGGAAAAGTGTCTTTATAACCGTGCTTAGTCCTGTAGTGGTCACCTCTCGTTAAGATAGCTACTCTATCTGCCTTGACTTGTGGTCCTCTGTAGCTCAGCTGGTAGAGCACGGCGCTTGTAACGCCAAGGTAGTGGGTTCGATCCCCGGGCCCACCCATACACAAAAAAAAAAATGTATGCACGCACGACTGTAAGTCGCTTTGGATAAAAGCGTCTGCTAAATGGCATATTATTATTATACTACTTTGCATAGGCCGTTCACCGTGGGACACACAGGAGTCTAGGCAAGATGGCTGCGCCCTGTGAGAGATTAAACGTGGCGCGCCTCACGACACCTAGCTCACTCTCAGGGGAGAACCGCTGGAGCGAAACTCCCGATCTTGCGGGGTAGGCGTGTTCCCGGGGGGACAGACAAGTCACACAGAAAAACTAAGACAAAACCTCAGCGCCGCAATACTGGTAGAAACAAACCGAGTATCGTCCAGGTTGGTACACTGTCACAAGCAATAAAAACAAGAACGAAACCCAAAACGAGAGCACCCAGGTGGAGAGGATAGCTAGCTAGATGCTCCAAGCTATTGAATAGCTGCGGTTATACACTTTAGAGCTCTTACCAAGCGAATCCTCTCTGGAATGTGCCTAGAAAAAGAAGGTAGTGAAAGTATTGCAGCAGCAGCTATTTAAGGGGGTCAGTCATAGCACTACCCGGTACTAATCTGAAATTCTTACTCGGAATGTATTCTGCCGCGCGGAAGGATACCACATTGGAGTGATCCAATATAGTGCTACATAACATGACTCCTGACAACATGACTCCTAATAATATTAAAACACTGAATCCTGGGGCTACATTATGGGCGACATTTTCAAGGCGCAAGACATTTTCAAGGTGCAAAACAGTTCTTAACTTTTCTCAATGCCTATTGTCATGACTTTGACTTCGATTTTATTGTTGCAGAAACAGGAAGTGACTATGGCGCCATTTCAGTCGTGCAAGAGAGCGCAGATCTGTGCGAATAATACCTATTTTATACCACGAAAATGGTGCCCTATGTTTGCATAATAATGCAACACACTTGAGATTTCCTGGGTGAATATCATTGACCCCTGGCACTACCCCTAGGCAGGGATCTTCCCCCAGAAAAATTGTACTACTTTAAAATCTAATTTCCTGCAATTCAACATATTTTTACATGGCTTAGGCCTATGACCAGGGAAAATTGTATTCAGGATGATTTGAACATGAAATGAACACTCAACAACTTAGTTACTTTTACATTTTTGGGGGATTAAAATGTAAGATTACATTTTTTAGGTGGTTGGACACTTTATTCAGATAGTAATGAAATGGAGGGACAGGCAAATGGGAGAAACAGTGGAAAGGTTGGCAGCAGGGATTGATCCCTGTTCTCAGGTGGAAAGTTATGCAACACATGCCAGGAGTGTTACCACTACACCAAGGCTCTGCACAGGAAACACTAATATGAATGGTTGATTAAGCACACTAATTACCCTATATTTAGCCCATTGTAGCCCATTGTTAAGAATGAGAATTATTCCAATGATTAGACTAATTAAAGTAAATAGATAATAAAATCTACTGAAGATGACACATCTACCCCTAGACCCTAACCAAATTAGGAGTATAGAACTCAGAGATTGCCTATAGGCCAATACAGCAGTAAGTCTATGATTTACAGTGGGGGGGAAAAAGTATTTAGTCAGCCACCAATTGTGCATGTTCTCCCACTTAAAAAGATGAGAGAGGTTAAATCAATAATCCTACATTGTGATTTTCTGGATTTTTTTTTCTCATTTTGTCTGTCATAGTTGATGTGTACCTATGATGAAAATTACAGGCCTCTCTCATCTTTTAAAGTGGGAGAACTTGCACAATTGGTGACTGACTAAATACTTTTTTTCCCCACTGTACATCGTCAACTAAGAAAAAATACATAGGCCTAAAGCCGACAAAATAAAAACAGTAGAAACTATCGAGATGAAAATTCTGGTTCTTTCAAATCATATTTCTCTCTCTACTCCGCCTGTCTGCCTCCCTTTCTATCTGCCTTGACTTTAGCTATTGCTAGTGAAGTGCAACATTGTATCATGAAATCATTACAGGGTCTGGCGGGAAGCTGTAGCTAGCGAACTTCCAACATTGTATCAACAAGCCTATTCTTGGCCCTCAGAGTTTCCTGCGCCAGTGAGCTCTTGGACAGATAGCTGTTTTTTATGACGTTTCCACTGGACATATGGGATCATCAGATCGGGATAGTTTGCTCTTTCGCACCGAGGCTTGGTGATTATCGAGACCGGGAGTGTTGTAAATATTTTTCAAATACTGAGGAACTATCATTCACAATGCATGTAAAACAAAACTGACTTCGTTGACTTACTCTGTGTGAGGTGAAGAAAAAATGATTGAGAAGCTCAGTCATACATTGTAGAACGGACACTCATAAAAAAACATAACAATAACGAGGCTATATCTTCTAAACATAAATAGTAAACCAAGATGAATATTAAGCCTACTATAAGATACCTTCCAAGTCAATATATGTCAGTGTTTATTGAAGGAAGATTCTTACCTTTTTGTTTACAGAAGTTAGCTTTTCTCAGAGTAGTGTCAGTGGCACTTCAGGAAGTGGCTTTGTGTCTGTGATGCGTCTTTCTTTTCCCCAACACAGTTAAGCAAAAACCACGCCCGTTATTCAGAGGGCCGTTCTACAACGCTTTGAGCGCTCTCCAAGTCCGGAAGTGAATATCATGTAGCGCGAAATTTCAGTCACTGATTAATATTTGCCTTGTATTTCAAGATTGAAAAATATTTCAGTCACTGAATAATAACATTTGCCTAAATCCTTAATACATACATATTTTTTTCTATGCCAGTGGCTAACCACTCCCCTTGAGCATTTTGTATTTGATTGAGACAGTAGGAACTTCAAGGGGAACATCATTTTACTTCACATGTGCTTTATTCATTTTGGGTGAGAACTATTTGCATACATTGAGTCAGACAACTTGTGATGTCTAATTTCTGATGGCCTTTTACTTTTAGCATGTGAACAGTATGGGTGCTCAGAGCCACTGTTCTGGCTTTTTGGTCGTCCAGTATCGTGAGACGCCGTTTTTGTACCAGCCTTGGTGGAACGACAGGCAACAGCTGTAGGCTGACAGGTTATCATAGGGCCTGGTCGTCTGGCAGCTCTTCAGAGTGCTGTTGGCCGCTGAGCTGATGTGAGACTTCCCAAAGCAATGGATGGCTGACACAAGCCTTGATGGACTGCCTTTAATTGCATTAAATCGCTTCGCCATTGCCACCAGTGCTTCACTAAAGTTGTCATCGATACTCAGCCTGTTGAGGTCATCCAGCATTCCAGCAACCAGGTCAGTTGGTGATAATTCAGAGGATATGTCTGTAAATAAACAAACATATTTTTTTGTGCAATGTAAAAGTCTAGGAATTCATCACATTGTTAGGGGACAGACAACTGAAATTACAGAAAATGTGTCACTGTCAAAATAATGGCAGTACTGAATGTGAACTGCTTAGAAGTACAGTTCACTTACCCTCATCATTGTCACTGGGCACAGGCTGTTGGTCAGAGGCACTCCGTTTGTTCCTCCAAGCAGGTGGCCATGTCTGCAAGTGAACATAGAAACTACTAAGATACGACTACTAAGGTACAATGCGCAATGAAGGTTGTATATTTGGATGGTTCAACTGCATTCAGTATGGATGACAACACCATATAGCATTATTTTGAAACAACAGTAGAAAACGATAACCCAAACAGAATACAAGTGCCAGTCTAAATACTTTTCCTGTATTCATTCATGAAGATCTACTGTAAATCTTGTGTTGGCACCTGTAACCAGCCTAAACAGAAGGGGTATTGTATTTATTATCTGACAGTCTGCATGCCTAACATTTGCTCTATCCCACCGACGAAATATCATTTGACCCACTTCAATCAATACCTTGTATGTCCTTTCCTGGGTCTTGTTACGCTGAGCCTCCATGTCACTCCAGTGTCTCTAGTCTTTAGAAGCCACTCATGTAACTCCTCAACAGAATTCACTCCTAGGCGTAGGCTCAATTCAAAAGTGGAGTGGTCTCTCTGAGTAGGTCTCTCCACAAGTGAACAAATATTATATTTGTACCCAGGGGGTTGCCAACTCTAAATAGGAAAACAATGTAACTTGATGTGTTGTGTGATATAGTCAGAGCAACTTAAACAATTTTATAGAAATGATTAGCTAATAAATATTTGAGAAATTATGAATAGTAAGCATATGCTTTTACCTGATAATAGACTACTAATGATTAATATAACAACTTTAAATACCGAGCTAGTAACGTTAAGTAGCCTAGATTAATTAGCTGATCATTGAAACTCTGAAAAAAAAATACATGGGCAAATGTTACCAAACATGTTAATAATAGGCTTGGAGTATGGTAGGCAGCTAATTGTTAAATGACACTTTCCATCCTTACCTTGGAAGGTCACTGTCTCTCAGGGGGGGGGGGGTGTGTTCATCCATGTCTCTCAACAGGCTGTGAGGCAACAGTTGTCGCGAGCCAACAAACGCTAGCCAATGGGAGCGTAGTAGAACGCCTCTCTGAATAACGGGGCGTGGTTTTGGCATAACCTAGTTGGGAAAAAGAAAGCGTCTGTGACAGCAAAAAAACATTTGAAGAAGCAGGAAACCACACCTGGCTGGGTTTGTTAGAGACAGAGAAGGAAAATGTCCCGCATCTCAATCTTTCGCGAAAACACGTTTTTTTTTATTCTTCAGATTTCAAACAATCTGCAGAATGAAACAAATGAGCTTGAGCTTGGAATAAGGTTGAATGATTGGTTGATTTTCCCCCTATATCAAAATTCCAAAAATAACCTAAATAAATTGGTTAAATTAACAGAGATTCTTAAGTGGCCCATTTATATAAGGCTATCGGTATCACTGGGCTATATCAGCCAATAGGCTCGAAATAGTTTGAAGAGAGCAGAGTTGGAGAGACTCGTACTTTCACTAGAGCTACGTTTTATAGCCTAACGTTACCTTTTAGGAGTGGGACGATTTTCAGACGGAGACATATGATCAATATTTATTTCTAGGCAATGTAGTAAACTATAGCCTAATCATATTTAGGAAGTACATTTCCTTGGGAAGATAACTGCCCCATGCTTCTCCACCCCATGCATAGGCAGCCTACTCTATTTAATTGAGACCACACATATACTAGGCGCACTTGATCTCGCGCACTCAATTGAGAGGAGAAGTAGGCTAGATAATTTGAAGCAGCGAATTCTGAGGGTGAATAATGCGACAAAGATGTCATTTTAGTACAATAGGTAGGCCTGGCCTAATCCACACAAAGCAGAAAGACGACAATTTCCAAATAATCTGCGGGACAACAAAAATATCTTCATCCCAAAGTTGTCTGATCTGACTGCCCGCGCAGCCTGGTCTCATAATCTACAATCGGGATACTCAAATAGTTTTGATATGTTACGTGTGGTATTGTTACATAAAACAGATGGTTACTTAAGGCAAAAAAACGAAAGTAGGGTGGGGTGGATGGTTGTGAGTTCGAATTATCATGGTCAGCATGAAATTGAATTGCTAATTTGCTAAGTGAGGCTTATTTGATCGAATTAAAGTTTTCGTAATGTTTAGATTGTTACGAATTTACTGATAAGTGGACGCCAGTGGCACTGATAAAAAAACATTTAATATCGGAGTTGTCTGTTGTTCACGTGCATATCTGCCCTCTCATTGGCTAATCCCGCATCGTCCCTCCTGCTTCCACCTTTGAGGACATTTAACATTTATTCCCATCGTTAGAGCAGACAGTCCAATATCTTGCCATATAATAGATTATCTTTGCTTTCGGGAGGAAGGGTCTAGAGAAGTCAGATTTGTTTTCGTTTAGTTCAAAAATGTACAATACTATATAACAATCAGGCAAAATCACAGCATAAAGCCACAACACAAAGATAAAATAATAACCATAAACTAAAAAGATGACGGATTATATTACACTCTACTGCGCTCGTTTTGAACAACGTAAACTGCGAAGGCGGAGTTTGTTGTTGTATTTTTTTTCTCAGACTCCACCCCTATTCCGAGTCTCGCTGTCAGTTTTGAGCAGGGCATTCGGCGTTTGCCGCCAGGCTCCTAAATTGCCAATCAATTGAAACATCCGCTCACCCAGGCAAGAACCGGGCGTCATGCTCGCTCACTGTCACTGAGAGAACAAGAAGTAGCTAAATGTCAGCAACCCATTTGAAGACGTAGGAAACAAGGCCTGCTATTGGCTGAGTTTGTGCAAGATACAGATAATAAGAAAGAGAAAGAAAGAAAGAAAGAAAGAAAGAAAGAAAGAAAGAAAGAAAGAAAGAAAGAAAGAAAGAAAAGAAAAAAGAAAGAAAGAAAGACAGACAGACAGACAGACAGACAGACAGACAGACAGACAGACAGACAGACAGACAGACAGACAGACAGACAGACAGACAAAATATTCTCTCTTGCTTCAGAGGATGTGCTTTGATTTTGTCGCCCTTGTGCTTTTTGTGAGGCATTCTACTTTGAATATTTTTTTTTACGGTAATGTCCAAAATGCATCAAATATTATGGCAATGTCCAAAATACATCAAATATATCCCGTCTGTTTAATATTTTTTTCACAATGTAATGTATAGTAATCTACTGTATTCAGTTTATACAGTATGATACTGTTGATTATACAGTAATTTACTGTGACAATTACAGGATTTGTTTTACAGTGTACATATGTAGACTGGAGGAGGCTGTCTAGAGAGGAGAGCAACAGTGGTATTGAGCCACTGGAGCGCGCTCTCCCTCAATCTCAGGCTCAGGGTGTCTAGTGACACCACATGACCCCTGATAGAGTATAGTGAAGTCTTCTCCCAGGTATATTAAACACTGAATCCTGGGGAAACATTATGGGCGACATTTTCAAGGTGCAAAATATTTCTTAGCTTTTCTCAATGCTGCTGTGAAGTGACTATTCATGCAATGCCATGACTTTGACTTCGATTTTACTGCCGCAGAAACAGGAAGTGACTATGGCGCCATTTTAGTTGTGCAAGAGAGCGCGGATCTGTGATGAAAATACCTGTTTTACACCACGAAAATGGTGCCCTAAGTTTGCAAAATAATGCAGCCCATGTCAGCTAAGTGGTTTGACACTTCATTCAGATAGTAATGAAATACTCATATGGGGTTACTGAACACAATCAATTGAATTAATAATAGAAAGTGTTGATTATTTGGCCTTGGGGAGAGCACAGCGCATGAAAGAAAACCTAGCGCTGCAGGAAGGGGTGCTGGAAGTGCCGCAGATAAATTGAAATACATTTGCCAAATTATATAATTACTCCCCGTCTCTATAAAAAAAATAAACTGAATTAAACTACACCAGCATAATTTAGCTAGAGGATCAATCGTTTATATATATATATAAAAAAATGGCTGTAGATTGTGTTTTGTCCCATTATGAGAGCATAGGCCTAGTCTACAGTCGGGAATCCCGCTATTAGGCAGCCGCAAATATAAAACAGCTGATTGTTGAGTTGTCGCTGTCAATGAACATCAGGCAGCAGCTACAAGGTATTTCGAAATACAATTGCGGGAATAATCTGTTTGAATAGGTGAGTGCCACTGGAAAGATGGTGGACTATAATTTCCTCATATTGTAGGCCTAAGATCTGTGTATCCACTCATTTCATTGGCCTATGCTATTGGTTGCATTTAAGACATGGGTCGTTCGTTTTATTGATCTCAGTATGTAAATGTCAGAGTAGCTCGTCATTTTGATCATTTGTGTGATATAAAAAACATTTATTTAAATGTCTCCAGTCATGTAAAATGATGTCGAATTGCAGTAAATGATTTTAGAAAGCACTTATTTTCTCAGACCCACAAACCCCTCAGCCCCTGGTCTTCAGGACTGAGCCCCAAATGTTATGAAACTCTGGTGAAGGCCCGGAGTATAATTTTCATCGTCAACTAAAAAAAATACATAGGCCTAAAGTCGACAAATAAAAACAGTAGAAAATATCGTTAAAAAAGTATGGTTCTTTCAATCGCATTCATCTCTCTACTCCACCTGTCTGCCTCCCTTTCTATCTGTCTTGACTTGAGCTAGTGAAGTGCAACATTGCATCATCAAATCATCACAGGGTCTGGCCGGAAGCTGTTGCTAGCGAACTTGAAACATTGTATCAACTAGCCTATTCTGGCCCTGAAGAGTTTCCTGCGCCAGTGAGCTCTTGGACAGATAGCTGTTTTTAATGACGTTTCCACTGGACATATGGAATCATCTGATCGGGATAGTTTGCTCTTTCACACCGAGGCTTGGTGATTATCGAGGCCGGGAGTGTTGGAAATATTTTTCAAAATACTGAGGAACTATCATTTGCAATGGATGTAAAACAAAACTGACTTCGTTGACTCACTCTGTGTGAGGTGAAGAAAAAATGACTGAGAAGCTCAGTCATACATTGCAGAATGGGCACTCTCCTACATATTCATGCATTCGGGGGAGAGACGCACAATATCATCGCCACACAAACCTCCCCTTCTTCTTGATGCAAATTTTTTTATATTATACTCAAGACACCTTATCTTCACAAATATTTTTAGACGCGTTTAACTGACAGCCGCAACTCAATCAGCTAGACCTATTGCCATGCGCAACACCAAATTGGCTGCTTCCCAAACACAGTATAAAAAAAAAAACAAAAAAAACAAGAAGCTCTGTGGCAAAATCATGATTCCTGATGAAGTATTTTGAATGATTTGATTTAGACAGGAGTAATTATATAATTTTGGCGAAACATCAATTTTACTTTAGGGCAATCCAGCATTCTACCAGTGCAATGTGCACCCACCAATTTGCCAACTTTCATTTCCAATTCGCAAGAGTTCTGTATAATGACGAGATGCTCATGTCTCCGCCCTAACAATGGGAGTCTTTTAACGCACTGACTATACGATGAACTAATTAGAGAAATAAAAGTAGTGCTTTTGTTTGTCTAGTGACAGTGGTACATGCTGATGAGACAGGTACTGAGTTTACTGACAGCACCAGTGGAGGCTGGTGAGGGGAGGACGACTTATAGTAATGTCTAGAATGGAATGTATCAAACACATAAATATATTGGTGCTTTACTGATAAATACACATAGGCTCATTTCCCAGTCAAGTGGAGTAAAAAACACTGAATAAGCAAAGCTTTCTAAAAGTGATAAACTGTCTCTTTTTGTTCAAGCCAGTGTTACATTCACAGTAGGAAAATTATTGAATGAATGAACGGATGTAGAGACGGAACGACCGACAAACAAACAAAAGAATGAACGAACAAACAGATGATTGAACTAACGAACAAACAAATCAATCAATAAATGAATATACAAACAAATAAACAAATTCAAAATATTTTTTGGGGAATAAAAATATGAATGAATGAAAGAACAAACAAATTAATGAATTATTGAATGAATATAAAAATGAATTAACAAATTAACGTTCAAATAAATGAATGAATTAAAAACACAAATGAATGAAAACATGAATTCATGCTTTGCCATACAGATCAGTGACAGTAGCAGACTATGTAGCAGAGTGTTTAATGGTGCAGTACATCTATGAGGTGTCTACACCTGTAGGGTGAGTGTCTGGGTGGTTACTAGCATCAGAGTCTGTACTGAAGGAGACAGTTTTATAGTGGAGACAGGCTGGATCTCTGGGGAAGTTGACAGTAGCATAGTGGAGACAGGCTGGATCTCTGGGGAAGTTGACAGTAGCATAGGTCACACTGTCTTGCACCTATGTTACGGACCAACGTTGGAGTAGATGTCATCTGGACGAGGATTGGTTGCCGTGGCATAGATGGTGGTGATGTCACAGGCTGTATCTGGGTTCTGATTGGTTGCTGTGGCGTAGATTGGGTTAGTGATGGTTCCTATGTCTGGATCTTGGTTGTCTGTCATTGAGTCAGGAACCAACGGTCTGGGAGAGTGTTTGGCTGCTGAAGAGGAAAACAAACAGATTTTATTTATAAAAGCTATATTTATTTTCTGACATGTTTATGAAAAATAATAATAATGATTGCGTGTGATAACTACTGTACATGTTGGTCTCCTGTCTCTGTCTCTCCTCTGTCTAAAGAACATGAACAGCAGCAGACCCAGCAGTAGTAGAACAACACCCAGACCAACACCAGAGAACATCACATCACCTAGAACACCCAGACCAACACCAGAGAACATCAGATCACCTAGAACACCCAGACCAACACCAGAGAACATCACATCACCTAGAACACCCAGACCAAACACAGAGAACATCACATCACCTAGAACACCCAGACCAAACACCAGAGAACATCAGATCACCTAGAACACCCAGACCAACACCAGAGAACATCAGATCACCTAGAACACCAGAGACCAACACCAGAGAACATCAGATCACCTAGAACACCCCAGACCAACACCAGAGAACATCAGATCACCTAGAACACCCAGACCAACACCAGAGAACATCACATCACCTTAGAACACCCAGACCAACACCAGAGACATCAGATCACCTAGAACCCCAGACCAACACCAGAGAACATCACATCACCTAGACACCCAGACCAACACCAGAGAACATCACATCACCTAGAACACCCAGACCACACACCAGAGAACATCACATCACCTAGAACACCCAGACCAACACCAGAGAACATCAGATCACCAAGAACACCCAGACCAACACCAGAGAACATCAGATCACCTAGAACACACCAACCAACACCAGAGAACATCAGATCACCTAGAACACCCAGACCAACACCAGAGAACATCAGATCACCTAGAAACACCAGACCAACACCAGAGAACATCACATCACCTAGAACACCCAGACCAACACCAAGAACATCAGATCAGAGAACACAACCCAGACCAACACCAGAGAACATCAGATCACCTAGAACACCCAGACCCAACACCAGAGAACATCAGATCACCTAGACACCCAGACCACACACCAGAGAACATCAGATCACCTAGAACACCCAGACCAACACCAGAGAACATCAGATCACCTAGAACACCCAGAGACAGTACACAGGCATAATGTTCCAGTGATGCTACATTTAGCTAGTCTCTACTGTACTGTACTTCTGTGTTTCTTCATTTCAGAGTGGGGGAAGAGGGAGACACATTAGAACAGAGAAAACAGGTTGGTGTTGAGGAGAGCAGAAATTAAAGATTACATGTTAATGATGAGATATCAATAGGAAGAGACAGATTATTCAATCTAATACCAAGTATCAGGCACAGTCGGTGTGTTTTTGTTGTGATTCATTCTCATTCACTGTCTGGAGGAGGAAGATGCAATGGCTAGTTTCCACCACAAATTGGTGTATCTTTACATTCAAAGTTGAAGTTTATAAGGGTTTAATGCTAGGTAGTTGTATTTCATGTAACAGTTTGTTGCTTGTAGTTTTGTAGTCCATTTTATAAATGGTACTTGGTAGTTGTAGTCCATTTTATAAATGGTACTTGGTAGTTATAATCCATGTTACATTATGGTACTTAGTGGGTGGTGATGTTGTTACCTTGTGTTCTAGCCATGTCTGTGGGTGGTGATGTTGTTAGTCCTACTGTTCCATTGGTCCTATCTGTTGGAACATATGAGTCAAATAAATTAGGTAGGGGAGGGAGGGGGAGAGGGAGAGGGAGAGGGAGGGGGAGAGGGAGAGGAGAGGGAGGGGGAGAGGGAGAGGGAGAGGGAGAGGGAGAGGGAGGGGGAGAGGGAGAGGGAGAGGGAGGGGGAGAGGGAGAGGGAGAGGGAGGGGGAGGGGGAGAGGGGAGAGGGAGAGGAGAGGGACGAGGGAGAGGGAGAGAGAGCCTGTGCCTGTGCCTGTGTACTTGTTTATGTTGTGTGTGGTTTGGGGTGTGTCTTTCCGAGGCTGACAGCAAAAGAACCACTCTGTGTGTTTCAGAGGAAGTGATGTTAACCTTGGGGCCCTGATGCTCTTATTGTCATAAACACACAATGACTATAACTACTAGCCTCTAAATACAGCACCTCTCTGAGTACAGTTACAATACTAAAGATAATGACTATAACTACTAGACTCTAAATACAGCACCTCTTGAGTACAGTTACATGTTGAACAGGTTTTAGGGACTAAAATAACATATGGTTAATATTAGTGACTGGGGGAGAGGGAGAAGTGAGGGGGAGATGAGGAGGGGGAGATGTGGGTGTGGGGGGGAGCAAAAGGAAGACAGAAAGAGAGAGAGAGAGAGATATGTAGTTCTACAGGTAAGTGTGTAGGCTATAGAGAGCAGTTCTACTAAGTTAATATACCTGCAGTGGAGTTTGAGGAGTCAGTTGCCATGGTGATGTTGTGTTGATGGGTTGTGTCGTGGAGGGGAGAGGTCTGGAGGTGATGAGCCAGGGTTTGGGAGGAGAAGGAGCTGAAGAGAGAGAGAGTCAAGAGAGAGAGAGAGAGAGAGCAGAGCGAGAGAGAGAGAGAGAGAGAGAGATATCCATTCATCAACCCATTTACATTTTACATTTACGTCATTTAGCAGACGCTCTTATCCAGAGCGAACTTACAGTTAGTGAATACATATTTTTTTTTTATACTGCCCCCCGTGGGAATCGAACCCCACAACCCTGGCGTTGCAAAACGCATGCTCCTATCAACTGAGCTACCATCCCTGCCGGCCATTCCCTCCCCTACCCTGGACGCGCTGGGCCAATTGTGCGCCGCCCATGAGTCTCCCGGTCGCGGCCGGCTGCGACAGAGCCTGGATTCGAACCAGGATCTCTAGTGGCACAGTTAGCACTGGACGATGCGTGCCTATAGACCTCTGCGCCACTCAGGAGACAAAAAATATATAATGTGCAAAATGTAATCATCTACATAAAACACTAATAGAAACTCTTAGACACCAACCTCTCTCCACAGTTAACCTGACTTCAGTCTTGTGATACCCCCACCATGTGTTTATTTCACACCCAGTAGGTCCCTGAGTCCTCTAGGGTCAGTTAGTGATGGTCACAGTGAAGACTCTTCTCTCTGTGTCGTCATACAGAGAATATCTCCCTTTATGAGTCCACGCTGGGTGTTGATGCCTTTGGGTTTTGATGACATCAACCCGGTAGGCCCAGATCCCTTTTGAGAGGTACTTCTGGTATGTCTCAAACCCCCCCGTGCATAAGGACACTGAATGCTAGCATTTTGACCTCCTTCTGTCACTCTCTTTGTGATCACTCCTGACACCACACAGCTCACAGCTATGACACAACCAAAGAAACAGATTCACATCATCTCTACAACATCAGTTGCCCATTGTCACCATATTTCACAGAAAGTCAGGTAATGGAGATACTTGAGTGATATGTAGAGAATGTTTAATAATCTGGGGCTGAGTGATACAGTACATTTATGTGTTCAGGACTACAGCAATACAGTAAAACAGCGTTCAATGATATAGTAAAGTACAGCATTGATCACTGTCACTTATGCCAAGAATTTAGTGCTGCGTTCAGTGAGTAAAACAGTTCAGTATGAGGTGTGTATTAATGTAATACATTCTAATATAAACAGTTCAATATGAGGGTGTGTATTATGTATTGAGGTCTGATAGTAACAGTTCAATATGGGTGTGTGTATTAATGTAATACATTCTAATAGTAACAGTTCAATATGAGGTGTGTATTAATGTAATACATTCTAATAGTAACAGTTCAATATAAAGTGTGCATTAATGTATTGAGGTCTGATAGTAACAGTTCAATATGGTATAATAATAATAGTACTCACCACAGAGAAGTCTGATGCTGACAGACATGAGATTCCTCATTCTTCTCTCTAGCGTCCCTCCTATGTTGTCAAAATTATACTGTTCTCCTCTCACTCCAGTCCTCTACCAGTCACTACCAGTCTAGTCCCAGATACTAAGACTCTCTACCAGTCACTACCAGTCTAGTCCCAGATACTCAGACTCTCTACCAGTCTCTACCAGTCTAGTCCCAGATACTAGACTCTCTACCAGTCCTAGTCCCAGATACTAAGACTCTCTACCAGTCACTACCAGGTCTAGTCCCAGATACTCAGACTCTCTACCAAGTCACTACCAGTCTAGTCCCAGATACTCAGACTCTCTACCAGTCTAGTCCCAGATACTAAGACTCTCTACCAGTCACTACCAGTCTAGTCCCAGATACTCAGACTCTCTACCAGTCACTACCAGTCTAGTCCCAGACTCAGACTCTCTACCAGTCACTACCAGGTCTATTCACAGACACTCAGACTCTCTACCAGTCACTCCTAGCTATGAACACATCTCTATTCACGTTTTAGAGTTCTGGCAGCTGTTAAGTCCAGCCTCTCTCTCTTTCTCTCTGGATCGAAATCGTCAGTTCCTCTTTCTCTACTGTATGTTGATATCTGGGGTTTTCTTCCATGTCAGAGTGTGGTGTGTGTTTGTGTTTTTTAGACACACACACACTTATATTGGGTGTTTGTTTGAATAAATATAAATGAATATGGACACTTGGTTAAGGTTATCTTATTGTTATACAATGGTTGGGTATAATCCTGGACGCTGATTGGTTAGAACATAGAGAGAGAGAGAGAGAGAGAGAGAGAGAGAGAGAGAGAACGCGTACTTGTTTATGTGTGTGTGGTTTGGGGTGTGTCTTTCCGAGGCTGACAGCAGTAACCACTCTGTGTGTTTCAGAGGAAGTGATGTTAACCTTGGGGCCCTGATGCTCTTATTATCATAAACACACAATGACTATAACTACTAGCCTCTAAATACAGCACCACTCTGAGTACAGTTACAATACTGAAGATAATGACTATAACTACTAGCCTCTAAATACAGCACCACTCTGAGTACAGTTACAATACTAAAGATAATGACTATAACTACTAGCCTCTAAATACAGCCCCTTTCTGAGTACAGTTAAAAAAACAGTTACTGTTGAACAGTTATAGGGACTAAATAACATGGTTAATATTAGTGACTAGGGGAGAGGGAGAAGTGAGGGGGGAGATGAGAGGGGGAGATGTGGGGGGGGAGCAAAGGAAGACAGAAACAGAGAGAGAAAGAAGTCAGAGGAGGGAGAGAGAGAGAGAGAGAGAGAGAGAGAGAGAGAGAGAGAGAGAGAGGAGAGAGAGAGAGAGAGAGGAGAGAGAGAGAGAGAGAGAGAGAGAGAGAGAGAGAGAGCGAGAGAGGAGAGAGAGAGAGAGAGAGAGAGAGAGAGAGAGAGAGAGAGAGAGAGAGAGAGAGAGAGAGCGAGAGAGAGAAGAGAGAGAGAGAGAGAGAGAAGAGGAGAGAGAGAGCAGAGAGAAGAGAGAGAGAGAGAGAGAGAGAGAGAGAGAGAGAGAGAGAGAGAGACGAGAGAGAGAGAGAGAGAGAAGAGAGAGATTGGCCTACAGGTAAGTGTGTAGGCTATAGAGAGCAGTTCTACTGAGGGTAATATACCTGCAGTGGAGTTTGAGGAGTCAGTTGCCATGGTGATGTTTGTTGATGGGTGTGTCGTGGAGAGGAAGAGGTCTGGTAGGTGACGGAGCCAGGGTTGGGGGGGAGAAGAGCTGTAGAGAGAGGCAAGAGAGAGAGAGTCAAGGAGAGAGAGAAGAGATACAGAGAGAGATGAGAGAGAGTCAAGGAGAGAGTGAGACAGAGATATAATGCATCACAAAAAAATATATATGTGCAAAATGTAATCATCTACATAACACACTAATAGAAACTCTTAGACACACCACCTCTCTCCACAGTTATCCTGACTTCAGTCTTGTGATATCACCACCATGAGTTTATTTCACACCAGTAGGTCCCTGAGTCCTCTAGGGTCAGGTTAGTGATGGTGACAGTGAAGACTTTCTTCTCTCTGTGTCGTCATACAGAGAGTATCTCCCTTTATGAGTCCAACACGCTGGGTGTTGATGCGTTTGGGTTTTGATGACATCATCAAACCCGGTAGGAGCCCAGATCCCTTTTGAGAGGTACTTCTGGTATGTCTCAAACCCCGTGCATAAGGACACTGAATGCTAGCATTTCCTCCTTCTGTCCCTCTCTTTGTGATCACTCCTGACACACACAGCTCACAGCTATGACACAACCAAAGAAACAGTCTAGTCCCAGATACTCCGAAGCAGACTCTCTACCAGTCACTACCAATCTAGTCCCAGATACTAAGACCAATCTAGTCCCAGATACTAAGACTCTCTACAGTCACTACCAGTCTAGTCCAGATACTCAGACTCTCTACCAGTCACTACCAGTCTAGTCCCAGACACTCATACTCTCTACCAGTCACTACCAGTCTAGTCCCCAGATACTCAGACTCTCTACCAGTCACTACCAGTCTAGTCCCAGATACTCAGACTCTCTACAGTCACTACCAGTCCAGTCCCAGATACTCAGACTCTCTACCAGTCACTACCAGTCTAATCCCAGATACTCAGACTCTCTACCAACACGTCACTACCAGTCTAGTCCCAGATACTAAGACTCTCTACCAGTCACTACAGTCTCTAGTCCAGATACTCAGACTCTCTACCAGTCACTACCAGTCTATTCACAGACACTCAGACTCTCTACCAGTCACTACCAGTCTATTCACAGACACTCAGACTCTCTCACAGTCACTCCTAGCTATGAACACATCTCTATTCACGTTTTAGAGTTCTGGCAGCTGTTAAGTCCAGCCTCTCTCTCTCTCTCTCTCTTTCTCTCTGGATCGAAATTGTCAGTTCCTCTTTCTCTACTGTATGTTGATATCTGGGGCTGAGTGATACAGTACATTTATGTGTTCAGGACTACAGCAATACAGTAAAACAGTGTTCAATGATATAGTAAAGTACAGCATTGATCACTGTCACATATGCAAGAATTTAGTGCTGCGTTCAGTGAGTAAAACAGTTCAGTATGAGGTGTGTATTAATGTAATACATTCTAATAGTAACAGTTCAATATGAGGTGTGTATTAATGTAATACATTCTAATAGTAACAGTTCAATATGAGGTGTGTATTAATGTATTGAGGTCTGATAGTAACAGTTCAATATGGGGTGTGTATTAATGTAATACATTCTAATAGTAACAGTTCAATATGAGGTGTGTATTAATGTAATACATTCTAATAGTAACAGTTCAATATAAGGTGTGCATTAATGTATTGAGGTCTGATAGTAACAGTTCAATATGGTATAATAATAATAGTACTCACCACAGAGAAGTCTGATGCTGACAGACATGAGATTCCTCATTCTTCTCTCTAGCGTCCCTCCTATGTTGTCAAAATTATACTGTTCTCCTCTCACTCCAGTCCTCTACCAGTCACTACCAGTCTAGTCCCAGATACTCAGACTCTCTACCAGTCACTACCAGTCTAGTCCCAGATACTCAGACTCTCTACCAGTCTAGTCCCATATACTAAGACTCTCTACCAGTCACTACCAGTCTAGTCCCAGATACTCAGACTCTCTACCAGTCACTACCAGTCTAGTCCCAGATACTCAGACTCTCTACCAGTCACTACCAGTCTATTCACAGACACTCAGACTCTCTCACAGTCACTCCTAGCTATGAACACATCTCTATTCACGTTTTAGAGTTCTGGCAGCTGTTAAGTCCAGCCTCTCTCTCTTTCTCTCTGGATCGAAATCGTCAGTTCCTCTTTCTCTACTGTATGTTGATATCTGGGGTTTTCTTCCATGTCAGAGTGTGTGTGTGTTTTGTTTTTAGACACACACACACTTATATTTGGGTGTTTGTTTGAATAAATATAAATGAATATGGACACCTGGTTAAGGTTATCTATTGTTATAACAATGGTTGGGTATAATCCTGGACGCTGATTGGTTAGAACATCATTCCAGCCGGTGTCTATTCCACAAGTTACCACCGGCTAAAGCTATGATGTTGAAATGTCTATTTACTCTGTTCCATATCACTGCGCAATCCACTGTCTCATCAGCCCAGCCAGGCAATTTATAAACTTGATCTCCACTGTAAAAATCATCTAAACATTATCTCCCATTTCTTTTAGACCAGCAATTGGTTTTCAATAGCTGTCTGTCTCTCTAACATTTGCAACATTGATTCATTATTGAAATTCGATCTCCAGCTGTCGCATCGTAATGAACGTGTAGGGGTCTGGAGTCGGGACAAGACAGATAGGCAGGCAGCTTTTCTCAGCCAGTCGAAATCATGAATTTGCATCATTTTCATGGATATATTCAAAGAAATGTCCATAGAAACTGGTGTGAAACTAAATGCAGCTAGTTAGCAGTCTTTTCAGCCTCAGGTTGAAGTGATTGTGTTAGCTGTGTTGTTGGCTAGCTCCTCTGAACAACAGTGTCCTGACGAGAGAGAGCACATTTTCTATGCCAGGTTAAATTGTGCATCATTAGCTCATTGTTATGGATGTACCAAATACATTTAAAATAGAAAAACAGGCTTAAGAAATGCAAATGCAGCTTCTTTGTACAGAACTAAAAGACTGAACGACTGGGTCGCGTCTCTGCCAATAGAACCGATAGAATGAACGACCAGCCGGCTTGGGTAGCAACCCTAGATTTGTGTCGGACTATTATCTTGTGGAAGGATGAAATAGTATGAATAATTTTTTTTTTAAAAATGTTTTGATGAAAATATGTAAATCATTATTTGAAAATGTTGGTAACCCGTTGTATAAAAGTGATAATGCCTCGAAACCTAACAACACCCGTGGCAATATATCCTTGGGCCTAAAAAAAACCACCAATGCAATATATCCTGGGGCCTAACAACACCCGTGGCAATATATCCTTGGGCCTAAAAACACCCATGCCAATATATCCTCGGGCCTAACAACACCCATTCCAATATAATCTCCGGCCTGACAACACCCGTGCAATATATCCTTGGCCTAACAAACATCCATGCCAATATATCCTTGGGCCTAAAAACACCAGTGCCATTATATCCTCCAAACACCGGCTTCTTGGGCATTATCAATTAAAAAGCACATACTGCCACTTGGTGAAGGTTATCTTATTGAAAGCCACATTCACAGGTTCCTCATTGTAATAATATAATATAATATGCCATTTAGCAGACACTTTTATCCAAAGCGACTTACAGTCATGCGTGCATAATTTTTTTTTTTGTGTATGGGTGGTCCCGGGGATCGAACCCACTACCTTGGCGTTACAAGCGCCGTGCTCTACCAGCTGAGCTACAGAGGATACCACCATTGTATCATTAATCATTATAAAGTATACATTGTAACTTGTGTACATTAAAACAGAGCAACAGACGCGTTAATACAGGCATTTGAAACCCCTGAGATTTCACACAATTAAATTACACATTTAAATTAAACACAGACTTGATCATTAGAAAACTCTTGGGTATGTTGTGGTGTTGTGTCACTACAATTACTTTACGGGAACCTGGTTCAATTATGTTTGTAGGTAGCTAGTCACTGAATGGCTCTGAATTCACTAACAAGAGTCTGTGGTCTGGGGGTTACTAACACCCGGAGTATATAAACAGAGTATGGGGGGTACTAACACTGGAGTATATAACAGAGTGGGGGGTACTAACACTGGAGTATATTACAGAGTCTGGGGGGGGGGGTTACTAACACTGGAGTAATATAACGAGAGTCTGGGGGGTTACTAACACTGGAGTATACTAACAGAGTCTGGGGGGTTACTAACACTGGAGTATATAACAGAGTCTGGGGGGTTACTAACACTGGGAGTATATAACATAGTCTGGGGGGGGTTTACTAACACTGGAGTATATAAATAGTCTGGGGGGTTACTAACACTGGAGTATATAAACAGAGTCTGGGGGTTTACTAACACTGGAGTATATAACAGAGTATGGGGGTTACTAACACTGGAGTACCTAACAGAGTCTGGGGGTTACTAACACTGGAGTATATAACAGAAGTCTGGGGGGTTACTAACATGGAGTATATAACAGAGTCTGGGGGTTACTAACACTGGAGTATATAACAGGAGTCTGGGGTTTACTAACACTGAGTATATAACAGAGTCTGGGGTTACTAACACTGGAGTATATAACAGAGTCTGGGGGGTTTACTAACACTGGAGTATATAACAGAGTCTGGGGGGTTACTACACTGGAGTATATAACAGAGTCTAGGGGGTTACTAACCTGGAGTATTATAACAGAGTCTAGGGGTTACTAACACTGGAGTATATAACAGAGTCTGGGGGTTTACTAAACACTGGAGTATATACAGAGAGTGGGGGGGTACTAACACTGGAGTATATAACAGAGTCTGGGGGGTTAATAACACTGGAGTATATAACCATAGTCTGGGGGTTACTAACACTGGATATCATAACAGAGTCTAGGGGTTACTAACACTGGAGTATCTAACAGAGTCTGGGGGGTTATAACCACTGGAGTACATAACATAGTCTGGGGGGTTACTAACACTGGAGTATATAACAGAGTCTAGGGGTTACTAACACTGGAGTATATAACAGAGTCTGGGGGGTTACTAACACGAGTATATAACAGAGTATGGGGGGTTACTAACACTGGAGTATATAACAGAGTCTGGGGGGTTACTAACACTGGAGTATATAACAGAGTCTGGGGGGTTACTAGCATCAGTGTCTTTACTGAAGGAGACAGTAGAGTAGTGGAGAAAGGCTGGATCTCTGGGAAAGTTGACAGTAGCATAGCTCACAGTGTCTGGAGCCACTGTAGATGGACCAAAGTTGGAGTAGATGTCATCTGGACAAGGATTGGTTATTGTGGTGGCAGTCCTTTGGGAGTTAGCAGATTCTGAGGATTGTAAAGAGGACATGTAATATATTTGTAATCCCTGTGTGTGTCTGTGTGTGTTTGTGTGTGTGTGTGTTTGGTTTTACTATGCTTGTGGGGACCAGAAGTCCTCACAAGGATTGTAAAAAAATGAAATTTCAGACAAGAATATTTTCGGCTTAGGGGTTAAGTTTAGGGTTAGGGTTTGAATTAGGGTTGGTGTTACAATCAGGGTTAGGGGTTAGGTTTAGGGTTAGGAGTTAGGGGTTTGGGGTAAGGTTAGGGTTAGGGTTAGGTTAATTTTAGAATTAGGTTAAAGGTTAGGGTTAGGGTTAAAGGTTAGGGGAAATTTGATTTTGAATGGGAATCAATTATTTGGTCCCCACAAGGATAGAAAAACAACATGTGTGTGTCTCACCAGTAGTTATCTTTGTTCTGGTCCTTTGTCTGATGAATATGATGAGAATGAGGACCAACACACACACCACCGTCCCCAGACCTGACCCCATATACACCAGGACACCTGGAGAACACACAGTAACACATTAGTAACACACACACCACCGTCCCCAGACATGTCCTGTCTGTGTGTTTGTGTGTGTGTGTGTGGGGGGGGGGGGAGACTTTACAGAATACTGTATATATCATAGATACCATCAGACCTGACCACAGACAGGAGGAGAGACTTTACAGAATACTGTATATATCATAGATATCATCAGACCTGACCACAGACAGGAGGAGAGACTTTACAGAGGACTGTATATATCATAGATACCATCAGACCTGACCACAGACAGGAGGAGAGACTTTACAGAATACTGTATATATCATAGATACCATCAGACCTGACCACAGACAGGAGAGACTTTATCAGGGATAAACATTTCAGTAACTTTCCCCAATCTTCCAGGTTTTCCAGAAATGACCAGAATAACTCAACCCTATGCTTTACAGGCTATAGATATCATACTGATGGATCGTTACCAGGGTCATCTGGTGGGTTGGTCGGTAGACTGGTGGATAGGTCAGTCAATAAAGTAAAGTAAGGTAGGTGGAAGATTGGTCAGTTGTTGGTCGGTCAGTTGGTTGTAGGGTCTGTCCGGTGACAGACAGAAAGACAGACAGACAGACAGACAGGACCGACAGACAGACAGCCCGCAGACAGACGAGACGAGAGAGAGAGAGTGAGAGTGAGAGTGAGAGTGAGAGAGGAGAGAGAGAGAGAGAGAGAGGGAGAGAGAGAGAGGAACGAGAGAGAGAGAGAGAGAGAGAGAGTAGAGAGAGAGGGAGCAGATAGCGAGAGAGAGAGAGAGGAGAGAGAGAAGAGAAGAGAGAGGAGACGAGAGAGAGAGGAGAGAGGAGAGAGAGAGGAGAGAGAGCAAGAGAGAGAGAGAGAGAGAGAGAGAGAGAGAGAGAAGGAGGAAGAGAGAGAGAGAGAGAGAGAGAGAGAGAGAGAGAGCAGAGAGAGAGAGAGAGAGAGAGCGCGAGAGAAGCAGCGAGAGAGAGAGAGAGAGAGAGAGAGAGGGAGATAGAGAGATGTCCAAAGCATAAACCAGTTCAATTGATTTCCTCCAGAATTAATTTAATAATACAGCTTGTTAGTTGTAATATCTGAATGAGAGATTCCATCATATACCTGTTCCTGATGAAAAAGTGACCACTGATATCTCCAGATGTCAGAAACGTTGTAGAGAGGTTAGGGAGGATTGTGGAGGTGTTTGGGGGATGCTGCAGAGAGGTTAGGGAGGATTGTGGAGGTGTTGGGGATGCTGCAGAGGAGGTTTGGGAGGATTGTGGAGATTATGGGGTCTGGAGGTGACAGGTGACGGTGTAGGAGTAGGAGGAGCTGTGAGTCAGTAGAAAACAGAACATCTAAACCACCAATACTGAAAACAACTTTATGTCAGGATATAAGTCAGGAAGTCATTACTAGATATCAATTTACATGTAGTGTTAACTTACCATCTGTAAACTGTGAGATGCACCTCTTGGTATGTGTCCTTTATAAATCTCTCCCACTCACACACCAGTGGTCCAGAGTCTGACTTCATCAGGTTCTGAGGTCACATAGAAGATTCATCTCTGGTTGTCTTCTATACTGTATCTACCTTGAGTTACATTCTTGCTCCCCATTAGTTGAACCAGAATATCTTACCAGAACATGTCCCCTTGCAAAAAGTTGTTTGATGTTGTTCCCTGCCAATGTGAATGAGCAGCACACAGTGACTTGTCCTCCCACCACTTCCTTCACATTAGTGACAGCTGGACTCCACAACACACAGAGCTGTCAAACAGAAAAACACACAGTACAGTCACAACTGATGACCTGTGAGATAACATTAACCTGCCTCATTCTTACTTTAAACCCTGCATAAAACTTACTTATCCTGCACAAATCATACTTGAAACCGTGCACATCTTCCTTTAACCCTGCATAAATCTTACTTTGAACCTGCACATAAACCAAGGTAAAGACCATACATATCAGCATTCTAAGTCAGTGCATTATCTCATAAGGTACATGTGAAAAACAAACTCAGAACTGTTAAAACCTTCTAGACAAGTACTTTTTATCACTTCTGTACTATTTAATCCAGACAGTAGTATAGAAACTGATACAGACAGACAGGAGCTCACCTCGAGAGAAGACAGCAGGAGACAACATGGAGTATCTTCATTCTGGACAGTTAAACCTCAATTACTATCACCGTTGAAGTTACTTTACTATCACAGTTACTATATATGATAAAGTTACTTGACTATACTACCAGCTAGCACAGGTCCACAACAGCTTCTCTGCCAGCTATTCGTTTTTGACAGCAGGGTGTTTCTGAAATGATCGTCTCCTTAGTTGAAGCTCCTCCCTCCTCTAACAACCCAACCCCTCTCTCTCTCTCTCTCCTCTCTCTCTCTCTCTCTCTTTCTGTTTCTTCTCTGTCTCTCTGTCTCTGTCTCTGTCTCTGTCTCTGTCTCTGTCTCTGTCTCTGTCTCTGTCTCTGTCTCTGTCTCTCTCTCTCTCTCTCTCTCTCTCTCTCTCTCTCTCTCGCTCTATCTCTCTCTCTCTCAGCATTCATTCAATTCAAAGGCTTTATAAGCATGGGAAACATATGTTTTTTCCATTGCGAAAGCAAGTGTGAAATAGATAATAAACAAAAAGTGAAATAAACAGTATAAAATGCATGTCAGAGAGATTGAGAATAGTGATGGTGGTGGTAGAGTGGGTGGACATTAGCTGATACATCCTAATTTCTCTGTAGTGCACCTCAGAGTCTATGCAGGTTCTATATGTCTGCTGAGGTGAAACTGGTTTCAATACGGCCGGATGTTAGACTTGTGTTAAAACTGTCAACTTCTCTGTTCTAAAGTTACCATGTTTGTTTCAGCAGAGGAGGTGAACAACATTGTTGAGATGACAATATAGTTAAAGTAGATACATCAATCTCTTGAATTACTTTTTCTATGACATTTCATTGATCCAAATACAGTCTTTGTAAATGATCAACCAACAGATATAGTTTCTGAACAGAAGAAACATCCCTCCTCTACAACCAAACTCCCCTTAATGAATGATGTCATCACATAACAGACAAGCAAGCTGAGGTCTCAGTAAACCAATAGAACGACCTCCACATCGCCCCCTACAGAATGTTATCAGTACTGATTAATAAATATCCTATAATCTCGACAACCAGTCGTTCTTCTCTCTCTATTGATCTTGGGGACGAGGTTACAGTTACTCTAAAAACTAGATGTTTCAACTAGATCAATTTCAGGAAGTGAAGTGTGAAATTCCATTCATGGATTTGAAAAGTCTACATGGAAAATGATGGTCATCAATGTATAAATTGAATTGTGATTATTTTAATAAATTGAATGGATTCAATTCAATTCAATTAAATTGGACCCCCAGCTCTGGTAACAATAACACTTGTGGATCGAAACCAGACGATCAGGGGACCTCTTTCTCTTCAGAATACAGAGCCATAGAATTTACATATTAGAAACTTAATTACACATTCAAATGTAATTACATGTAGTTAGATTTAATAGCATTTCTGTGGCTACAGAGTCTATCCGGAGTCAGTAGTTGTGACGATTGTTGAGGTTATGGTCCGATGCTTTAGGTCGAAGTGCTTGAAAGGCTGATGAGCAATGCATTCTGGGTCGCGTTAGACACGGCTGAGGGGCACACTGCATTGTGGGTGGAGTTATATTTTCTTCCTCTCACCATCTCCTCATCATCAACCTTTGAGACAGTGAGGAGAATCTATGGACTGTTTACACATAAAAAAAAAAAAAAAAAGAAAAAAAAAAAAAAAAAAAAAAAAAAAAAAAAAAAAAAAAAAAAAAAGAAATAGGAGAAGACAGAAACACACGCGTGCGATATATGCCATAAATGAAACCGTTGAACGTGTGATGTCCTGTACAAGGTAAGAAAAATACCAAAATCTGAAAATCAGGACATTTTTAATTTGTTTAATTTGTAAAATTCTATTTTAGTTTAAGGGTTAGGGTTAGGTTTAAGGTTAGGGGGTAGGTGTTAGGTGTTTACGGTATTTTGGTTGGGGAAAAATAGGATTTGGAATGGAACTAAATTGGTAGGCCAGAAATTCCAAAAAACAAAGCTGCGTGTGTGTGTCCTGTAAAATACCTGTTAGGAGGGACTGTGAATGAAGACCTCTCTTCTCTGTTTGACTGCTGTTTTGGGAGTAACTGGCTGTTGGTGATAGAATGGTCTACTTGATGATGTTGACAGAATGGGTGTAGAGTGATGAGGAGGAAGTAAGGGGTTCAGGAGTAACTGCTAGGAGAGATCATAGAACAGAGAGAAGAGAGGAGGGGTTTTTGTGCCGGAGAGAGAGAGGAGAGGGAGAGGAGAGGGAGAGGAGAGAAGAGAGAGAGCGAGAGGAGAGGAGAGAGAGGAGAGGAGAGGAGAGGTTACGGAGAGGAGAGGAGAAGAGAGGAGGAGAGAGGAGGGAGGAGGGGGGAGGGAGGGAGGGAGGGAGGGCCCCCTATTAGCTCATTGAAGTTACTGCGTTTACAGACATGATTTGTGGAGAATAGAATCGCATAGCAAGAGTAGATTTTCAAGTTGGTTTCTATGACTTTAACTTTGAATTCATATTTTGACTCCGGCCTATAAACGTGACCTAATGTGGTGGACACTTTTTGATTCTTGCTATAAACAGTGATCTAATACTGAAACAAAAGTATAAACGCAACATGCAACAAATATTTCAAAGAGTTACCGTTCATATAAGGAATTCAGTGAATTGAAATAAATTCATTAGGGCCTACTATCTGGATTGCACAGGCTGATCTATGGACAATGGGTCAACAGTGAGACCTGATCCAGGACGCAGTCTTCTCAGTGTTGTAACAGTGTAAAGACCTGATCTAGGTCCAGGTCTCTAGTGTAACATTGATTTCTTGAATCTAGGACCAGTCTCATAGTGTAACAGTGGTACTGGAAACATACCTGAGAGGAATATAGTATAGTGATACGACAGGCATCATGAGTCTCTCCCAATGAAGTCCCATTCTCTTCCGGTACTGTCCAATCAATCCTGTTACAGTACCTTCACTAAATCCTACACTAATTCATCACAGTCCTTCAACTTACATCCCACCTACTTCTATCCTTCCTTCCACACCCTACATACTTCTTCACATGTCCTTCATACCTTTTTCCCACACTACTTCATCAAGTCCTTTAACATCCCTACACTACTTTATCACATTCCTTCACTCCCCTCCTATTCTATCACGAACCCTTTACTACACCCTACACTATTCTATCAATGTCCTTCCCACATCCTACACTACTTCAACACATTCCTTTACTCATCCTCCTATCTGTTACTACCCCCAGTCTTCTCTCTTGGTGGGTTTAGTAGAACCCTTTCTTCAAAACACATCACAACCCCCTGAAAACACATACACACCATGACAAACCCCACTCACACACTAAAAAAACACACTACACCCCTGACAAACCTACACACACAGACAACCACTACAACAATGACAAACACACTACACAACACGACCCAAAAACACTACCACAACTGACAAAAACCCCTACCAACATTTAAAAAACACTCAAAAGCCACTACAAAAAAACTTAAAAAAAAACAACTACAAAAAAACTACACCACATAAAAATCCACTCACATGTTTTTAAAAATTTGAGAGTTTTATGAAATCTTTAAAAGTTAAAGGCACAGTTTAGTACATATTAATAGATATTTTTAAACTCCAAGACAACTGACTATTATGGGGTTATGTTTCATTATTTTTAAAAGCCCAAAATGAAGCCAAAAAGATTTACTAAAACATATTCATATTTTTACAAATTAAAAAATAAAATAATAATTGGGGATAAAAGTGATTTTTTAACCCAGGTAATTTACATAAAATTTTTTCAGTAAAACCACATTACTTTTTGAATAAAATTTGTCAAAGGAGGTTTGAAAAATGAAAGGATTGTTTTTTTTTTATTATTCCAAATGGCGGCCTTTTGGTGCAAACCCTTAATCTCTCTACAGGGAGCTTCCCTTCATCCCAAGGGACTGTTCTCTATAGACATGCCCTTTTACCAGGGCCATTGGGGGGGAAAAAAG